>BPTQ01000007.1:22408413-22424609 GCA_019973895.1 Chrysanthemum seticuspe | reverse complement strand
CAAGGTGATATTCAACCTCGATTGCACTTTCCGAGCTGTTTTTCAACAGAAGGAATGCGTCATTCTTGATGCGCTTCAACTCGGATTTCGTCATCTTCTTCACACGGAATCTTTCTTGCAAGATTTTTGCATGCTCCAAGGTACTACCGTCTACCAATTCTTGACCTTCTTCAGGGTAGGGAGTGTCGTTAACAAGAGTAGCAAACCAATCAAATTCTGCAGTTTTATCGTCATCAAGCCATGATACGACGTCATTCAGAGTCGTTTTCTTCTTTTGTTTTGAAGGTTTTGATGATGATTTTGGTTTCTGCACTTGTTTAGGTGAGGTGGGTTGTTGTCGGGGCTCAAGGACCTCTTCATCGTCACCACCCGTGTACTCAAAGTAGTCACCTGTTTTATGAGTCAGGGGTGGTAACTCGGAATCGTCCCGAGGTTGATCAGTAGAAGACCGAGGTGATGGAGACTTATGTTGAGAAGAAGTCCGAGGAGAAGGAGGCGGCATAAAAGTAGATTTACCAGACTGCTTCTGACGTTTAGGTGCAGAGTCCTTATCCTTATCATCGTCATCTCTTGGTCGTTTGGATTGATCGGCTGACTCCTTGCATGATGATCTGAGTTGATAGTCAAGTAGAATTTCGAAAAATTTAGCTTCATCTGAAGTAAACGTTCCAGATCTCTTTGACATTTGCATCACAAGTTTAGCAATTAACTCAGATTCAGAGAGGTCAACTTCTTTTGCCATTGTATGTTTAACCAATGCTACGATGTTAGGGGTGAGTTGTCTGGAAAATACTTCTTTTGTCACACTGGGGACAGTGTCGAGAAGAAACTTGTGGGTTTGATCTCTAGCTGACTTCTCCAGTTCCTTTTGGTCTTTAGGAACGATATCCTGAAGATACTTTTGAGTGTAACCATCAATCATTTCATTCAGTTCCTCCTGACGGTGCCTTCTCATGAATTCCTGAATAGCTTTCCTATCTTTCCTCATCTTATCATTCTCATCATGTAAGTACTGCATTTGTTCAGCATACCAATTAAGTTTTCTGTGGAACATGTCCTTCTTTCTAACTTGTTTGACAGCTTTCACAATTCTTGCATGTGTTTGAGAAATCCAAGATTTAGGTGGTTTCTTCACGGATTTGGATGATGATCTGGTTGACTTTGTTGATGGTGGTTGTGATGAGTGAGACGAAGAATCCGATGATGAGGAGACATGAGGAGACTTCATGTCCTTAGGAGTTTCAGAGGTTTTCTCCTTTGAGTGTGTTGGACTGTCTAGAAGAAACTTTGTATAATCATCCTCGTCATCCTTAGACTTTTCTTTCTCAGTTTCCTGTTTCTCAAAATCATACACAATGGTGTCTTCAACAGGCGGTTGTTGTTGCAGAAGAGTGGTGGCACCAGATCCCTTATCGGGTTGATTAATCGCATCAGGATCTGGAGAGGAGTGGGCAGCACCACTTGATCCTCCGGGGCCACCCATTTGATCTTTAGCAAATTCAGCGGCCTTTTGAATGTGTCGGACGTTGTGAAACTTTTTCCTGTATGATTTATCCAATTGCTCTTCTTCTTCTTCTTCAGAGCTCTCATCATAAGGTACAATAGCTGGAGTCTTCCCTTTTTCTTGGACAGCTGGAGAACTTGGAGGTTTTGTCACTGAGGCAGGTGTTTCGGTTGCAGTTGCAGAGTAATGAACCTCTTCATCTGTCTCAGTATCTTCAGAGCTCTCATCCCTAAGTTGTCTTTGAGGTTCAAGTGTGGGAATAGGTTCGGCTTCCTTTACGGGAACAATCCTTATAGAAGGAGCTTTCCTTTTAGGAACCTTCCTTTGACTCACAGAACTTTTTGTGCTTCCTGCACTTCCTCTTCTGGTTCTCCTTATAGGTGTTCCAGAAGATTTTTCGTCAAGATGACCAACTTTGCCTTGTCTGACTGCTTCCAGATACCTTTGGTACGATTCTAGCTTTCTGACATCTTCAGTTAGAAGGAAATCTGGCAATACAGCACCTTGTTTCTTTGTGGACGTTTCCTTGATTCTGACAGATAGAATAGGTTCCGTCAACATGTCGTGATTGTCGGGGTCATTGAGCCTCTTGGGAATATCAGGATGAAGTCCAAGTGCTCTCTGTATCAACAGTTTAGTATATCTGATGTAGGGGATCTTTGAGCCAAGTTTGTTGAGAAATGACATCATGTCATCCCAAATCAGAGCTTCAATAGCGATGTGTTTCATGTTGACCAATGCCCAAAATATTTGCAGTTCTATGAGCTTAGGATGCTCATAGCCGCTGTCACGACCAGAAACAGACTTGGTGATGATCATGTAGAGTGTTCTCCATGGTTGAGGAATACTCTTAAGCTCTACGTGAGAGTGCTTGGTGATTACTCCTGTAACCTCATCATAACCGATATTGATTAAGAATTGGAGAGTTAGCTCTTCAGCAGGTGTAGCATAAAGTTTGGTTGGATTGACTTCAGGAATAAGGAGAGCAGCCCTTAAGTCTGCAGGTGTAATGGTGACTTGTTTGTGGTTCAGAGTCACCGTCACAGCAGTCCTTCCTTTGACCCTTTCCATAGTGTTCTAGAACTGTTGGATATAGATCTCAGGAATAGTTGCAGAGTGAGTAAGCATGTTCTGATACGGATGAGTCCTCAGAATATCAATAGCAATAAGACATGAAGATTCAGAGCAAGTGAGGGTGTCAAAGTCAACACGGAGGTTATTCTTTCCTATCTTCATTGGATAGCCATGAGGATAGATATCAGCAATGGAGAGAACTTCAGGTGCATCCACATTCATTTGTTCAGCCATGTCGTGATCTGAAATAGCATTAGCCAAAAGAACCAACATATCGAAAGACATAATGTTAGTCAACAGAAGGTCTTATTGTCTAGTTATTGAATGTATAGTGATAATGATTGTTACGAGTCCTAAGTCACTTGTATGTTCAATAGTTCAATGATATCGTGAAATGTATCGTGAGTTAGTTAACTTTAAGTTTTAAAGTTTATTTTATCACTTATTGTTCACAACATATCAAATGATTTAAGTTTATTAGTGACATTTTTGGATTCGTGATGATATGATTAGTTTATTTACAAGTTTGTACAAGTAACAATTCATCATGAAGGTCAATCCAGGGTTAAGCGTAGTTTTGGCAAAGATACGCGTAGACAGGAATGATATATGCTTAGGCGTAAACTTACGCGTAGAATCCTAACTTACGCGTAAGAAATGTTACGCGTAGGAAAAGGAGACCTTATGCGTAGAGCTTATGCGTAGGCATATATTAACCTTACGCGTAAGGCTACTCGTAAGAGTTGACCTTAAGCGTAGGGTTTACTGTTTACGCATATCCTTCACAGGATACGCGTAGTCCATTGTAGAACCTTATGCGTAGAAGCTACGCGTAAGACAAGTCTTACGCATAACAAGCTACGCGTAAGGTGATCCTTATGCGTAGATTAGTAACCACCTTGATTCTGAATATTACGTGTAGCAAAGGCCTGAAATAAATCCATCAAATCATCAACATTTACACATAGATACATTTTAACAACAGATCATGGCAATAACATATGTTACACAGTTATGCGTAGAATTGCATACGCGTAGTCTAAACCCTAAATCTACGCGTATGGATTCTAGCCATAGATTATGCACTAGACTTTTTCTGGTAGTTCAAAGATATGTTGTGAGTATGTAAGCCAAGTTGTAACACTTAATTTGTTGAGAATCAAAAATACCCAAAGTTTATAAGCTTTAAACCCTAGTTTCGAATTGATGATCAATTCATGTTTCTGGGTGGCTATAGACTTAGGAAATCATCAATTTAACAACTCAAGAGCATAAAACAACAATCTTTTTAACCAAGATACATCACATTCAAAAATACCCAATTGACACATAAACCCTAATTCGCAATATTAATCAAATTGTGTTTCTGGGTTTGTTTTGGTGATAGAAAACATATCAAGGATGTTTTTAAAGCATTTTGACATTAACATTTAAGCCACAAACACCAAACACATGATCAAGTGTTCTTACACATAAGCGAAGAACACAAAATCACTCATATCCATAGATTTGACCGTTGGATTCATTTAAAATTCAAGACCCATGTTTGAAAACACGTTAGAAACATTAATCTACTTACAGAATGATGATCAAATTCACGGATATGATGAACGAATTATATGCGTAGGATCTTGTTAGGTTTGGTGTATTAAATGTGATGGATAAGAGTTAGGTGGAGAGTTTTATTAAAATAGACTTTACCATTTTGACAGTTTTGGTCCCTCCACCTTTTTCATTTTTCACACAAAGTCTTTTAACTTCCATTTTGGTTACCAAACGAAGATTTTTGGGAAAGAGACTTGACGACACTCTCCCTCGACTTGAGAAAATAATGAAAGGTTATTAATTAACGTCCGAGGAGTGTCTTTGAACCAGGAAATGTACCAGCATTTGTAAAAGAATCAACCGAGATATGATAACATGCAAGTACACAGATGTTTGAAAACAGTTGAGAGTTAATTTTCTCCCCCTCAACACTTGATCGGAAAATTACTGAATTTTGAAAGATTGAAGTGTTGACGGAAGAAATGTACTTGCCATGTTGAAAGAAATATAGATTAGAAGAATATTTTTGTTGTTTTATCGGATTTTATATTTTTGTATTTTGTTTTTGAAAATTTATGTACAAAAGATGTTTTGGTGTTTGACAGGTTTTTAAGACTGTTTTAAGAGGTCATCCAATTCCTCTTGAGTCAAACACCTCATACCAATTCGGTGGACCAACTCATTAAACCTAGCGGGAGGCAAGGCTTTGGTGAGAAGATCTGCCAATTGGTATTCAGTGCCCACAAAATATAATTCAACGGTACCCTGTTCCACGTGGTCCTTGATGAAATGATAGCGTAGATCGATGTGCTTTGATTTCGAGTGCTGAACAGAGTTGCACGAGATTGCAATGGCACTCCGATTGTCGCAATACATCGGGATTCTGTCAAATACGTAACCATAGTCTTTGAGTTGTGTTCTCATCCAGATGACTTGAGCACAACACGCGGACATGGCTACATATTCTGCTTCAGTTGATGACAGCGATGTACAATCCTGCTTTTTTGATTGCCAATACACCAGTTTATCACCGAGAAATTGTAGTGCTCCTGAAGTACTTTTCCTTGAGTCTAGGCATCCTGCGTGATCAGCGTCTGAAAAAGCGATTAGTTCAAAACCAGAATCCTTCGGATACCAGATCCCCAAATTAATGGTTCCCTTGATGTATCGGAGGATTCTTTTAGCCTCAGAGAGGTGGGTTTCAGTTGGTCGCGACTGATAACGGGAGCATAGATAAACAGCAAAGACAATATCAGGTCTGCTAGCTGTTAGATACATGAGAGACCCAATAATACTTCGGTATTTGGTAGGGTCAACTAATTTCCCATGTAAATCAGCATCTAATTTCTTGGTATGAGCCATTGGTGTGGCATAAGTATCACAGGTATTCATTCCAAATTTGTTTAACAATTCAAGGGCATATTTGGACTGACTCAGAAAAATACCATGGGGTGATTGATGAACTTGCAGTCCTAGAAAGAACGTAAGTTCACCCATCATGGACATTTCAAAATTTTTCTTCATGAGTTTTGCAAAAGCGATTAAAAACTTTTTATGTGTTGACCCAAAAATGATGTCATCCACGTAAATTTGAACAATTAAGATGTGTGCCCCGTGATATTGTATAAAAAAAGTTGGGTCAACCGAGCCTTTGGTGAAATTATTGGCAATGAGGAAAGATGATAGCTTATCGTACCATGCCCGAGGGGCTTGTTTGAGACCATAAAGAGCTTTGTTCAGTTTGTAGACATGGTTCGGGAACTCAGGATCAACGAATCCATCTGGTTGGCTGACATAGACCGTTTCTTTAAGTTGCCCATTGAGAAACGCCGTTTTGACATCCATCTGATAGACCGTCATGTTCATATGAGCCGCGAACGTGAGAAATATCCGAACAGCCTCAAGACGAGCCACCGGAGCAAAAGATTCTTCAAAGTCTATTCCTTCTTCCTGACGATAACCTTTAGCAACTAGACGTGACTTGTTTCGGATGACGTTCCCTTCAGCATCCAATTTGTTTTTCCAAATCCATTTTAGACCAATGACGTAGACTCCTGTTGGTCTTTCAACCAGTTCCCATACTTCAAGACGTTTGAATTGGTTGAGTTCTTCTTGCATGGATTCAATCCAGTTGTCTTTTGTCATTGCGTCTTTAATGTTGTTAGATTCAGATTGGCAGACAGTGAGTGCATAAATGCAGTGTTCACCATCTGAGTGAAGACGTTGTCTCGTAACGACTGGTTGATTCGGGTTGCCAATAATATTAGCCAGAGGATGGTCTTTAGTCCATCTATGTGTAGAGGGTTGATGTTGGTATACATTGTGCAGATTCTGAGGATTCAAATGGTTTGTTGAAGATTCCGCGACATCTGGTGCAGCAGTCTCATTGGCAAACGGGTTGAAGAACGCATTTGGATCAAAATCTGCAGGTGGGGGTACTTCATTTAGAATATCATCAGCTGGTTCATCATTGTTGGAAGCGGTGTGTTCAACTGCTGTGTTGGAGTCAATTAGTGTAGGTGCATCTTCAACAGTAGTTGTTGTAGCAGGTGTATCAGGTATAGGAATATGATCAGGTTGAACAGCGGAGACAGCGGATACACCAGGAGCACGTTCATCAATATCATCACAGAACAGAGGAGCAAATAACCTTTCCATTTGTTGACGAGTTAGCTGAGGGCTTTCTTCAGCTGATGATGGGGGTTGAGGGAAGTTTAAACGGTTGTGACCGGGTTCTAAGCTGTTATACTCAGAAGCCATTTCCGTGAGTTCATCGAAATGAGCATGAATCGTTTCCATTACCTCCTTAGTTCGACGATTCCAGATTCGGAAACCTTTAGAATTGTCACAGTATCCAATAAAGACTCCAATATCAGCTTTGGCTTTTAGCTTTCCAAAATCATCACGATCATTATTTGGATAGCAAAGGGATCCAAATACATGAAAGTGTTTGAGGTTCGGTTTATAGTTGTGGACAAGCTCAAAAGGTGTTTTGTTGTGGCGTTTTGTGATCATAGAACGGTTTTGAGTATAGCATGCAGTGGATACAGCTTCTGCCCATAAGTAATCTGGAAGTTTAGCATTGATCAACATTGTTCTTGCAGCTTCCACTAACGTTCAGTTTCGTCTTTCAACAACTCCGTTTTGTTCAGGTGTACGTGCAATAGATGTTTGATGCTGAATTCCCACTTTCTCATAAACTTCACGAAGGGTTTTGTTAACAAATTCAGTTCCTTTGTCTGTTCTGATGATTCTAACGGTGTTGCGGAGCTGAACCTGTATCTTTGTGAGAAAGGTGATGATCATTTGTGGAGCTTGGTCTTTGCTACGAAGAAATTAGACCCAAGTCCATCGTGAGAAGTCATCAACAATTACTAAGATGTAGCGTTTGCCGTTGATCGTTTGCACACGCATCGGGCCACACAAATCCATGTGAAGAAGGTGAAGCACATGCTGAGAGTTGTGTTCCACCTTTGAAGGAAAATGAGCCCGAGTGCTTTTCCCTTGTTCACAGGCTGAGCAAAGGTGATCTTTTGAATACCGGAATCGTGGGAGTCCTTCAACTAGTTTATGTCGAGCAAGGTTGGTGATGGTTTGAAAGTTTAGGTGTGAGAGACGACGGTGCCATAGCCAGGATTTTGTAGATGTTGCCTTTGAAAGTAAGCAAATGGGAGAGGAAGCAACCATGTCTTGCATAGAGATAGTGTAGAGACTAGAATTACGCGAGCCAGACATAAGATCGTTTCCTTGTAGATCACGAATGAAACAAGTTTTCTCCCTGAAAGCAACCTCCAAATCTCCATCACAAAATTGACCTACTGAAAACAGATTGTGACCGAGGCCTTCCACATAGTAAACCCTGCTGATTTCGATGTTCCCATTAACATAATCTCCGTAGCCCATGATGGCTGCGAAGTGATCGTTCCCAAATCTGTCAGTGCCAATGAACTTTGCAATAAAGTTTGATAACAGTTTAAGATTGCCTGTCATGTGTCGGGAACATCCGCTATCAACAATCCAGAGAATGATCTGTATCACCTGCATTACACACAGACGACACAGATGGAATAGAAGTAGATGTGGAACCTGAAATGTTAGAGGGTTCCGAAGCAGGTACGTTAGACATACACACATTGACAAGTTTAGGCATCCATTTAAATCCAAGTGTGTTATATATCCATTTCTGCCATCTATAACTACTCTTTGCTTTAGTCTTAGTGAAAACACTAGGTGGTACTGTATTCTTAGGAGGTGTAGCGGGAGCTACTGTGATAGCAATGGTTGCCTTAGAATCTAAAGAAGGTGGTTTACCAAGCACAGACTTAGAATGATTAGTGGGCCTAGAGGTATTCCGATTCTTAGGATTCCGTAATCTAGAGATTATAGCTTAAGCAACACATTTGTCATGACAATCAGAATTCATACTCTTTTGACAAATATCACAAGGTGTATCAGACTGAATATCAAAGGTACTTAACGATTTAGCATTCGTTACATCACTATTTCTATTACATTTGCCAGACGCAACATCTATAGTGGAAGTAACATGAGTTTTATTCAGATTCCTAGGGTGTTCTTCTACTTTAGCATTCCTTATTGATCTTTTCTTAGGTCGCAACTTCCTATTCTTCGATTGAGTGCTCCTAGGCTGTGAAGTGCGGACGTTTGGAAAAGATGCAACTATTTCTGTTTCAGTAGAGGGAAACACATTAGCAACTTGTGATTTGGCAGTGGGAATTCTAGGTTCACGATTACTAAGTGTGACTGGTGCTAATCTCTTAATCACAGTAGGCGGAAGTTGTTCATACTTTCCTAACATTTCCCGTAACTTAGAGATGGTGTGAATCAGATTTTGATTTTCAGAACGAAGATTACCAGCAAAATTCATGACTTCTCTAGTGTGAGCAAGATAGTGATCAAGTTCGTTTGATGCTTCATCTCGAGTCTTTTTGAGTAAATCAAATATGACACCATATTCCTGTTTAACTTTTAAAAGTTCTTGTTCATATTTTGAGATTTGACTTTTCAAAGACACGTTTTGATCATCCTGGTGCTCAATTTTAGGATCAGAAGATTTTTCACACAGCTGAGCAATTTTCTTTTGAAAACTAAGTTGATGGTTGTGAATATCTTTTTCACACCAATGAAGACGATGTTTTGCATTGTTAATTTCCGTGTGTAATCGTTTATTTTCAGCTTTTAAAGACTCGATCTGAAGCACATTATCGGTGTTCTCAACAGTTACAACAGTTTCAACAATATCAGCAGAGATATGATCAGATGCATATGGCAACGAATAGAATAGCACAACATTATGGATATCAGCACAGATAACATCTTCCAAGAGTCGATCAACATCTTTTCTCAACAGTTTCTTTTTGCGTTTTGTGTTAGTAATAGATGTTTCTGTTTTCTCGAAAACGTTTTTCATCACCCCAAGTTCCTTATGAAAATCCTTTTCCCAGGCAATTGCACAACTTTTCAAGTTTTTAACATTAGGTAAAAGATTTTTCTGAAAAATGTCTCTTTGTTCTCGCGCCAGAGGCGATTGAAAATGTTCAACTTTGATTTCAGATCGATATTCTATCTCATGTTGTAAAATTTTGAGGTCAGCCATGAAAATGTCAAAATATCGAAGAATTTTTCGATTTTCAGGTTGTGAGTTTACTTCGCTAATGGAAGGTAAAGGACCATAAGTTTTTGCAAAGACTGTTTTGGGATTAACAATAGAAGACTCGGGTGTTTTGATGATAACCCTAGGTGTGTTTGAAGAATCTGTTGGTGTGACGAAAGTGACCCTGTTTTTATAATTAAAAGGTTTGTTGTAAACAACGTTTTTTAATTTTGATCGACTCTCGTCTTCTGCATCAAATTCCTCTTGACGATGATATTCAACAACACTCATGACAGTATTATCAATTTTGTATTCTGCACTGGAAACTTCAGGAGTTGGTTTGAATGTTTTTAGTGAAAGCTTTGGTTTGTAATCAGCTAGATTTTTTCCATATCCTTTTGGATTGGGTTTTAAGGTAAACTTTTCAATAGCTGTTACGGATTCACCATGTTTGTAAACAACAGTTTTAAACTCTTTAAGTTTGTTTTGCAAGCCGATGATTTCTTCAAGAAGGTCATCTACCCGATTCGTTGAATGCTTTTTGTATGCGGAGAACTGTTTTTGACAATTTAACAACTCAGCCTTAGCTTTTTGATTTTCCAAGGTGAGAGCGTTAATTTGCTTTTTATGTTCATGTTTCAGTTATTCTAATTCGGACAACAAAGCATTCTTCGAAGCGGCTAGATCACGCATCTGTCTCTCTAAATGTTTTTCGTTTTGATGAGATTTTGCAAAAGCGGCTTCAAAACCTTTTTCACGGTTTTCTTGAGTTTTGAAAAAGTTGAGTTGCATTAGTAAACGTTCAAAATCCTTGGTTAACAGTGCATTTTTACTTTTTAAGGACTGATTTAATGCATAACATTCCTCCATTTTGATTTTATGGTCTTGAATTAACCGAGCAAAATCCGGATGAGGCAACAGATCATCTTGTTCAACGTGAGTCTCAACATGATCATTCTTTAGATCCTCAAGTACGACCACGGAGTCAATTTGATTATCAAAGGAAACCATGAGGTCATCTTGATCGTCAAATGTAACTACAGGGTTAACTTGAAAATCATCAGAGGAAGATGTAGAAGACTCATTTTGAACAGTCTGATCCGTGCCGGATTCAGATATTGGCGGAGATATTAGTTCAGATATGATGATGGTTTGTTCGGGTACCTGAGACAAGCCATCAGTGTCATACACTGGGCCTGTATCACTCATGTGCAGCTCATGCATATTAGCCATCAACATAACAGCTGCATTATCCTGCAAGTCCTCCATATCATCATCTGAGTCTGCATCTGCCATAAAGCTCTGTTCTTTGTTTGTGAGAGATCCACCAGCTTCATCCTTAAGAGCCAAAAGTAAGGCCTCTTTGAAATAAGCACTGCCCCTAGTCCTCGGCTTTGGGCATGCATTAGCCAGGTGTCCCTTCTCATTGCAGTTGTAGCATCGAAGACCATTTAACCGATTCTGAGCATTTCCCTGTTCCACCACTTGAGCTCTGTTGTTATTCCTACCCACAGCATTAAACCCTTGACCACCGCCCATCTGACGACCATAATCCCGATTCTGCACTTCAACACGTCCATTGTTCACAACAGCTTGAGTCCGTGTGTTAGATGAGGAACGAATACGATTGTTGGATTTGTTGGTGTAACGGCCAAAAGCATTAGCAATCATCACAAATCCTTGTTGCAATGCTTCGAACGGATCGATTTCCTCAGTAGCTTCACTGACATATGCCTGAGCATTGTTGCTGTATGGAACCAATTGATTTTGTTGAGATTGAGGTTGTTGCTGTGATGGTGTGTTTGAAGCAGTTGGTTGAGTTGCTGGTTGAGAGGGATAATTTTGTTGAGCATATAAGGCAAGTTGTTGATTGTCCGGTTGTGACTGTTTAGCAATTTGAGCACGGAGAATCCTTTCCCGATCAACTTCCTTTTCATGAGGCTTCAAGTAATCGTACAACAATCCATAAGTAGAATGATGCATATTCTTCGCTTGACGGAGAAAAATGACATACTTCTCCCATTCTGGACCAAGACTACTCAGGAACTTAGTATTCACTGCAATTCTTGGCATGATGATGTTGTGTTTATCCAAATCATTGATGATGTCTGAAAATTGATGATGATATGACTCGAGTGTCTCTCCAGGTTCAATCATGAAGTGTTCATAAGCCAAGTAAATTTTGGATTCCAAATCCTCCTGATTGAGTACAGATCCTTCCATAAGAAGACGAATATGATCCCACATCTTTTGTGCAGTCTTTTGAGCATCAACACTATGAAGAATTGGGTTTGGTAATCCTAAGAGGATGTATTCCATTGCAAGTTCATCAGCTTCATAGTGTAGAAGTTCTGTAGGATTTAAATCTGCAACAGTAGCAATGTTGGTTTGTTCATCTCTTGGTGGAACAGCAGTTGGATCTCCGGGTACAATGACGGTAGGCATCTCAAATGGACCTTCCAAGATAACCTTCTTTAAGAACTTTCCATGTGGCTTCTTCAGATCACAGAACCTAAAGAACCTTATCACCCATTGATCGTAGTTTCCTGGAGTGAGCATTGGAGGTCTATCAAGTGATCCAGCTTCATGAATTGATTGTTGGCTGCTTAAAGCTTCACACATCTTTGCAAACCAAGTGGGTTCCTTCATAGTGCTTCGTGATGGATGTTGATTGAAATCGTTTGTGTAGGGTAGAGTTTGAAGACTTGGTGGTGGTTGAACCATTTGTGGTTGTAGAATTGCCTCAAGTTGTGGAGTATGTTGCTGATTAAATTGTTGTTGATAAATGGCTTGTTGTTGATTCCATTGTTGATGTTGTGGAGTTAATTGTTTTTGTTGTTTATGATTATAAGTGTGAGGGAAATAGTTAGAGTATGGTGGTTGAGACATGATGATAAACTTGTGTGGAAAAAATGGATCTTTGTAGTCGAATGAACCTTTGTTGAAGAAGTGTCCTTAGGCGTAGAAAAGACAAGAACCAAGTAGCACTTATGCGTAAAAACACCAAAAGTTACGCGTAACAAGAATAGTTACGCGTAGGATTTAGCTTACGCGTAAGCAGGAAAAAAGACTAAAATTATGCGTAAACAGTAAGTTAGGCGTAGAAAATTAGGCGTAGGATTACCTTATGCATAGGACTAGGTCTACGCGTAAGATGAATCTTAAGCGTAAGATTTTCTACGCGTAAGCTTTATGCTTAAGCGTAAGATTAGGGTTTTATCCCAAGTGATCTTTTACACTTCACAGTGCAAAAGATATCCAAAGTCGACGTATTTTCAGACTTATCCAAGTAAGAAAACACGGAATAATCCAGGAAAATGAAGATCAAGCCAAGAACAAAGTTACGCGTAGAACTACTCGTATAACTAGGGTTTTGATACGCGTAATCCTACTCGTAAGAATGATTTTGTCCAAAGATGTTTCTAAACCAGTTTTTGTGTGATGAAATAGCTTCAATAACACCAAAATAACACAAAAGTGTGAAACTTGATGATCCAAAGCACCTAAAACAGTTACGCGTAGGATAACACTTGCGTACAAAAACAAGCTTAAAAACAAGGAAATACACGTAAAGTTCCAAACTTTTTAACACCTAATAACGTTGAAAGTACAAGAATCTTGGATTCAAAAGTGTAAAAAATCAGTTTTTAAGCGTGACCAAGTTTAGGAACCGGTGTTACGCGTAGGACCAAAACCCACTTCAAACACAACGATTCACCCAACTATTTGGCGATTGATACCACTGTTAGGTCACTAGTTTTACAACACAAGCTTATAAGAGAAGAGATAAGGCGATTGAACAAGTAAACAAGCACACACACACACAATAGTATGAAACGGTTAGGCGTAATGTATGAGTGAAAGAATAACTTGAACAACCAACCCTCAAATGAGGGTTTACAAGAGTTTATATAGGCAAGGAGCTAGGGCAACACTCCCTCTCCTTCCCTATTCCTTATTGGGCTTGGATCAAGCTTATGGGCCTTCTACATAAGCTTGACCTTAAACAAACATAAAGGCCATGATAAAGCTACCTATTACATATGAAATATAAATACTTGAAATACTGTTTAGGAGTGATTCCAACACTACTATTATCTAATTATCTAAACTAAAGTTGTGGGAGTCTATGTCTAATTAATGTGTGCTCGTATGATAGTTTAAAGATGTGTTTACTTAGGTTGTATTACTCCTTAATTATCTCCTATTGATGGTTGAGTTGTCACGTCCTTATTCTTAGTTGCGTTGTGTGTCTAAAGTTGTAGGGTATGCGTTTCTCCCTAACTCTTTGAACTTACCAAAGGGTCTCGTCTACAAACCCACTAGGGATGATAAACTCTTACTCTAAGGCACTCTTTGGATGGTTTAGCTTACAACTACTCAGGTAATTATATTCTAAGGTTCACAAAGATGAATCAAGCATTAAGTACACAACGAATGACCTATCGCATTACTAGATCATTAATCAACTAAGATAAGAAACAACCAATCAATATTCAATAATTAAGTTTCATACTTCCTAAGCAAACACACAAATAAATTAGCCGGACATGGAAAACATGCAAGCATACACACAAATAATCAAAGACATAATTGAATTAATGAAGTAAATACTTATCTTGATGTAAGATAGGGTTTAAAACCCTAAAATACTGTATAAGACACCTTAGGTTCAGTTTTAGGTTTTCACTCCAAAAGACTCTTTCTAAAACTGAAAAATTCGGATTCGCAATTAGCACCTGACGCCGTCGCCTTCTAATTTCAGCAGCTGTGAGTGTCTCGATTTTGACTTTGGCCATTTTCTTCATATATTCGCGCCTTTTCGTCCAAATAAGTGCCATTCCAGCATTTTGCCTTCAAGAGACCTAAAAAGTGAAAAGGAACGATATTAAGCAATAACGGATACAAAAGTGATTAAATAAGGACTAAAACGACCCCTCAAAATGGTACCTTTTAAAACCTTATCAAATATCCCTACACTTGTTATTTGCCTGTCCTCAAGCAAATGTGCTTTTAACCAATTAATTTATAAGTTAGGGGTCATGAAGCATTAATTCAAAACGGTCCACAACACATATAAGCCCCGCAAAAGTCATAACAAGCACGGAAATTACATACTAGCACCTCACATGGGGTGTTTGGATACTCACATCTCTCTCGGGTGTATATATGAAATATAACAAAATAGGAAATGGAAGATAAACACTCATTAACTGGTCCTAGTACATAGATTACCATAGGCTTGAGAATAGATCAAACCTCCATCGCTTTGGCGTAAGCACCTAGGAAAGACTATCAAAGAGGTCTTTAAAGGGTTGTAATGTTAGGCTTACGGTAGGGAAATAAAGGGTTTGGTGGGATAAGCTATTTAGTGGTGGCAAGTCAAAAATCTCTATGTTAAATGCAAATGAAGAATGGCGTTGCTAAGCCAAGACTCGACACTCTAAACTCTATATAACTGAAATAAATAAACATAAATTCAAAGATAGATGTAGGATGGTAGCCCATTTTTTTTTTTTTTTAATACACTTTTACTCTACCAACCTTTACGATAACATCAAAATACTAGGGATTTATAGGCATATCCATACACTTGAGTTTTTATTACTCTAACACTAATTTGACCCGAATTGAAAAGATCAAAACACTTGGGGTACATTATTATGCAAACAAAGGGAATTTGAATTTAACGTTCCCTTCCCGTCATTTCATAAACTTTAACTTTTCCCATGAATCCCAATCGTCCCAAAACTGTATACAAAGGATATGACTCGACTTAGCAACTTATGCAAGCAACTAGATAATTGAACTAAGGGTTTAGGGTGATAACAAATATTTGCACTAAAAGTGAGTGCATAAGGGGTAGGCTAAGGCGATTTGGGTGTATATTTGGGGGTGGGGTGTAAACAATGCTCTTCATTGATATTCCAGAAAAACCGAAACATCACGAGAACCGCGAAAAGGATAGGCTCTGAGGGGTTAACTAGGGGTATCGTGTACTAAAGATGAGTACAACGCAAAGGGTGTGGGGGAATTACTCAACCGATATGGAAGAAGTAATTATATTACAGGTATCAAACAAGGGTTATCCTAATGCCTCTTATCATTTAGTTAGTCCTAACTACACAAGTGTAGCCTCACTTGCGATCTCGGAATGCATCACAAAACAAGTTCTAGAATCTAATATACTACCGGTTCACACTCTAAGCATTGAAGATGAATGCTTTAATTCCTACTAATCTAAGGGCGATCCTCACATTTTGGTGGAATTTGGGTGGTAAAGGGTTTTTGTGCTAGTCATGCAACTTCCTATCCATGAAAATACTGTATATCCTCACCCAGTAATCAGAATTGTTTTCGCAGAGTACCTATCCTTCAACGTACTGATCGTGTTTTTGGGAAATGGTGGGTTTAAGGTGGTTTTACACTCCTAGCGGGAATCTAATCATCCTTAATTTC
>BPTQ01000007.1:22375964-22407489 GCA_019973895.1 Chrysanthemum seticuspe | reverse complement strand
TAGTCTTGAATTATACAAGAGCACCTTATCCCCTTCTAAAAACTCTTTAGGATTCTTTATTCGTTGATCATGCCATCTTTTTGACCTTTCTTTGTAAGTGATTGATGATTCGTATGCTTCCAGCCTCAGTTCATCCAATTCTTGAAGTTGTAAGAACCGATTTGACCCTGCTTCAGAATAATCCATATTACAGGCCTTAAGGGCCCAATATGCTTTCTGCTCAAGTTCGATAGGGAGGTGGCAAGCCTTTCCGTATACCAGGCGGAAAGGGTTTGTCCCGATAGGTGTTTTGTAAGCAGTTCTAAATGCCCAAAGTGCCTCATCCAGTTTGAATGCCCAATCTTTCCTATTTTGGTGGACCGTTTTTTCAAGTATCCGCTTTAATGCCCTGTTTGTGTTTTCTACTTGTCCATTTGTCTGAGGATGATATGCAGTAGAAAATCTATGTGGGACGCCATACTTCTTCATCACTTTTTCCAATTGAGCATTGCAAAAGTGAGTCCCTCTATCACTGATTAATGCTTTGGGAATCCCAAATCGTGCGAAGAGCTTTTTAAGAAAGTGAATAACTACCCTTGCATCATTAGTTCTAAGGGCTTGAGCCTCTACCCATTTGGATACATAGTCGATAGCTACAAGAATGTATTCATTTCCTCCGGAAGATGGAAAGGGTCCCATGAAGTTTATTCCCCAAACGTCAAATATTTCGCAGACTTAGATATAGTTCTGAGGTGACTCATCCCGTCGTGAAATATTTCCTGATCGTTGGCATGCATCACACATTTGAACTAATCTCTTAACGTCTCGAAAAACAGTAGGCCAATAGAATCCGGCGTCAAAAACCTTTCGTGCCGTGATATTCACACCGTGATGTCCTCCAGATGGTCCCGCATGACATTCTTTCAGAACTCGATCAATCTCTCTACCGGCCACGCAACGTCGAATGATTTGATCGGGACATATACGGAAAAGGAAGGGTTCATCCCAGAAGTAATGTTTTAGCGTAGTGAAGAACTTCTTTTTATCTTGTTTGGTCATGTAATTTGGCAAAACTCTACTGGACAGGTAGTTAGCATAATCAGCATACCATGGCTCAATTTCTTTAATCGCCATTAGCCGTTCCTCGGGAAAAGAGTCGCGAATATCGGTATGATCTGACTTCTCAAGATCAGGGTTCTCCAAGCGTGATAGATGATCAGCAGCGAGATTTTCAGTCCCCTTTTTATCTCGAATTTCAATGTCGAATTCTTGAAGTAATAGGATCCACCTAATCAGGCGAGGTTTAGCATCTTGTTTTGAAAACAAATAGCGTAAGGCGGAGTGATCGGTGAAGACGACAGTTTTAGAGAGAACGAGATATTGCCTGAATTTGTCGAAGGCAAAAACAACGGCTAAAAGTTCTTTCTCAGTGGTTGTATAGTTCTCTTGTGCTACATTCATGGTTTTGCTAGCATAGTAGATTGGTTGAAAATGTTTTTCCTTCCTTTGGCCGAGCACTGCGCTGACAGCATAATCACTAGCGTCACACATGATTTCAAATGGCTGAGACCAATCAGGGGTGACCATTATAGGTGCTCGAGTGAGATCTTTCTTTAGTCGGTTAAATGCTTCCTTGCATTCTCCAGAAAAATCAAAATGGGCATCCTTAACAAGAAGCTGTGTCATTGGCCGGGCAATTTTCGAAAAATCTTTAATAAACCTTCGATAAAAACCTGCATGACCAAGAAAGCTGCGAATGGCTTTAACAGTAGTAGGATAGGGGAGTTTGGAAATTGCTTCGATTTTTGCTCTGTCGACCTCAATTCCATTCCCCGAGACTTTATGCCCTAAGACAATTCCTTCTTTAACCATGAAATGACATTTTTCCCAATTTAAAACCAAATTAGTTTCCTCGCATCGCTTCAACATCTTCCTAAGGTTGGAAAGACAAAGGTCGAAAGAATTTCCAAACACCGAGAAATCATCCATGAAGACTTCCATGCTGTCCTCAATTAACTCGTGGAATATGGCCATCATACATCTTTGAAAGGTTGCGGGTGCGTTACATAACCCGAAGGGCATTCGCTTGTAAGCGAACGTTCCGTAAGGACATGTAAATGTAGTTTTCTCCTGATCTTCAGGAGCAATAGGAATTTGGAAGTATCCTGAAAAGCCATCAAGGAAACAGTAGTATTCGTGCCCTGCTAACCTTTCAAGCATTTGGTCAATAAACGGCAGAGGAAAATGATCTTTCCGGGTGGCATCATTCAACTTTCTGTAGTCAATACATACACGCCACCCAGTAACCGTTCTTTGCGGCACCAACTCCCTCTTCTCATTTTTTACAACCGTCATCCCTCCCTTTTTTGGAACCACTTGGACCGGGCTGACCCATGGGCTATCTGATATGGGGTAGATGAGACCTGCATCCAGAAGCTTAATAACCTCTTTTTTCACTACCTCTTTGATGTTAGGGTTAACCCGCCTTTGCGGTTGAACGGTTGGTTTGTAATCTTCCTCCATGAGGATTTTGTGAGTACAGAATGTAGAATCTATTCCCTTCATGTCGGCAACACTCCACGCAATCACCCCTTTGTACTCTTTTAAAACTTCTAAGAGCTTCTCTTTCTAAATAGTGGTTAGCGAAGAGCTTATGATGACAGGGAGTTGGTTCTCCCCTTGAAGGAAGGCGTATTCCAAGTGACTCGGGAGATCTTTCAGTTCTAAGGTAGGAGGCTCTTTGATCGATGGTTTTAGCTTGTTTCCCGGCCTCTGAAGCTCAATAGGTTCAATTTCATCCTGGCGAGGATAAAAGGACACAGCTCCAACCATCTCAATTTCTTGGTCGTCATATATTACGTTGTTATCATTATTCATGAATTCGTTTAATAGATACTCGTCAATGCAGCCATCTATGTCGTCAACAAATTCATCAACTTCTTCAACTAAATATACGGGGCGACCGCAGGAAGAAGAATGTCTCATAGAATCCTTAATGTCGAAGGTCAAGCTCTCGGATCCTACTCGTAAAGTGAGTTTACCATCATGAACATCAATGATGGCACGAGCTGTAGCCAAGAAGGGTCGTCCAAGGATTATTGGGACGGAATTATCTTCCTCCTAAAAATGGATCATCTTCTATCAACTTCAAAAGATTCTTAGTTACGGATCCATCTTGACCTAATAAACCAGGTTTAAACCCATAGTGTTTCTTGTTATCAACCATGAATGGGTGATATAAGTGTGTAAGGTCATGGGTCACTCCTATATTAGCTTCTACTCTACATGGCTTAGAGTCCACCACCTTTATGAAGCAACTACCCGGATTATTTATTTTGATGGGTGGATTGGGGCCTAATTCAATTCTAAGATTCACATCTAAAGACGGAAAATTGGGTAAGGTTTTTGGTTGAGGCTCCGGTTCATCAAAATTAGGAACTTTCCTAGGACTAAGAGAGAGGTCATGACAACAAGCATCTAAACCTATATTCCCTAGTGGCGTTTGGTCCAAAGGTTCTACAATCGGGGTTCCTATAGTCTCTTCTACTTCTTCCGGGTAAGTTATAGGCGATGTGTGTTCCTCAAGTGATGGTAGGACTTGTGGGTTATCCGATGGGATTGGATTTTCTACTCTATCCTCCATCTTATCAAGATCACCTATGTATTTGTTTTGTACTGTGGTAGCGCCTAACCATGACATGCACCTTGGTACCTCAACTCTAATCATCTCCTTCCTAAACAACCTTTCCGACCGAAGTTTCCAAATTGAAAATAAGTCTAAAGATTCGTTTTTTGGGTCCCATGTTCCACTTCTAAATTGGGCGTGAATCTCAAAGGTTTCCCATGCATTTCGAACACCACGTCCCCAAATATCCCCATCCGCTACATAGTCAAGTCTCCTTTGGGTTTCGTGGGCGATACGAGTGTAAAAGATTTGTAGTGGAAACAGTAAATCAATACCATGATAAAGGACTTTTTGTAATAAATATTTAATTCGAGTCCACGCCTCAGGAAAGGATTCATCATGATATTGCTGGAACCTCAAGATCTTATTTTGGAGTGGAAAGGGTAGATTATGTAGTGGATTTCGTTGATTGGGTGACAGTTTTGGCAGATTCGCGTTCTCCATAACGGCTAACGGAATAGTTAATGAAAATGGTTACGAACAAAGGTCACGAAGAAGGGGGATAGACTATGAGGAAGCTAAAAATGAGAAAAAAAATTTACTTGATAGGAATCAAGCAAAGAAACCTAAACGAGGTAGACTACTAACTAGCTATTCTATTCCCCGGCAACGGCGCCAAAAACTTGATAACGCTACACGCATCGTTCGGGGTCAAGGAAACTTCCTTTTCTTCGAGCAAGTTTTATAACACCCTAGGCAGTGAACCTAATCGTTGTAGTGTAGTAATTAGGGTAAGCCACGGGTATTGATATCGTTCTCTAGGGGAATAGGAATGCTAGTAAGGAGTTACTACGTTAAGGTTAAGGTTGAGGAAGATTATTTTTGTATTTTTATATTTTATGAAATGGAAAGGTACGAATATCGGGTATTGGATTTGGGGGGTTTTGGTATTTCTACCGATTACTCTACTATTATCTAATTATCTAAACTAAAGTTGTGGGAGTCTATGTCTAATTAATGTGTGCTCGTATGATAGTTTAAAGATGTGTTTACTTAGGTTGTACTACTCCTTAATTATCTCCTATTGATGGTTGAGTTGTCACGTCCTTATTCTTAGTTGCGTTGTGTGTCTAAAGTTGTAGGGTATGCGTTTCTCCCTAACTCTTTGAACTTACCAAAGGGTCTCGTCTACAAACCCACTAGGGATGATAAACTCTTACTCTAAGGCACTCTTTGGATGGTTTAGCTTACAACTACTCAGGTAATTATATTCTAAGGTTCACAAAGATGAATCAAGCATTAAGTACACAACGAATGACCTATCGCATTACTAGATCATTAATCAACTAAGATAAGAAACAACCAATCAATATTCAATAATTAAGTTTCATACTTCCTAAGCAAACACACAAATAAATTAGCCGGACATGGAAAACACGCAAGCATACACACAAATAATCAAAGACATAATTGAATTAATGAAGTAAATACTTATCTTGATGTAAGATAGGGTTTAAAACCCTAAAATACTGTATAAGACACCTTAGGTTCGGTTTTAGGTTTTCACTCCAAAAGACTCTTTCTAAAACTGAAAAATTCAGATTCTATATATAAGATTACATATGCGACGGCGTCACCTTATGTTTCGTGACGCCGTCGTGTCGCCGTTATTAGGGTTTCGTCTTGGCCACGTTAACCTTGCGACGGCGTCACCTTATGTCCGTGACGCCGTCCTCTTCAGCTTCTGACGTCGTCTGGATTGCATCTAGGCCGTCTGAGTAGCGACGGCCTACTCTTTTACAACTGGACGTCGTCACTTGAAAATACGAGTTTTGGGTTCTGAACCGTCACAACAATTTTCGGACGGCGTCGCAATTAGCACCTGACGCCGTCGCCTTCTAATTTCAGCAGCTGTGAGTGTCTCGATTTTGACTTTGGCCATTTTCTTCATATATTCGCGCCTTTTCGTCCAAATAAGTGCCATTCCAGCATTTTGCCTTTAAGAGACCTAAAAAGTGAAAATGAACGATATTAAGCAATAACGGATACAAAAGTGATTAAATAAGGACTAAAACGACCCCTCAAAATGGTACCTTTTAAAACCTTATCATCAAGAGAATTTGTTCCTTTGAATTTGTTTCAAAGCATAAAACTATATTTGGGCCCCTCGTAGGATTGGCAAGATGTTTGTAAGGCCTTACCCAAGATCTATCTGGAATACGTTCAGATGATTTGGTAATCTTGTTCAATCAGATATAACGAGAAACAAAATATTAATTTGTGAAATGACTCGATCCATATTCACAGTTAATGAAGTATTAGAAGTAAAAGGATAAGTAAAAATGATGAATCATTAAATGGTTTTTTTTCCAGGAGACCATACTCGATTCGATCTGGGGGGCATTGGCGTGTTTAAGCTACACTAACCAATGTCATTACTATATTAAGTAATATCCAAGTGGGAGCTGAAATGTTTATAAATAATTATTAATATTAGTATGACCGGATTCGAACTCGAGACTTCGGGATTGCACACATTACGTATGAGAATCAATGTATAAATATTTAATATATAAAACGTTGTATTTAATTATTTGATCACGAATAAAACAATTAATGAGAGTTGGGATTTAACGGAGTTTTGATTATCGGTCGTTAAATGTCAACGGGATATGAAGAAAAGTTAACAAGCCAATAGAAGGTTTTAGGAATCCTATTTTGGGCTTGTTTTGGCCGAAAACTATAGAATCCCACATCGGAAACTATAGTAAACTTGACATCTACCATAAGGCTATAAATACATCCCTATGTATTCATCCTTGGGGACACTAGATTTCAATAGAAGGCCAAACTTCTTCTTTCTTCCCTCTTGTTCTTGGTCGACGAAGTGAATCCCCATTGTAAGGGATTTATGAGTCACCTTGAGCATAACAAAGATGTTTGGTTAATCTATTATGATCAAGAACCTAGCTTTTCTCATTGATTCGCTACTAATACGTGTGTACAAGAACGAAGGGCCAATACACTTGTGTTGGTATTCTTGGAGGTCGAATTTAATTGGGTCGAATTGCATAAACCCTAATTTTAGGGTTTAGGGTTTTGTTCCTTATTCTTGATATCGTGTGTTCTTAATTCGCTAAAAGGTAGGCATGTTCTTTTAATTCGGTTAATTAATTTACAAGTATTATTCCTATTACTTCCGCTGCATGCTTTGATGATGTTTACTTGTTTTATATAATTGTTATGATTAGTAAAACCCAACAACTTGATCAATATCCAAGTCATGTGTTTAGTATATTACTCAAATAATAAAACTAATTGATTGACATGCATATACATTTCATTTATACAGTAGTAGTTATGAACCAAAGCTGCAGGCCGCTGACATGTAATATATATCGATGGTCTCGAACTTTATACTTTATATCATTTTCCCTACATGATTTCTATTATAGCGTTTGTCACAAGGATCAACCTTTTTTTTGTGGAAAACCATTGAGATCTATTTGATAGGCTCTTAAATTGACCTTTTTGCAGTGAATTCCTGTTTTCTTTCAGATGACGAATTCGTAGTGCAATGAAATTGCATCCCCAACCACCTAATATATTTAAGATCAAATGAACACGCCCTAAAGCCATTATAAATAATTTTGCATAGAAAGTTGCTATTGGTGACAGCTATAAACGTCGCTAATTAGCCTAGATTTGTTGAAAATATATTTACAGACGGCTTTGGCAACGAGAAGTGGTGGTTAATAATTAGTTGCCCTCTGAAAACTCTCAGTTTAAAAATACTGATATGAGAGTTTGAACACGAAAACAAATAAATCATCCAAGAGCAAATGAAAAAAAAATACTATTTCTTGGCAAGGTTTTTAAATGTTTTTGTTGTGGCGCTAGACGAAAACTCCAAAACTAACCTTCAAACCAACTGTAGGAAATTGAAAACATATGCCTCACCTTGATAGTTTAGTGAAGTTTTAAGCCCCCTAGTTTAGGTCCAGGTTGTTTAGCCTTCAAGGTTTCCTTTGTTTGTTTTCTAAGTATATGTCAATCAAATCAATTCTCTTTATAAATCTTTTTTTAGTCTTTGGTTTCTACACACCTAACTTAGATTGCTCAAATGAGGTAGCTCCTCCTATTGTGTTCTCGGGTTGACATGGTTTACGTGCACCATCTGGGTTGCATCAAAGTCAAAAAATTATATATTGATATGACGACTCCGCTGCAATGTATTGGCAAAAACGTATTTAACATATATTTGTGAATGGTATAAATTACTTAGAATTCATGATTCTAGACAAATGCACAGTAGTTATAGCTAGAAATGTTATTATATATGAAGTGCCGTTTAAAATAAACCAAGATATATGCAACAACTATAGCATATATTTTGTCTTCTGTAGCGTTTGATTCTTGTCATTGTCAATCAAACCTTTTATCCATATAAAAAGCATATATGTTAGAAACTTTTAAAATGGTTGTCTTATCCCCGGCCCGACCTAAACATCTATCAAATATACTAGTATGTCATATGATGTGGCACCATTTCCACTTGTAACATAAACAAACAACTCAATTCAATTTGGAGTAAACATAATCCGAAATGGCTTTCGCGCAACCATTACTGAGCCATGTAAGTGTTCAAGAGCTAGCTAAAGAACACAACGTCACTGTACCTGATCACTATGTTCAGGAACATCGAGAACCCACCTTCGTTCCAAATGACTGTTCGCCTATGCCCTCTATACCAATCATTGACATGAATGATTTAATCATGGGAGGATTAAATATGGATCTTCATCTGAAACATCTGCGCTCGGTATGCCACGAATGGGGCATCTTCCAGGTTAATTAAGCATCTCTTTGTAGCTCAAAGATATGTTTGATTTATATTTTAGGTTAACTTAATCTGAGTTAATTTGCAGTTAGTTAATCATGGAGTTGACAAATCATTGGTGGAGAAAATGAAAAACGAGGTTACAGAATTCTTCATGCTTCCAATAGAAGAGAAACTGAGGTACAAGTTGAAGGGAGGTGAGTATGAAGGGTATGGCCAAACCATACTTCATGCTCAAGGCCAGAAAATCGACTGGGCTGATCGCTTTTATATGATCACTAATCCTCTTCATAGAAGAAAATCTAACTTGCTTCCAGAGTTCCCTCCACTAATAAGGTGTGTCTCATGTCTCTCACATATGGTGTGTGAATATATGCTTTTGAGGGGGAGGGGGAAGGTTCCCGAATCAAAGGCTCGAACATACAATAGATAACTCTTTAAGGGTTGTTTGTTTTAGGTCTGGTACTCAGTTTGGTTTCTTTTGGTGCTTTGTATTTTCTAGCGCCTTTTTTTTTTTATTTTATTTTTTTTTTTTTTTTTTTTTTTTTTTTTTAATTCTATATGCCTTTCAAGATACAAGAAAGACGGTTATGTTTTGCCTGCTGTAGATTGCCATGTTCCTTCTGATCATGAACGTAACGAAACCAAACTGAGCACCAAAAAAAAAACAGCCAGGCGCTAGAAAATAAAAAGCACAAAAAGAAACCAAACTGAGCACCAAACCTAAAACGTATACACCCCTTAAAGAGTTATCTATTGTATGTTTGAGCCTTTGATTAGGGAAACTTTTGTTGGGGGTGGTGGTGGAAAAGTTTCCCGAATCAAAGACTCGAACATACATCAGATAACTCTTTAAGGGGTGTTTGTTTTAGGTTTGGTGCTCAGTTTGGTTTCTTTTGGTGCTTTGTATTTTCTAGTGCCTCGCTGTTTTTGTTTATTAAATTCTATATGCCGTTCAAGATACAAGAAACGCAGTTATGTTTTGCCTGCTGTGGATTGCCATGTTCCTTCTAATCATGAACCTAACGGCTATGTGTTCCGTTTGCTGTACTCAAAGACTAAGATTCGATATTGTATCAAAACTAGGTTTATATTACAGTATCACAGTCAAGGAAAGACTTTCAACTCGTATCTTGGATGATGCATCCATGATTTGTTAAACGTGGCGGTTCATAAGGTTTATCATTTCTAATCCATTGATGTGACTTGTAAAATGTTTTTAGCCATCATTTAATTTGATAACGTCATAGTTGGTCAAAATTATATTCGTTGAACAAGGTTACCATTGTTTTAGATATTTAAAAAAAAGAAAGAAAAAAAAAGGCAAGCATTAGTCTATTAATTAATACTCGGTAATAATACTTCTACAGCTTCTTGATATGATGAAGATACTTAACTTTTTAAGATTTTTTATATCGACAGAGATACACTTGAAAATTATTTGCTAGAACTGCAAAAACTTGGTAGGACTTTGTTTGGTATAATCGGACAAGCAGTAGATATCGACAAAGAAGAAATGTTGGAAATTTTTGAAGATGGAATGCAATCAGTGAGGATGACTTACTATCCGACGTGTCCCCAACCAGATTTGGTTGTAGGTCTTACCCCTCACTCTGATGCTGCTGGAATTACATTTCTTCTGCAAGTCAACAACGTCGAAGGTCTGCAAGTTAAGAAAGACGGTGTATGGATCCCTGTCAATTTCCTTCCGGATGCTTTTGTTGTGAACGTCGGTGATATACTTGAGGTTATCTCCTTTCCTTGTCACTACCCTATCTAAATTCAATCTGTTCATTTTCTTCTCTTTTTGTCACTTCTGTTTATTTTCACAGTCATGCAAACAAAAAAACATATATAAAAAATGAAGTGGACAGCGAAAAGTTAGAAAGTCAAATGAAGCATGCATTCTTTAATACATAGCAATTAGGAAATGTGGGTATATAACTGATATTTTATGAATGAAAATGACAATCACATTTCTATCTGTAACAGAACATCAATTATTAGAGAATCAATCTAGGGGGTGGTTGTCTTTTTCGCTCATATATAAAACTCTATCTGATTGCTGATTTTATCTTAAAAAATTTAAGATGTCTTATTGTCGTATTTGATTACAATAATCATCAAAGAGTGCTCCTAATCTTCAAAACATGTAAAGTATTGATACGTTAATTGCATGAAATTATTTTGGATATATTATGATAGTATGGAGTACTAATTGGCTAACTGCTCTATACCCGTATGCAGATAATGAGCAATGGTGTTTACACCAGCATCGAGCATAGAGCAGTTGTTAATGCCACAAAAGAGAGGATATCTTTAGCCATGTTCTTCAACCCTAAGTTGGAAGCAGATGTTGGACCCTCAAAGAGCATCATAAAAAGCACAAGAAACACACCATTGTATAAAACGCTCATAATGGAACAGTATCTCAAAGAATTTTTCTCACGCAAGCTCAATGGAAAGACCTTTCTCGAGAAAATGAAGATTAAACAAGATGAGGATGATAAAACTTAACTTGATATATCCCAAATCTTTGGTTTATCATAAAAATTATAAAATAATACAAATAAATTGTCGGCTAAATAATAAAATCAATTAATTTATACTTAATAAATTAATGTGAACAAAAAATAGTGTTAATGATATGATCTTGTCTTGTTAGCTTTCTATATGACAACACCTTTTTGCCGAGATGCTTGTTAGTCGATGTTAGTTGTATTGGGTTATTATTATTTGTATTGGGCTCAACCCGAGTTCTAGGTCATTCCCTATAGATCTATTTATGTACCAATACTTTGGAAGGAATGCAATACACAGTATTGAGTCTTACATGGTATCATCCATCAAAAACCCTACCTTCCTCTCGTTTCAAAAAAAAAACCTTAAACAGCTATCATACTTCTCGTCGATCGTTGGTTTTGAGTGATAACCAGTCGACGTGTCTACAAATTCTAAGTCGATCATTGGTTGATAGTTCCAGTCGACAAGGTTAGAGTCGATCGTTGGTATTTGTGGTTTACCAGTCGACTAAAGTTCAACTCGTCAAGGTTTAAAGTATGTTCCTGTTTGATCATTATTGTCACTATTCGTTTGTTATTTGTTCATATTTATTTGATTACAGGTTGTCACTGTTCATACTTATTGGTATTGGTTCATACTCATTGCCACTGTTCGATTGTTATTGGTTCATACTTATTGGTTCATTATTGCCACAGTTCGATTGCTATTTACAAATACAAACGCCAAAGCAAAGCATCAGTTACCATTATACTTACCGCTATATATGTTTCTTCAAAGAATTTTTGTTGTTTGTAGAAATTTTGTGAGAATGAGTTATAACTATCTTCCTTTCTTTCAACAGAGATACCATGGAGAAATACTTGCAGGAACTCCAAAACCTTGCCATGACTTTGTTTAGTTTAATCGGGCAAGCAGTTGATATCGACAAGCAAGAAATGATAGATGTCTTCGAAGATGGAATGCAATCCGTGAGGATGACTTACTATCCTCCATGTTCTCAGCCAGATCTTGTTATCGGTCTTACCCCTCACTCTGATGCTTCTGGAATTACCATTCTGCTCCAAGTCAACGACATCCAAGGTTTGCAAGTTAAGAAAGATGGCATATGGATCCCCGTAAATTTACTTCCAGATGCTTTCATAGTAAATGTCGGGGACATTCTTGAGGTGAGACCGACACCAATCTTATTTTGAAATGACATTTTTAAACGTGTGATGATTCACTTCGTTTATGTTGGAGATCAGGTCACCAGCCTAATTTTACGGTTAGTTGTCTAACATGTTAAGTATCTTTTATGTTTGACCAAAACACATGTGAAATATTTTATTCTGATTCTATCGAGAATTTGGGGGCCAGGATTGAAAAAGCCCAATTTAGAAACTAAATTTTACTACATATTACTGTATTACATGAATATACAATTTTGGTACCACCAGAGGGTACATCTTTGGCACCATCAAGGGGAGCATCTTTGTCATTCTGGTAGTAATATATTTTACAGCCTAACACCCCCTAAATAAATTATAGTTAAGAGCTAAACTTGTACAACTGATAAGATATAAGTAAAACGCAAAAGAATAACCAGTCATTCTTAGTTGGTTTCTTAATAATCAGATGCTTATGATTGGATTAATATTGATAGATGCTAGTTTCTTATACCAATCTTTTAAGGGTGGTTATGAGAACTAAACTTTTTATCACAGTCTCAAAAACTATCTTTAGCAAAATCCTGAAATAAAAATAATATGTGATTCAACTATCATATACTCAAAGTTTAATTCTCAATTGATCTAGCTAGCTCCGTATTTTAAGTAAACTTTACGTGATATGCGTTATTATGATATTCTTAAGTATTTTGATGGTTAATGAGATGCATGTGCCTCTATATAAAAATGTCTCATTATTGGTAAACATGGAACCAAGAAACGCATGCAATACATTAATGGATTCAATTTACAGATAATGAGCAATGGTGTATACAACAGTATTGAGCATAGGGCCACCGTAAATGCAATGAAGGAGCGGATATCATTAGCCATGTTCTTCAATCCAAAGCTTGAAGCAAATGTCGGGCCTGCAAAGAGCCTCCTCAAGAACACAGGAGACCCACCTCTTTATAAGACACTGGTAATGGAACAGTACCTCAAGGAATTCTTCTCGGTTAAGCTCAATGGAAAAACATTTCTCGAGAAAATGAAGATTGGAAAGGAATCGAAAGAAACTTGATTAAATATTTATGTTTTCTTAGCGTGTAAAATATATTGATCGTATTTAGAAATTATTTAGTGTCAAAATAAAGTTACCAACAGAATGTTTCAGTTGGTACATTGTGTGTTAGAAATTATCAATGGAACAGTCATTGGAATTGAATTTCGTCCTATTATAGCTGGTTCTAGAATTTGTCTTTGGAGCTGTGTTTCTCATGTCTTTTGTATGGTTTTGTGATCCAATTCAATAGACTTATTTTGTTCGCCTAATTTAATCTGCTAAGGTATTCTTTCTTCTAATAACTGAAGGTAGATTAATTAGGTACAGATGTACAGCAGAAATAAGGTAGATTAGGCTCCAATGCATGTTTTCTATTACCAACGAATTAACGCTCTGTCTCTAAAGTTAGCAAGAGAATGCAGAAATTAAATATAGGGAAAATGATAAATTTAGGCATCAAAATTGCCACGTTTTCCTTTTCTGGGCATCGAACTTTTTTTTTTCCTATTGTAGCACTGAACTTGCCTAATTTTCCTTTTGTGACACAAAATCAAACTTCGATGCCCAGAAAAGGAAAAAAAGTTCGATGCCTAGAAAAAAAAAGTTCGACCGTTAATTTTTTTATTGCACCGTTAGTCCTTTTCGTCCGTTTTTACACGTTTTCATCCGTTTTTACACGTTTTCGTCCGTTTTTGCAAGTTTTCGTCCGGTTTTGCACGTTTTCGTCCGCTTTTGCACAGTTTTGTCCCCTTTTTGCACATTTTCGTCCGCTTTTGCACAGTTTCGTCCTTTTTTACACTTTTTCGTCCGTTTTTGCACGTTTTCGTCCGGTTTTGCACGTTTTCGTCCGCTTTTGCACAGTTTCCTCCCGTTTTTGCACGTTTTCGTCCGTTTTTGCACGTTTTCGTCCGGTTTTGCACATTTTCGTCCGCTTTTGCACAGTTACGTCCCGTTTTTGCACGTTTTCGTCCGTTTTTGCACGTTTTCGTCCGGTTTTGCAAAAGCGGACGAAAACGTGCAAAAACGGGACGAAACTGTGCAAAAGCGGACGAAAACGTGTAAAACCGGACGAAAACGTGCAAAAACGGACGAAAACGTGCAAAAACGGGACGAAACTGTGCAAAAGCGGACAAAAACGTGCAAAACCGGACGAAAACGTGCAAAAACGGACGAAAACGTGCAAAAACGGGATGAAACTGTGCAAAAGCGGACGAAAACGTGCAAAACCGGACGAAAACGTGCAAAAACGGGACGAAACTGTGCAAAAGCGGACGAAAACGTGCAAAACCGGACGAAAACGTGCAAAACGGACGAAAACCGTGTAAGAACGGACGAAAACGTGTAAGAACGGGCGAAAAGGACTAACGGTGCAATAATATAATAACGGTCGTTAAAAACAGACGAAAAGGACTAACGGTGCAATAAAAAAATTAACGGTCGAACTTTTTTTTTCTGGGCATCGAACTTTTTTCCTTTTCTGGGCATCAAACTTTTTTTTTTCCTATTGTAGTACTGAACTTGTCTAATTTTCCTTTTGTAACACAAAATCAAACTTCGATGCCTAGAAAAGGAAAATTATGCAAGTTCAGTGCTACAATAGGAAAAAAAAATTCGATGCCCAGAAAAGGAAAACGTGGCAACTTTGATGCCTAAATTTATCATTTTCCCTTAAATATATTAGTTGTAAACGCGCTCTTCAGATTGTCATTGATCTGTCACTAAAGTGTACTGTACTGTCTACTTTCTAGTATTTTGGTTAATCGGTAATTGCATTGATCGCTGTTTTTGTTTTTGGTAAATCTGTAAATGCATCTTTGTAGTTTCTTTTATATTGTCAATTGCTTTTATTCTATTATATTCTTAATTTGCACAATATACATATTAGGATGAGATACTTTTTCTCACTCACTTCCTCCAAACACCCTTCTATATCACTTAGTGACAATATTTGTAAACTTGCATTTGACACAAAAGGTGTCACTGAATCCTATTTTTTAGTCACACCTTAAACAAAGTGTGAGAAGAAAGCTATAATTTGGAGGCTTCATGACATTTTCTATAAAGAAATCGCGTCAGTGTATGTAAATTACTATAAATAGGTCTTTATTTATGGCACTATTACACTTCTTAATTTGGAGGTTTCATGACATTTCTATAAAGAAATCGCGTCAATGTATCTTCACACTTCTGTATATTACTATAAATAGGTCTCTACTTATGGCACTGTTACTTACACTTTGTAAGTGTAGGAGAAACATTTAAAATATCTAGACACTTAGTTTACTTTTAGTGACACATATGTTAAATTTTAGTGACACGTTTTATATGTGTCACTAAAAGACAGTTTCCTTGTAGAGTTGTTTCTACTTCTCTTCCCAATTTCATACTCTAGTTTCTACATTAGCACATTTAAGACCTCAAAATTTTATACAGAATTTCTAAGTCTTAGTTCCTATTTTTTTGGCATTTAAAACAGTTGATTTCTTGTATAGAGATTTTAAGAACCGGTTCAATTCCTTGATAAGAACGGTTATGAAACTTGATTATAACTTTATCTATCATGTATGTGATAACTATCTTGTTTTGAAAATTACATGCTTCATACGTCTTTCTAAAGTTTCTTTCTTCTTTTAAGGATTCTCAATTTGGTCAATAAGATCCTAAGTAAGCTTTTGTTGATTGGTAATTGATTTTAGGATTAATTTCATATATCACTCTACTTTCATGATTAATTTCATATATACCCAAAATGCAAGTATTTAATGCATAATGTACAATGTTTTTAATGCATGTTTTGGTATATATGAAATTTTCAACAAAAATAATGGGAGATATGAAATTGCCCCGCTCTTTTATACTAGATAACTCATTTCAGGATGTACATAATTGAAAGAGTAATAGCATGAATCATAGTATTGAAGATAGTGTTGAGAAACATGTGTTCTAAACTTGAAATTTTGTCATGTATTATTATTAAAAACTTGAGAAGAAATTATTCTAATTATTGTTGTAACGAGCATTCTCATGCAATAACTGTATATCTTCGCGCATTTGGTTTCTTATTAATTAGGCCAGATTCTTGTAACTGAAGCGCATGTTTTATTATTAAAAACACATTAGAAGAGACTTGGTAATAGTCTTCCGTTAGTACCCCAAACACTATTATAAATATATCATCTTGACAAGACTTCCCACTTGCAACATCAACAAGCACACCAAAATTGTTTCAACACTTTCTGTAATGGATTCCTTACAATCGTTACAGAGCAATGAGAGTCTTCAAGAGCTTGCAAGAAAACTCAAATTGGATGTCCCTGAGTGCTACATTCAGGATCATTTAGAACCAACCTTTGTCTCTTATGACTCTTCCCCTTTACCCTCAATCCCAGTCATTGACATGAATGATTTGATCAAGAACTTGGGATCCGATATGGATCAACTAAAGAATTTGCGCTCCGTATGCCATGAATGGGGAATTTTTCAGGTTAGTATAGAATCACTAAGCAGCTTAGATTAGTGTTCCTATCGCTATTGTACATAATTAGAGGTTGGATTAATTAATTTTCAGTTGGTTAATCATGGAGTTGACAAACTGTTAGTGGAAAATATGAAGAAGGAGATGATAGAATTTTTCAAGATTCCTGAGGAAGAGAAGTCGAGGTACAAGTTGAAGGCGGGTGAATATGAAGGTTATGGTCAGACCCTACTCCATGCTCAAGATCAAAAAGTCGACTGGGCTGATCGCTTCTATATGATCACCAATCCTCTACATAGAAGAAAATCACACTTACTTCCGAACTTCCCTCCATTAATCAGGTCTCTCTCTGTCTCTTTTGTTGTTGTCATTTTGATTTGTAACATAGAACTTGAATATTTTTGTATAGTCGTGACCCGAGTTTAATGAAGTAATATGTTTAAAGCTTAAGTGAACTGATATTTTTTCTTCGACGACGCAAGAAATGTGTAACTGAAATCATCATAGTTGGATAACAATTATACAAGAATGCATCCCAAAAAGGCAATGTAATATAAATGTTTGAACATTAAAATTTTTGGGTAAAAGGGAACAATGTTTGAACATTAACAGAACATCTTAAATGAATCTTCATTACAGAAAAATATAATTAAAAAAGTTTGTTGAAACATGAAATCCATGGCTACAATTGTTGAATATAAACATGCTATGTTTTTCAAAAATGTTAAGGTTTTTACTGTACTAACTTATATATACAACATGTTTCCTTGTATTTCTATATTCAACTTTTGCAACAGAGATACCATGGAGACCTACTTACAAGAACTGCAAAAACTTGCTATGACTTTGTTTGGTTTAATCGGGCAAGCAGTAGATATTGATGAGAGAGAGATGTTGGATGTTTTCGAAGATGGAATGCAATCCGTGAGGATGACTTACTATCCTCCATGTCCACAACCAGATCTTGTGATTGGTCTTACTCCTCACTCTGATGCTTCTGGAATTACCATTTTGCTCCAAGTCAGCGATATTGAAGGTTTGCAAGTTAAGAAAGATGGCAGGTGGATACCCGTGAATATCCTACCAGATGCTTTCGTCATAAATATGGGAGATGCTCTTGAGGTAATCACTAATTAGGTGTCTTTCTCCACCTCAAATGCAAGACAATGAGACAGAATTTGCAAGATGAGACCAAGTAAATTATTTGAAAAACAAGTATACTAAGTCAATGAGTTCTTAAGTTTTCAATTTCTAAATGCACTTCTTGAACGTGACTATACATTTGATTCCTTTTATGGTATGAAGCCAAGTCGTGTACTTATTTTATTATCATGTGTCCATCTTGAGCATGTTGAATATGTTCCTTAATCGACCAGAACACATATCAAATGTTTTTATTTTGTTTTTTATTGAAGTTCAAAGTCAGACGTGCTTCACGAACTTGATCACAAAAAAAAATTACAAAAGATAACAGTATAGTACAATCAGGGAATCTTTAAAATATTTAAGTTGTGAAATAATTAAATAGATTTATATGTTAATGGAACAACCGTCTAAATAATTTAATTAGGTTCAGAGCATATACTAGTTTAACAAATCCGTTCTTTAAATTATGCGCAAATATCACTATTTATTTAGATTCAGAATTTTCTAATGGATTTGAAGGTAATGAGCAATGGTGTATACAACAGCATTGAGCACAGGGCGATGGTTAATGCAACAAAAGAGAGGATTTCTTTAGCCATGTTCTTCAATCCAAAGCTTGACGCAGATGTTGGACCTGCAAAGAGCCTCCTAAAAAACACGGGAAACCTACCAATGTATAGAACACTTGTAATGGAACAATACCTCAAGGAATTTTTCTCGGCAAAGCTTAATGGAAAGACATTTCTCGAGAAAATGAAGATCGAAAGTGGAGAAAACGGTGGAACTTGATCAATATCCAAGTCATGTGTTTAGTATATTACTCAAATAATAAAACTAATTGATTGACATGCATATAAATTTCATTATAGTAGTTATGAACCAAAGCTGCAGGCCGCTGACATGTAATATAGATCGATGGTCTCGAACTTTATTGTTTATATCATTTTCTCTACATGATTTCTATAGCGTTTGTCACAAGGATCAACCTTTTTTTGTGGAAAACCATTGAGATCTATTTGATAGGCTCTTAAATTGACCTTTTTACAGTGACTTCCTGTTTTCTTTCAGAGGACGACTTCATGAACACGCCCTAAAGCCATTATAAATAATTTTGCATAAAACGTTGTCATTGGTGACAGCTATAAATCGTCGCTAATTAGCCTAGACTTGCTGAAAAAATATTTACACACGGCTTGGGCAACGAGAAGTGGTGGTAAATAATTAGTTGCCCTATGCAAACTCTCTGTTTAAAAATGCCGATATGAGAGTTTGAACACAAAAACAAATAAATCATCCAACAGCAACTGAAAAAAATATACTATTTCTTGGCAAGGTTTTTAAATGTTTTTTATGTGGCGCTAGACGAAAACTCCAAAACTAACCTTCGAACCAACCGTAGGAAATTGAAAACATATGCCTCACCTTGATAGTTTAGTGAAGTCTTAAGCCCGGTAGGTCCGTTTAGCCTTCAAGGTTTCCTTTGTTTGTTTTCTATTCTATGTCAATCAAATCAATTCTTTATAAAACTTTTTTTAGTCTTTGGTTTCTACACACCTAACTTAGATTGCTCAAATGAGGTAGCTCCTCCTATTGTGTTCTCGGGTTGACACGGTTTACGTGCACCATCTGTGTTGCATCAAAGTCAAAATTATATATTGATATGACGACTCCGCTGCAATGTATTGGCAAAAAACGTCTTTAACATATATTAGTGAATAGTAGAAATTACTTAGAATTCATGATTCTAGACAAATGCACAGTAGTTATAGCTAGAAATGTTATTACGGAGTATATAGGAAGTGCGGTTTAAAATAAACCAAGATATATGCAACAACTATAGAGTATATTTTGTCTTCTGTAGCATTAGATTCTTGTCATTGTCAATCAAACCTTTTATCCATATAAAAAGCATATATGTTAGAAACTTTTAAAATGGTTGTCTTATCCCCCGGCCCAACCTAAACATCTATCAAATATATGTCATATGACGTCGCATCATTTCCACTTGTAACATAAACAAACAACTCAATTCAGTTTGTAGCAAACATAATCAGAAATGGCTTTCGCGCAACCATTACTGAGCCATGAAAGTGTTCAAGAGCTAGCTAAAGAACACAACGTGACTGTACCTGATCACTATGTTCAGGAACATCCAGAACCCACCTTTGTTCCAAATGACTGTTCGCCTATGCCCTCTATACCAATCATTGATATGAATGATTTGATCATGGGAGGATCAAATATGGATCTTCATCTGAAACATCTGCGCTCGGTATGCCACGAATGGGGCATCTTCCAGGTTAATTAAGCATCTCTTTGTAGCTCAAACACATGTTTGATTTAGGTTAACTTAATCTGAGTTAATTTGCAGTTAGTTAATCATGGAGTTGACAAATCATTGGTGGAGAAAATGAAAAACGAGGTTACAGAATTCTTCATGCTTCCGATAGAAGAGAAACTGAGGTACAAGTTGAAGGGAGGTGAGTATGAAGGGTATGGCCAAACCATACTTCATGCTCAAGGTCAGAAAATCGACTGGGCTGATCGCTTTTATATGATCACTAATCCTCTTCATAGAAGAAAATCTAACTTGCTTCCAGAGTTCCCTCCACTAATAAGGTGTGTCTCATGTCTCTCACATATGGTGTATGAATATATGCTTTTGAGGGGGAAGGGGAAGGTTCCCGAATCAAAGGCTCGAACATACAATAGATAACTCTTTAAGGGTTGTTCGTTTTAGGTCTGGTGCTCAGTTTGGTTTCTTTTGGTGCTTTGTATTTTCTAGCACCTTTTTTTTTTTTTTTTTTTTAATTCTATATGCCGTTCAAGATACAAGAAAGACAATTATGCTTTGCCTGCTGTAGATTGCCATGTTCCTTCTAATCATGAACGTAACGAAACCAAACTAAGCACCAAAAAAAAAACAGTGAGGCGCTAGAAAATAAAAAGCACCAAAAGAAACCAAACTGAGCACCAAACCTAAAACGTACACCCCTTAAAGAGTTATCTATTGTATGTTCGAGCCTTTAATTAGGGAAACTTTTGTTGGGGGGTGGGGGTGGAAAAGTTTCCCGAATCAAAGACTCGAACATACATCAGATAACTCTTTAAGGGGTGTTCGTTTTAGGTTTGGTGCTCAGTTTGGTTTCTTTTGGTGCTTAATTTGTATTTTCTAGTGCCTCGCTGTTTTTGTTTATTTAATTCTATATGCCGTTCAAGATACAAGAAAGGCGGTTATGTTTTGCCTGCTGTAGATTGCCATGTTCCTTCTAATCATGAACTTAACGGCTATGTGCTTCAGTTGCTGTACTCAAAGACTAAGATTCAATATTGTATAAAAACTAGGTTTATATTACAGTATCACAGTCAAGGAAAGACTTTCAACTCGTATCTTGGATGATGCATCCATGATTTGTTAAAGCTGGCTGTTCTTAAGGTTTATCATTTCTAATCTATTGATGTAACTTGTAATCCGATAATTAGATGTGGCTACACAAGAGTAAAATGTTTTTTAACCATCATATAATTTGGTAACGTCATAGTTGGTCAAAAATATATTTTTGAACAAGGTTACCTTTGTTTAAGATTATAAAAAATAATAATAATAATAATAATAATAAATATATTAGTCTATTAATAATAGTTCTTCTACAGCTTAATGATATCATGAAGATACTTAACTTTTTAAGATTTTTTATATCGACAGAGATACACTTGAAAATTATTTGCTAGAACTGCAAAAACTTGGTAGGACTTTGTTTGGTATAATCGGACAAGCAGTTGATATCGACAAAGAAGAAATGTTGGAAATTTTTGAAGATGGAATGCAATCAGTGAGGATGACTTACTATCCGCCATGCCCCCAACCAGATTTGGTTGTAGGTCTTACCCCTCACTCTGATGCTGCTGGAATTACATTTCTTCTTCAAGTCAACAACGTCGAAGGTCTGCAAGTTAAGAAAGACGGTGTATGGATCCCTGTCAATTTCCTTCCGGATGCTTTCGTTGTGAACGTCGGTGATATACTTGAGGTTATCTCCTTTCCTCATCACTACCCTATCTGAATTCAATTTGTTCATTTTCTTCTCTTTTTGTCACTTCTGTTTATTTTCACAGTCATGCAAACAAAAAAACATATATAAAATAATGAAGTGGACAGCGAAAAGTTAGAAAGTCAAATGAAGCATGTATTCTTTAACACATAGCAATTAGGAAATGTGGTTATATAACTGATATTTTATGAATGAAAATGACAATCACATTTCTATCTGTAACAGAACATCAATTATTGGAGAATCAATCTGGGGGTGATTGTCGTTTTTGATCATTATAAAACTCTATCTGATTGCTGATTTTATCTTAAAAAATTTAAGATATTTTATTGTCGTATTTGATCACAATAATCATCAAAGAGTGCTCCTAATCTTCAAAACATGTAAAGTATTGATACGGTAATTGTATGGAATTATTTGGATATATTATGGTTGTATGGAGTACTAATTGGCTAACTGCTCTATACCCGAATGCAGATAATGAGCAATGGTGTTTACAACAGCATCGAGCATAGAGCAGTTGTTAATGCCACAAAAGAGAGGATTTCTTTAGCCATGTTCTTCAACCCGAAGTTTGAGGCAGATGTTGGACCCTCAAAGAGCCTCATAAAAATCACAAGAAACCCTCCATTGTATAAAACACTCGTAATGGAACAGTATCTCAAAGAATTTTTCTCACGCAAGCTCAACGGAAAGACCTTTCTCGAGAAAATGAAGATTAAACAAGATGAGGATGATAAAACTTAACTTGATATATCCCAAATATTTAGAATATCATAAACATTATAAAATAATACAAATAAATTGTCGGCTAAATAAAATCAAGTAGTTTGTACTTAATAAATTGATGTGAACAAAAAATAGTGTTAATGATATGATCTTGTCTTGTTAGCTTTCTATATGACAACACCTTTTTGCTGTTGTTAGTCCATGTTAGTTGTATTAGGTTATTATTATTTGTATTGGGCTCAAGTCCGAGTTCTAGATCATTCCCTATAGATCTATTTATGTACCGATACTTTGGAAGGAATGCAATACATAATATGGAGTCTTACATGGTATCAACCATCAAAACCGATCCATCAAAAACCCTACCTTCCTCTCGTTTCAAAAACAACCTTAAATTGCTATTCTAAGTCGATCGTTTGGTTTTGAGTGATAACCAGTCGACGTGCCTACCAATTCTAAGTCGATCGTTGGTTGATAGTTCCATTCGACAAGGTTAGAGTCGATCGTTGGTATTTGTGGTTTACCAGTCGACTAAAGTTCAACTCGTCAAGCACTACAACATTGACTGCTTTCGGATGGGACATTTCTTCGCTTTTGGCGGGAACATGTCCCCGTCAAAAGGTTCCTTGCCCGTCCTCCTTATTGTTGTAGTGAAGGTTTAGAATATGTTCCTGTTTGATCGGTATTGCCACTATTTGTTCATTATTGGTTCATATTTATTTAAGGGATAATTGTCTGAAAAGGCATCGAAGTTGCCACATTTTCCTTTTGTGGGCATTAAACTTTTTTTTCCCTAAAGTAGTCCTAAACTTACCTGATTTTCCTATTGTAAAACAAAAACACACTTAGAGGGTAATTAGCATTCTTAATTATGCTTTTCTCGTTTTTTGTTGAATTTGTGAATGTTGGGTTGTTTTTGAACAAAAAATGTAACCTTAGAGATCCCTCCTACAACTTTTACAACTCTTATTAACCTTTCCCTCCCAAATTCCCAACCCTAAACCCCTTCCTGAATACTTTCCCCAATTGTTTCAAAATCAAGAACCCTAATCATGAGTAGTTCTTCTTCAGCACAATCACGTTTAGTTGGAGGTAAACTTGAACTTTTTGTAAGTGTAATCGACAATTGAGAGTCCAAACATCAACCACAAGGACGAATCCAGGAAAGAGATTGGTAAAATGTGGTCAATGTCGCGTCTATGAGTTTCTGGATGAAGACCTTCCTAGTGAATACTACAAGGACTTGGTATATGGGTTCTTTCAAAGGCAGAGAGGTGTTGAAACTGCACCCTTGATTGAAGCTCTAGCTTTGGGAGAAGGCAAGGTTGGAAGAGGAGTTGAAGGCTACAAAGACAAGATTGGAGGATGAGGTGAAGGCTGGAAATTCTAAACTGGAATTGTATGATAGGTTGTTTATGATGATGTTAGGATTGTTATGTTTCATTTGTGTTTGGTTTGGTATGAAACTATCCAACTGATGTAGTCTTTTGAATTGTTAACTGTTAACTTTGGAAAATGAATGTCAGTGTTTTAGTTTGGTAAATGTTTTAGTTTAGTAAATATTTTGAATTGTTAAGTGTTAGTATGGTATGCACACAGATATGATAGTCATAGGGTTATATAGGACTGCAACCATAGGATTACATAAAAGGGCTTACTAAAGCCATAGCATTACATAGGATTATTCTAGGGGACTACAACCACTAACATTACTAAAGCCATAAAACCACTGATGAGCCTGCTACCACTACCATTACTAACTTGTAGTGGTTCCAAAAAACTCATTTCCTTTCCTTCCTCTTCCCCTTCCCCTTCCCCTTAGTTGTCTCAGCTTCATTGTTGATAGGTTTGGCAACAAAGTCTTTGATGCCTAGTTCGGCACAAGTTACCTTGTTTGGCAATCCCAGAACTTTGGGCCTACATCAAAAGCTAGCTTGGCAAGCTGCTTTGAGGTTAGTGGCACCTCCTCATCTTCAGTTTCAACTTGCCTTGAGCTGGAACCAACTTTCCAATCAATAGGTAGTGGCTCCTCAATGGTCTGCAATGGTGGAAAATAGGTTCCCCATGATATTTCTTCAGATTGATCTTGTTCAGCAGTCTCTTCCGTGGTGCTGGAAATGGTTATTATTTCTGAAAACAAAAAACAATGTCAATGACTGCATAAAGGAAATCTGCATAAAGTTGTTAGATACCTGGTGTATGGTTATTATTTCTGGAAATGGTTATTATTAAGTTGTTAGATACCTCGTGTATGCCTGGAAACAATCTTCTTGCTTGAACTCATGTTTTGAAAAGTATGTTTAGATAAACAAATATGAGTAGAAGATGTGTGGGATATGGTAATGGTTCATTTGGTTTTATAACAAGTCTAAAAAACAGTTGAGATTCTCAAATAGTTTAGATGCTCACCTATGTTAACATTTACTGCATAAAGGCAATGACTTCATAAAAACAGTTGAGATTCTCAAATAGTTTAGATGCTCACCTATGGTTCATTTAGTTTAGATGTTAACATTGACTGCATAAAGGCAATGACTGCCTAATCAATGTAAACAATGACTGCATAAAGCAAATCTTCAAATAGTATAGATTCTCATAAAGGAAATCTGCATAAAGGAAATCTGTAAACAATGTTAATGACTGCATAAAGGAAATTTGCATAAAGGATGACAAATGCATTTACTGCAAATACTGATGACTGTTGATGTGCTACGTGTGTACAAGTTTTAAATTTATAAAAGGTGAATTACCAATACTACCAATAACACATACGAGCAAGTATACTCGTCCGTTATAGCAAGATTATGAAGGTAAGTCGGGATCGTTCGCAGGGATTTGAGTGAATCTAAACACAAGTTTGAATCAACGGAGTCTATCCAAAACATAAAACAAAGCAAATAGATATAATGAAATTCAGATGATTAAAAAACACTACACTTGCTTAAACTAGTTTCATATAATAGATTAATGTGATTGTGTTAACCTCTTAACATGTTGGTTATGATAATTAGTTGGAAGACTAATCTATTGTTCTTACAAGTTAAACCTTCGTCAAGATTTTAGTTCATAAAAACAAGCATTACGTTTAACCAATCAATTCAAGATCAATTCAAGTTTCATAAGTCTACATACATAAACTTAAACATAAAAACATCCATTTGTTTCATCAAATTGCTTAAGAAATGGTCAATACAAAAGGTAACCGATCATAGACAAAAGGCTACAATTGATTCTCAACAACTAATCTTACGACCTTTTAGATGTTTCCAACCAATCCAATTTGATAATCAAAAAAGCGTTTCTATTACAACCACACCTTAGTTCCTTTGTATAATCAAGAATAATGTGTAAAAACAATCATCCATAGACAAAATGATTATGACTAGTTGAATAACAATAAGTTCTTTCGACCTCTACGATTACTATCAATTAGCCAAACTTGATTAACAAATGTCACTACGAAACTTTAGCACAATTGGATCTTAGAATCAACTTGAAATTGAATTAAAACATGTTAACACAATCACTAACTAATCATATGATAATCAACATCATTTAAGCAAGTGTATAAAGAAACTAGCCACTCATAGCATACATGAACATAAACTCAGAACTTTGAACATTAGAAAACATGATTAAAAGTTTTACAATGCTTGGAACAAGATTACAAATGGTGAAGTAATGATTCCCAAAGTATTGGGGTAGACTTCTTGGTGATTTGGCCTCCAAATGTGAAACTTCTGGAACTCCAAACTTCCCTGGACTTCTAAAGACGAATTTAAGAGCTTAAATCTTTGTTTGTTGAGTAGAGAGGTTTGTATTTGAAGTGTGTGTTCATATGCTCACAAATGGCCTCTATTTATACTAATTCCAAAGCCTATGGTATTAATTGCTGAACTTGGCCTCCAAGGAGTAAGGAAGGGACTAGAATACACCAAGAGAAGGACCTAGAATCGTTTGGATGCAAAGGGGAAACTTAGTGATGAAGATTTGGCAGATGCAGCTTCTCCAACCGGATCGGTTATATGACCAACCGATTCGGTTGGTGTGGCCACCGAACGGTTGGTGATGGTATTTTGGCATTTCTGGTCATATTCCAACCGATCCGGTTACACTTGTAACCGATCCGGTTGGATTTCTTGAGTTACGGAAACTTGATCTTTTCTTTTCTTTATCTTGTAGAACTTGGTTCTTCAATCACTATGGTCTTCAAAGGTCCTTGAGATGCTGATTTAGGCTTCACTGAAACGGGAATCTTCTATTTGCTGAACATTTCTTTACTTTCCTTCTGTTTCCCTACACTAGGTTATAAACACTATACAAACATCTTTTGATGCGTTTAAGCACTATAATCACGCAAATATAACCAAATAACATATATAAAAGCACACATAACGCTACTAAAAACATGCACAATCTGAGCGTTATCAACTGTAAACAATGACAAATGCATTTACTCCTAAGATGTAAAAAATTGGAAAGTAATAACAAAACATATTTACAAACTGCATATTTCATTAATCTTAGTAGTTTAACAATGACCATCTTTTTACTGCCCTCAAAGGATGTACAAAATGGGCTATTGTAAGATGGTCATTACATAAACTTGTAACATAACTGGCTGCTATCATGAGTGTATCTGTTCTAGCCATATTACATACCAAAATGACCATCAGTTAGTGCCCTCAAAGGATGTACAAAATGGGCTATTGTTTGATGGTCATTACATTACCTATTAACATTAGTTATCTAGACATATTACAGACCCAATTGAAGTTATCATAGTTTACATTAGTTGCCCACAAAAGATATACAAAAAGGGCACATGGAATTTCTTGTTGTTGAAGCATCATCTATTTCCAGTGCAGACTCTGTAGTGCTGCCCTGGCCATCCAACTGTTTAGCCAACTTCATTTTGATGATCCTTTCACTAGGCCTTCTTAATTTTAGTTTAGTCAACCTTTTTTGCAACTGTTGTTGCTGAGGTTGTTCTTGAACTTGTTCTTGACTCTGATCTTCTTCAGCATGCATATGTTCAACTTGAGTATCTGTCATGTCAATCTCTGTTTGAACTTGAGGGTGTTCTTTAGGGTCATCTTGAGGGTGTTCTTCATGGTGAACTTGAGGTTGTTCCTCTGTTTGAACTTGAGGTTGTTCCTCTATTTGCACTTGAGGTTGTTCTTCAGCTGCATCTTGGTCACCAAACCATCTTGCATAAGCTGATGTGCAACCTCTTTTCAAGCCCTTCCTATTTGACCCACTTGACCCACCAACATGCATTACAAATAGAACAAATGTTTATAACCAAAAGTTTGAAACAATATCTGCAGTTGAAATAAAAGTAGGAGAATACCTTTGACCCACTTGAGCCACCAGTATTTTTCTTTGACCCACCAGTTCCCCTTGACCCACCAAGTCCACTAGACCCACCAGTTGCTTCCATCCCACAAGTCTTCTTCTTTGACCCACCACTTTCCTTTGACCCATCATTTTTCCTCTTTGACCCACAAGTCTTCTTCTTTGACCCAGACACATTCCCACTCTTTTTTGACACAGACACATCCTCATCTACATTTTTTCCTTTGCAACCTTTTTTGTTGTGTCCGGGTTTGTGGCATATAGAACATGTCATCTCAGCACCTACCTTTGATACTCTGGTTGAGCTACCACCTTCACCCTTTGATCTGATCCTTTTCTTTCTTGGCCTACCAGGCATTTTTTTGGTTTGGGAGGCAATACAATAGAATACATACTCTGGTCAGGCCAGAAATCAATACCATCAACTGGTTTCAAAAAATGGTTATATGTGTCATAGTACTTGTCTGTTTTAAACCACTCTGGCACATAGCTCTCAGGTACCTTGTTTATATATAGAATTACCTCTGTTGCATGTACACAAGGTATACCTGATAACTGCCACATTCGACATGTGCAAGACCTCCTTGCTTCATTAACTGTGAATGCCTCACTCCCTGATCTGACCTCAAACACATTCCCACCAGCATGGATAATATGCCAAAACCTACAATATAACAAACTTATTAGTGTCAATTCAAACAATTTCATAACTGAAATAACTTTAATTTGTAAATGAAACTTACCTTTGTTGTTCTTTTAGCCATTCCAACCTCTTCTGAATGTTGGGACAAACTCAAGGGTTCCATTTCTTACTGATTTCCCTTATTTTGTGCATCCTCTCAAGAACTATGACTCTCATAGCTTCTAGCATTGTAAGCAATGGCTTGTCCCTAACACTTACAATAACATTGTTAAAGCATTCACTGAATTCATTCTCCACTGCTTCACATCCTCTATTAACTTCAAAAAAGGCTCTTGACCAGGTTTTTGGGTTCTTGTCCATAAGCCACTGATGAGCCTTTGGGTTAGCCCTTTTAATCTTGTCCATGATCTTGTTAAACAACTGTGGATAGGAAGCCTTAGATGCTGACCAAAACAACTCTCTAAGTTCCAACCCACTGAATACTTTCCTGAACCCTTCATATATATGTCTGGCACATTGCCTTTGTTCCGCATATGGCATGACATTCTTCACAGCTTCAATAAGACCCTAAATACAAGCATACCTTGTTAGAATATATGTAAGACTAAGTCATTAACAACAAAGTATGGATATAATCATATCTTATGTTGATCAGACATAAGAGTTAGACCTTGTCCTTTTGTTCAATCCAAGTCTCCTTCTAGTAACTCCAAAAACCAGCTCCAGTTATCCTTGTTTTCAACATTAACCACTGCCCAAGAAACTGGGTAAATGTGGTTATTTCCATCTCTTCCAATAGCAGTAAGGATTTCACCATGGATTGACAGTCACTCCTAATTTGACAATAGACCCAGGATTTGAATCTAAAATTGCCCTTCTATATGATCTCAGCAAGGCATAATGCTCATCTACTGATTTCTCATACTTTGTCAAAGCAAACCTCTTTGCATTTGTACACTGATTTGGGGATACCTTACACTTATACTTTTTCATCACTAGATCAGCTATAGCATTCAACTTAATATTAGTGTTAGCCCTAATCTTATTACCAAATACTGTTCATATCCACTTATAGTTTACTAATGAACCAAATTGGAAGTTCCTAACACATGTATGTTCATCATTTAAAGACTGTATCTGAAATGTTTCCTCATTATTCATCCACCTAGCATAACATCTCCAAGGACAGGCTGGTAATCCATATGAACTAACACTAGGATATCTAATTTTCTTCCTCTGTTTACCTTTGTCAGGATCAATCAACTTTGGTGGTCTATGTCCACATTTTGCCACAACCTTCTTACTGTTACTCCATTCATACCACAAAGAAAATCCATTTGCCAAAGCATAGTAGGTTAGACACTCTTTAAACTTTACAATACTGGCATACTTTTCACCAACCTGCATTACAAATACAACAAATGTTTATAACCAAAATTCATAAACAATATCTGTATTTGAAAAACAAAGTAGGATAATACCTTTTGATGCCTCAGTCTCCAGTGACTAGTTTCATCATAGACTGGATACCTGTCAACAGCTTTCTCCACACACATAAAAGGATCTTCAGGTACACTTTCTTCAGATGGTTGTAACCTTCTCATCAAATTGTTCATGAACATATCATGTTCCATCATAGTCTCACTTATATTGTTATTAGCAGGTACAGTGTTTTCTGGAGTTGGTTCATGATAACGCTACACGCGTCGTTCGGGGTCAAGGAAACTTCCTTTTCTTCGAGCAAGTTTTATAACACCCTAGGCAGTGAACCTAATCGTTGTAGTGTAGTAATTAGGGTAAGCCACGGGTATTGATATCGTTCTCTAGGGGAATAGGAATGCTAGTGAGAAGTTACTACGCTAAGGTTGAGGTTGAGGAAGATTATTTTCTGATACTACCTTGTACTATACAAGTACTTGTTAAACTACTCTTCCAATGTTGGTAGACTTCTTTCACATGGACTTCTAGGAAAATACACACACCTCTTTCGACAACTGTCCATAGGTCAGATACTACTTTGATCAGTGACCTCTGACTCCGTAGTTTTCCATAATAGGATGAAACAAAAAGTTTATGTCTATAACAAATACTTAAAACCAATATTTGTAAACAACATAAACATTACGTCCAACCACTTTTCATACGGTCATAACATTTCAAATTTCTCACAGATTGGATGATACGAAACCGTTTACCTAAAAGAAACACCATACTTACCTCATTGTCATTCTTCCAACACCGTTTTACACCTGTATCTGGTGGTTTCAACTAACTAGGACTGTTTCCATTTGTCTCCTTCTTTTAATCTATAGGATCACAATCAAGTATACCTAATGGTCGGACAGGAACCTCTACAATACGATCCACCTACTTATTACTCCTTTGTAAAGTCTATGTCAGAAATTTACTACTTGTATGTACACAATCCTTGAAGGTTAAACCAAGTAATCATTTGATATTCACCTATACTTGTCATAAACCATTATTCTAATCCCGATTGTGATTATAATTCAACTTACGATATCGACTAGATCACTACTTTTTCATATTCACATTCCATAGGGGTTTAGTCACATGTTTACGTTTCTCCAAACGAAACTGTTTCATACTCTTTAGTCATCTACTCGTAATACGGAACGACTCTAGTATATCTTCCCGTTAAAATCTAAGTTTAGGACCCAGATAACAGTTTAATCCTCACTGACAGTTAGGTACCACTTTAGGAATGACGATAACCTTCTCTACCTTTATTGGTGTAAATGGGTCAAAGAACCCGTCACCAATTACAACTTTTGTTCCTATTGACCTCGACCAAAAACCTCAATGATCTTCCTCTGAACCTAACTTGTTTTCCTGTTCCAGATTGAGAATACAGACTAGTTGTATTCTATACTAATATAGGTATGAAACAACAATTACTGAATCAGAATGTATATAAGATTGTTCC
>BPTQ01000007.1:22057401-22370314 GCA_019973895.1 Chrysanthemum seticuspe | reverse complement strand
AATACTTATCTTGATGTATAATAGGGTTTAGAACCCTAAAATACTGCACAAGAAAGCCTTGGTTCGGTTTTAGGTTTTTACTCCAAAAGACTACACACAAAAACTGAAAAATTCGGATTCTATATATAAGATTACATCTGCGACGGCGTCACCTTATGTTTCGTGACGCCGTCGTGTCGCCGTCATTAGGGTTTCGTCTTGGCCACGTAAACCTTGCGACGGCGTCACCTTATGACTGTGACGCCGTCCCCTTCAGCTCTGACGCCGTCTTGGCTGCATCTAGGCCGTCTGAGTAGCGACGGCCTATTCCTTTAGAACCTGACGTCGTCCCTTGAAAACATGCAATTTCGCCTCTGAGCCGTCGCAAAATTCCTTCCCGACGGCGTCGCAGATATGCAGTGACGCCGTCGCCTTATGTTTCAGCAGCTTTGAGTGTCTCGATTCTGACTTTGGCCATTTTCTTCGTATATTCGCGCCTTTTCGTCCAAATAAGCATCATTCCAGCATTTTGCCTTCAAGAGACCTAAAAAGTGAAAAGGAACGATATTAAGCAATAACGGATACAAAAGTGATCGAATAAGGGCTTAAATGACCCCTCAAAAAGGTACCTTTTAAAACCTTATCAGTTCACTCATTTCTGGCAATGACTCACTTTCATTCTCTCTATTGGCTTTGATCATTTTCCTAAGTTCTATCACCTCCTCTTCACCAAGACTGAGATAGTCAACTGATTTATCTGAACCATATCCACTATCATTGTCACTATCAAAGTTACTATCAAACTCACCATCTGGTTCATCCTCTCTAACCTTCCCTTTGCCCTTATCCACACCTGATCTAGACCTAGTATCATCACCATCTAGACTAGTCTGCAAATCCTCACCCTCTACACTAGGCCTACTATCATCACCCTCTTCACTAGGCCTCCACAATCTAACTTGTACTACCTCATCTTGTAATTGCACTTCATGTGGAACAGTTGGATCTTCTGCATCAATGTTCTCAACTGCACTAGCCTTTCCTTTGCCCTTATCAACACCTGAACTAGACCTAGTATCATCACCCTCTACACTAGTCTGCAAATCATCGCCCATAACACTATTCCTAGTATCATCACCCTCTACACTAGTCCTAGTATTCTCACCCTATACACTAGTCCTAGATTTATCACCCTCTGATTCATTAACCTTCCTAGTATGATCAACCTCCATCTCAGCCCAATTAACCATCTCATCTAATGAAAATTCATTGCAATACCTCTTTTTGGGAGAGCCTTTTGCTTTAGCAACAAACTCATCCATAAAAGTGGTATCTGTTTGGCCTAAATACTCTGACAGATTAATATCATTGTGATCAAGATATAGTTCAAGCCTACCAAACAACTGAGCAACATCAAACATGTGTTCTATTTCCTTATCATTAGTTACTCTAACTAAACCTTTCTCTAATTCAGCATGAGGCACCTTATAATACAAACCTTGAAAGTAAGTACCAGCTTTTTCTTCCAGGAATTCAGTAAAGGTAAGATAGGGTATCCTTGGAGCACACATGTTAAGAATCACCTCATCCGCGTACCTTAAAGGCAAATGCTTAAAATATCTGTCATTGTGTACATCAAATTGGTGCAAATATGTAACTTATAGGATTTCACAAACACATCAAACCTTAATCATATGGGACGTCTACAAGTTTTAGAGAGAGAAAGGGAAGAGAGTTGGGAACTATGTGAAACAAAAGAAAAATGGTATTGAAGCTCCAACCCTCTACCTTGGGAGGTAGAGGGTATTTATAGTTTTCATACAAGACTCGCCTTCTACGGGCTATGGATCAGGCATACAGGTGTTACTTAACTAAATACTAACTAATATTAAATGACTAGGACTACGAGCTTTCTAACGATTATATATACTTGAGGTGACCGACACTTTAATGACTGGATTTTCTAAATCCTAACAATCTCCCCCTAAGGGAGGTCACCTCAAATTACACAGAATACAAACAGATATTACATTAAGATTGTTCTTGGATTCTTGTTTAAGTTCTTTGCTCTGCAGCCCGTCTTTGATTCTTCATGTTTTGCATGTTTGGATACTTCAAGTGGAGGTCTTTAACTGATCCACGTGATGATGAGTTTTGAGCCAGCTTTGAGATCATCAGCTTGCATAAATCTCTGACTCTTCCTTCGTAGTGTTGACATTATGTGATGTTGTGACAGTGGACCGACATGCTCACATTCTGGATCATGATTTATTTTTATCAGAGTAGCGGAAGCTTTAGTTGATCATGATATTTGTAGCAGCATAGCAGAAGCATGGAGTGAGAATATCAGATTCATTGATGCACTAATCATGATTTCTTTTGAAATGAATGTATTGTGTGAGCATGCGGCTATGGATTGACCTCTCCATTCTGATCAGCTGCAAACGTTGGGTTTACCTGCATACAACAGTTAGCAATAATGCTCACGAAAGTGTTTTTGATCACTTTTGTTGAATTGAGGTACACGGCTCGCGGTTCCCCGTTGATCAGTACAAGTACTGCCTGTGATCAGATATAATTCCGAAGAATCTCCTTGACAGGGTTTCGCAGCTGCTCTAGCCGTTCTCAAACCGGAACGTCTCAAAGAAGGCAACTCAGAATGAGTGAACCAGCAAATTTGAGATTCACTGATTGATGAAAAGATATTTGAAAAAACAATCGAGTACTGCTCAATATAAGCTGTTTTTGCAATACAACAAAGGTTTTAATGAAAATCAATTATCAACCATAAACACCTTTTATTTTGAAATATTAATACATAGTCAATGTGCAAGAGAAAAAAAAATTAAGCACAACGACCGGTTTTTCAAAGGTATCCGTCAATCCATAACCTGAACCAGGATTGATTCATAAATTTGAATCGCTCCATTATTTCTGTTCAGTTGTCACATGTTTGATCTATTGGATAGATCTCACATGCCACCTACCAAGAGCTTGTTTGATGTTGGCTCTAGAAGGCTTTCCATCTTCATTGTGAATATGTTATCATATCACTCAGATGTTCTGGCAATACCACAAGGATAATGCGTAGGACTCTTAAAATATGTTCTCTCTTTCCACATTGTGTGAAACAGAGAGTCTTCATTGACAGTGTCCTAATGAGATTTATTGATGATCTCGTGGCTCTAGACTCAATTGTGCACATTTGGTTCCTATGCCGGAGACTAGGGAGAGGGTCTCCTTCTTCAATATTAACAATCTCTATGAGAAAGTCGATAGATTATGTAGGTTCCTCGTGAGAATGAAACAAGTCCTTTTAAGAGGAACTTGAGTAGCTTGGGAAGTTGTAGTGCAGTGCGTCACTGGGTCCATGACGTCTTGTCTTCAATACTGGTGTTACCTTGGTAACCACCAGTAGCATATGAATTGAACCCGATTTCTGCCCTAAGGTTGAAATAATGGAGGGCTATTTCTTTTCACCCTTTTCTCATTTATTTCTTTTTCATTCTTCAACCCCTTCAGTGCTTACCGAGACTTCATTACTAGAACCTTGTTGGGTTTATTCCAGTTCTAGCTCTATCTCAGTCCGCACTCTTCCCGTATCTCACTTTTCTCCTTTTTTCATCATACCTAAGGACTCTACACTATCTAGTGGATTATCCCTGGGTAGATCCCTCCGGCTCTGGCGGGATCGTGGGAATAAATACCTAACCTAACCATCCTTATATCACCATACATAAAGTAAATTTGGTCGGTCTTTTTGGTATTGTTCATCAGCCATTGGAACCAATTGAAAACCATTTGAAAATCAATCCAGGTACTTGTGATATGTTATCAAAGAATTTTGTACCTGAATTGTTTTTGATATTTTAGAGAAAAAAAAGGCTCCCCCTCAACATGTGCATCATATGTTTGAAATCATTTTGGCACATGGAGGCAAGAGGAAGAATTCACTTCTTTGATAAATATTTTCTAAAAATATCAACATCACTTTTTCGATCAAAATCAGTGTTTCACATACAGTTAAAGATATTTTCAGGAAAGAATGTGGTTTTCAAAAATTTGCTCTCCCTCAATATGTGCATATGATTTTGAAATTGTTTAGCACATATTAGGGAAAACCTGCACTTAAAGACAAATTAATCACGTTTTAATCCATTTTGGTTTGATATAGATGCTCCCCCTCAACATATGCATGGAAAATCTTGAAATCGTTTGACATATGTAGGAAGGAGAGCACGATGTTATATTTCTAAACCACTTATCAAATTATCAGTTTATATCCAATTTAAATCACAAGTTCTCCCCCGATCACAATTTTCAAATCCTTTGATATTTGTGATCTCTATTGATTTAAATTAATTTTTGAGAACTTTTGAGGAGAATTGTGATTTGCTTTTGAAAAACATTTCAACTTATAAGAATCAGATTTTCAGACTTTAAACTCCATTGTTTAAACATGCATGAGTATCTTTTGAAAACATAACAATAGCTAAGGTCTTGAACCACTTGTATAAAACATTGTTCATTTTGATTATCCAAAAGTAGACCTTGCTCGTTTAAGTGCCAATTGTTTGAAAAAAAATACTCTTTTTGATTCGATTGAAATCATTCCCCCCCTCAATAAATGACATAAGTTGTTGATTGAGAGATAGAGATTTTGACAGATGATAAGCCCAGATGATTTTGAAAAATAGAGTCCGAGGTATTTTCAAAGCAATGTTGTTTTCATTAGATAACAAATATTTTTCAGAAGAATCATTAGAAGGAAAAACAATTAGAAAGGAAATATTTGTCTTTTTGGTGACAAACCTTTGTTTTTAAAATCAGAGCATGAGATTTGAAAAATAAGATTAAGCATGGCTCTGTTCTTTCTTTTTAAAACGGGTTACTGTCTGAAATGACAATAAACCACTTTTCTCAGTCTCATTTTTTTTTAAAGCAATTTATGAACATTCGAAGAACATCTAAAAACCCGTGACATTCTTTGAATGTCAACACAAAGTCCGTATATGTTATCGAATTAAGAAAAACATGACAAAAAGACAATATTTTTTGGAATTTTTTGAGTTTTTCAAAAATTTTTTTTTTTTTTTGATTAAATATATACAAGATATATGAAGAAAAACATTTACTCCTCGTTTTCCTCTTGAATACGTTTGAGTGTTTCCGGTTGTAGACTCTTTAGACCAAGTCGTGGGAGGATAAACTCAAAACGTTCTCTAGGAAGAGCTTTGGTGAAGATGTCTGCTAACTGGTATTCAGTCCTCACAAAATAGAGTTCTACCACACCTTTTTCCACTTGTTCCCGAATGAAATGATGTCGAATGTCGATGTGCTTTGCTCTTGAATGTTGAACGTTGTTGCAAGAGAGAGCAATGGCACTTTTGTTATCACAATACAGAGGGATTTTGTTGAATTCAAAGCCATAGTTAGATAATTGGGATCTCATCCATAGGATTTGAGCACAACAAGATGACATGGCTATGTATTCAGCCTCTGTAGAGGATATAGAAGTACTCATTTGTTTCTTTGAAGACCAGCTCACAAGCTTATCACCCAAAAACTGAGCACCTCCAGACGTACTTCGACGTGTATCTTGACATCCTGCATGGTCAGCATCTGCATAGGCTGTTAGTGACATACCGGTGTCCTTCAGGTACCAAAGTCCCATGTTGATGGTTCCTTGGAGATACCGAAAGACCCGTTTAACCTCGTCAAGGTGCTTTTTGGTAGGCTTAGCCTGGTATCTAGCACACATGCATACAGCGAACAGAATATCAGGTCTACTGGCTGTGAGGTACATCAGGGATCCAATCATACTTCGATATTTCGTTTGATCTACCATGATCCCTGAGTGGTCCTCATCCAGTTTAGTACGCTCCACCATGGGAGTGTCAACGGTGTCACAAGTGTCAAATCCAAATTTCTTTAAAATTTCATTAGCATATTTAGATTGATTGATAAAAATGCCTCCGGGACTTTGTGAAATTTGTAATCCCAAGAAAAATGACATTTGTCCCATCATTGACATTTGAAATTTGGAGCCCATCTCCTTAGAAAAACGGTCACATTCATTGGGGTCAGTCGAGGCAAAAATAATATCAACATAGATTTGACGTGAATTAAATGTTTGCATGACTTTCTGGTGAACAATGTCGGATCAACTGCTCCTTTGCTGAATCCAGTAGATAGAAGAAACTTTGATAGCGTATCATACCATGCCCTTGGAGTTTGCTTCAAACCGTAAAGAGCCTTCTTCAAGCAATAGACATGAGTAGGATGCTCTGGATTCACAAAACCTTCGGGTTGGGTAACGTATACGACTTCTTTAAGATCTCCGTTAGGAAAATCCGTCTTTACATCCATCTGATAGACTACCATGTTCTTACTTGCAGCATTAGCCAGGAAGATTTTGATTGCCTCGATACGTGCAACTGGAGCAAATGATTCTTCAAAGTCAATACCCTTTTCTTGACGATATCCTTTTGCAACTAATCGAGCCTTGTTCTTTAACACATCACCATGCTGATCAAGTTTTACTTTGAAAATCCACTTTAGAGCAATGATCATAGCACAGTCAGGAGCAGGTACTAATTCCCATACATCTAGTCGATCGAACTCATGAATTTCTTCTTGCATAACATTGAACTAGCTGTCTTCATTCATGGCAGTTTTAACCTCTTTTGGTTCGACCTTGGATAGTACGGAGTTGAATAAGCACCATAAGGCATCAGTTGCAAGTTGTTTACGAGTGGATACTGGACGAGAGGGATTTCCAATGATGTTGTCCAATGGATGATCATGTGTCCATTTTCTAAGGTGTTCGTGTGGTTGTTGTTGAGGAACTGAAGTAGCAGAGTCGTTTTCCCCTGATGAAGATGGTTCTTATGATGGTTCAGGTGCAAATATGTTCTCAAAGGGAGCATCTTCGGGAGTAGCAAAGGGGTTATCTCCATCATAGGTGCCAGAAACAATTCCATGATGTACACTTGATGATTGAGGAATTGAAGATGATACAGAGTGATCAGCAGCAGGCGCTTCTTGACTCAATGACATAGAAACTGAAGGGTTATCTACGTTGACAGGGATAGGAGCAGCCTTTGTTGATGGATTTGACAGATCATTAGCAATTGGCTCATAGTGTTCATCAAACATTGGATCAAACAATTTCTTCAAATCATCTTCTGAAGGTGGTACATATGGAGTTGCTTGTGAGGGATTTTGTACAAGAGTAGAACTGATGGGACTACTTGATGAAGGTTGTGATGCGGGTCCAGAACTGGATTGTCCTGGAGCCGTTTGACCGGTCAGCTCATCGAACATAACGTGAATTGTTTCCATGATATTTCGGGTTATTTTGTTGTAGATTCGGTATCCTTTTCTGTTTGGTGCATATCCTACAAATACTCCAATGTCCGCTTTAGCTTTTAGTTTACCTAAATCTTGACCCTCATTAGTTGGATAACACAATGCACCAAACACACGAAGGAATGATAGATCAGGTTTTCAATTGTGGACAAGTTCATATGGAGTTTTTCCATGAGATGTGTGAATTAGGGATCGATTTTGAGTGTAGCATGCAGTGGCAATGGCTTCAGCCCAGAGAAACGTTGGAACCTTTGAGTAAATCAGCATTGTTCTTGCGGCTTCCACAAGAGTTCGATTTCATCTTTCAACTACACCGTTCTGTTGAGGAGTTCGTGGAACACTTCTTTGATGACTGATTCCAACACTTTCATAAAAATCACTAAGTTCTTTATTGATAAACTCAGTTCCATTGTCTGTTCGGATGACTGACAGTTTTGTTAAATCGAACCTGCAGCTGTTTGATAAGTTTAATGATGATATCTGGAGTTTCATCTTTTGTCCTTAAGAACTTAACCCAAGTAAATCGAGAGTAATCATCAACCACAACTAACACATATTTCTTCCCGTTAATAGTCTGCACTCTCATGGGTCCACATAAATCTATGTGAATGGTATGAAGAACTTCCATAACTGAGTTTGTAGGTTTGGGTTTGTGGGCATACTTCTTGCTTTTTCCCAATTGGCATGCTGAACAAAGATGATCCTTTTCATACTTTAGTCTAGGTAAGCCTCTTACTAAGTCCTTTCTGGAAATATCATTTATGGTGCCGAAGTTCAAGTGATTGAGACGACGATGCCATAACCATGACTTTGTTTTCGAAGCCTTTGACAACACGCAAATTGAAGAAGACTTCATCATATCTTCGATAGAGATGGTGTATAGGTTTGAACCACATGTTCCTCTTAAAAGTTCTGCACCATCAAGTTCTCTAACGAAACAAGTATGTTTTCTGAAGGCCAATTCTAGATCAGAATCACAGAATTGACCGGCATAAAATAAGTTATGACCAAGTCCTTCAATGTAATATACTCTGGAGACTACACTATCACCAACAACATAATCTCCATAACCCATAATTGCACCGAAATGATCGTTCCCGAATCTAACAGTCCCGATGAATTTACTCATGAAGTTCATGAGCCGTGACTGGTCTCCAGTCATATGCTTGGAACAGCCTGAGTCCATGTACCACAGAACGATTTGAACGATCTGCAGTTGAACACAGACAAGAATGGATAACTGGATAATTGGGATCCCCTTGCAAGAATGGGTTCCATTTGGTTAGTAACAATGATTGGAACACTCACATCGGAAGTAGAAACAATGGAATCATCAGGGATTGATGCAGTGCTAGTGTATGCATTAGGCCTATTAAAAGTACGTTCACTTCTTAAAGGAATAGTTCTACCAGTAGGCATCCATTTCCTAATGGGCATTGATCTGGATAATTTAGGGCACAATACATTACGACTAAATTTGTATCCAGTAGGTATCCACTGATAACCTACATTACTAAATGTTCTTCCTGTGGGTTTCCAATGTTTTCTAATCTTCTTCCGCCTTTGCTTTCTAGCCTTCTTAGCTCGATTTTTAGCATTAACAGTTTTAACTGGGTATTTAACAGCATTAATCAAATCATTCATACCACATACATGATTAGTAACAGAAACCAAGCAATCATCATTATATGTTTTGCCAAAAGTAGCAGAATTCGAATTAATTACAGTACGCTTATAGCTAATACTAGAATCAACACGATTCGTTTTATTCAACTCAAACTTAGTGTTCCTAGGGTGGTCTTCTATTCTCTTCCATTGCACATTCTTAGCTTGCGAGGTCCTATCTTGCTTTGTATTGCCTGGAGGCTTTGACCTGCTTGCTTTTGTGTCACTGATTACTCCTGTAGAGGGAATTATGGGAACATTAGTTGGTTGGGCTACCTTTTGCATTCCTGAACTAAAAGTGCAGGGATCTGAACTACTTGAAGGCCCTTTAGAGTTCACTTTCTTAACACTGGGCATAGAATGGGTTGCATACTTAGCACTAGGCATAGAACAAGGCATCACAGCTTTATCTTTCTCACATAAGGATTTAGGACATGTTTCTCTTAAACATTCTAACAGCTCCTGAGATCGTTTGGCCTGAATGCAAGCAAACCTAATTTCACTATCAAGTGGCTTATTTATGAAATCCTCTTCTACAATCTCACGGAGACATTCTAGACTATCCTTAAGGTGAGCGAAATAGTTATGAAACACAAGTTCATTGTTTCTAAGATGAGGAGGAATGTATTTAACATTCACAGTATATTTAGAGTCTGCAGATGACTTTGATGCAACATTCTCATTAAAGACAAGTGGCATTTTCCCTTTTACCTGACTCCTTAGATTCTCAATTTCCTTTTGTAAAGACGTTATTTTTTCGTTGTTCTTGTCACGAGTGACTTTCATTGAATCATATAACTCTTTAAAGTGTCGTTTAACTTTTTTCATTTTCTTCTAGAAAACTCTCATTTTCCTTTTGTAAAACATTAACCAAGTTTTGAAGATGAAAAGTTTGAGAACACTAAGAATCTATAGGAGGAGGCATTTGGGAGCCAGTCACATTGTTCTTTTCACCCTTTAATTGTGAAATTTGGGCTTTCAACTTTCTGATCGTGTTACAGTGAGCTTGAATCTGTTCGTCACGTTTGTTTATTTCAAAAACTGCATCAAACTCTGGAACATTTGAGGATGTCTTGATGTTTGAGGTTTTGACATTTTCTTTGAGATGTTGATATTTTAGTTGCAAATCAAAATGTTCAACTTCTAGCTTAGAAAGATGTTTTACCAAGTTATCGTGATCATCCTGATCAATTTTCTCATTTAGTTCTGAGTTTTTGTTTTCAAGCTCAATGACACGATCATGGGAAACTTTCAAAGCAACAGTTAATTCATGAAATTGAGAAGCAGTAATAGAATGCTTAGTAACAGTATAAAACACATCTTGAGCCACACAACTCAATACTAAGTTCTCATTTTAGATATGCAGATTCTTCCTTTCAATTTCATTATATTTGAGTTCCCGTTCATAATCATTTACCTCAACTATCATTGCATCAAATTCCTTTTCCATTTCATTAATATCTGAGTCTATCCCTTTTTTAAGACTCTTAAATTGACCTTTTAATTGTTTAAATAAAGGCATGACCTCAGTTAAATAGCATTCTTTAGTTTGCTCAAAGCCCCTCTCCCCTTCAGTTATCCCTGTAGGTGTGATTCTTTTCTTACATGTCTTCTCAAAATCAACGAGTAGTTGATAAACAACATATAGGTTGATTAAGGTCTTGCTCTTAGTGGGAATAGATCTAGGAACTAAATGCATTGGTGTATTAGGAGGATACACAGTTTCTTGAAGCAATTTCCTAAGGGGAGTGTTTGTTTTAACAAGTGCATTAGCTTTTTGCATATCTATATCCTTTTTCCAAAAAACTTTTTTTTTGGGTAAAAGGCATTCCACCCGGCAAAATATATTACTCCAAAAAAATGCTTAAGTACAATGGAATGTGGCTGAGGTACCACATTAACCGCAAACAAATGCTTGACACAACCACTAATCATTTATGACATGCCATAAACGACAACTAGCTACAACCAACTAGACCTCCAAACCAAAAACCATCATAAAAGATACAATTTACGCAAACTATAAAGCAACCTAGTTAAGACAAAAATCTTGAATTCCAGTAGCCTTTAACTGAGCAGGAGAGAGGCCAAAATCATCATCATCATCATAATTATTGCCATCACCCGTATCCGCTTTCCATTGCTTATAAAGACTATGCTCCTTACATCCACTTCCAGAATTCAACATCCCAATGTGATCATCAAAAACTTCATCATCATCGCTGTCAGAAGCTATCACATTGCCAACCTTAGAGAAATGGTTGCTACCCACCTTAGTTGAAGAAATAGCCTTTTTAAGAGGTTTGCCATCATTATCCACAAGGGTAGATTTCCCATCAATAATAAGCTTTTCAAGCTTCCCAATTTTGTCAACAATAGGAGTATTCTTCATAGGCGATGGATACGTAGTTTTAGAAGAACTAGAGATAACATCAGGAGTATACGTATTGCAAATCACAGGTTCCAAAACCGCATCTTGTTCCGTAAGCACATCAAAACTATTCTTCAAATTAACATGGTTGATATCATCCACCCAATTATCATTCATACCTTGGTCATCCCGGGATGGAGTCGTACAACTAGAAGGATCAGTAGTAGGTTCTTTACAAGAAGTAGAACCTACATTAACCATTGGAGAACCTGTATTCGATGCCAATGCTCCTCCATTCTTTGGTTTAGTAACCGGCCTATAGTAATACGAAACTTTAGGCTTTTGAAAACGAATCCCATCAACCTGACGATTAGTACCCTGAAGCTTACCTTTTCCTTTCTTCTTATAAGCTTCAACGAAACCCTCTTCATCAACCAACAATTTATCTTTCACAACTGGTTTCACTCTTTTAGGACATCCATCATCATTGTGATCAAATACTTTACAAGTCTCACATCTTGGCGGCTTCCACTCAAATTCAATATCAAGTTTTTCCAATGAATGACCGGACCCATTAGGGTAGGGAATAGCAACCACAAGAGAGTCAAGTAAGGCTTCCTTTGACGACACTTCCACAAGGGCCCTAGCATAAGAATTATGACCCCACGACTTAAGGCACATTGTACTCGTGTAAGAATCAAGCATGATAGGACGACCAATTTGCGTTGTTATCAAACTAAGACCAACCTCAGAATATGCAACAACCGGAATATTATGGAGTTTAACCCAAACTGGAGCTAACGTTATATCATCTTTTATAAGTTTAGTGTTCAGAGTCCAAATATTCAAAAAGATAGGCACCAATCGTATCAACCATGGACCTTCTTCCAACACCCTTTCCATACCATCTTTTGTTTCAAATTGGAACATAAAAAAACCATTATTGAGCATAACCCTTTGTAAACCAAACTTTTCCCATGTATTTCTCACATAATTTTCAACAATCGGGAAAGCGAGTCTCTTACCAATGAAATAACCATACAAAGTATTAGCGAATCTAGACCTTACCTCATCGACTGCTTCCAAAGGAATAGCAACATTAGCACTATAAAGAACAAGGAATAGCAACATTAGCGAATCTTAACTCAAACTTAGCACATTGTTCATAAATAGCAACTTGTTCTTTATAGGCATTCAGTTCAGAGATAACAGAATCATCAGGGGCACATGGAGTGTATTCATCAAAAACATTGTCATCATTGACTGCAGAGAATGCATCACTTGGTACAATCTCACTTTCACTTTGTATCACATATTGATCATAAAGGACAATATTACTATTACCCACATTACCCATATCTGATTCATTAATTACATGTGATTGTACTTTGTTATGCATCTCTTGCTCATCAACTTCATCGTATAGTTTTAATACCTCAGAGATGATTGAATCTTTGGAAGGACCAGCCTACTGTGGTGACGAAACTTTTGGAGAGACCATTGGTGAAATGCTAGCCATGAAGATTGTTTGGGCAGTAGGTTCATCATCGACATCAGAGTCAAATGCATCACAGTCAGCATCTTGAAAGGCATTTTGATGATTGTGACCTATTTCCTAAATTGGCTGCTCATCCACATCAGCATCATAGGTTTTGGCATTTCCATCTGCAAGAAACAACAACTCTTCTTCATCCAAAACCGCTCCACTGTCCTGAGCTTGCACCAGCAGCATCTTGTCCCTGAAGTACTCTGCATTTTGAGGGTGTTTTGGAGATGTGCAGTTCCTTGCAATGTGTCCATCACCACCACAGTTGTAGCACTTGATTGGCTTTCCTTGTCCTTGATTGGCATTCCTTCCACGATTCTGATTAGCCACATACCCTCCACCTACTCCACTTTTTCCTTGTTCATACTGCCTTCCTTGAACTGGTTTCACCATAATCTTTCCATCTCTGACAAGAGCATGATTCTGTAGATTGGATGCAGTTCTGATTTCATTGTTAGTGTGTAGACTGTTGGTGTGTGGAGTGAGGTTCAAGTTTTGCTTAACCATAAGAGCCAGTTGATTGATGAAATGTTCCATGACTGCATCAGCATCAGGTTGCTTGAACCTTGGATTGGGAATGAGTTGGTGATTACTATTTCCTGTGGGTATGACTTGAGAAGCTTTTGTGGTAATTCCTACATTGGTGTAAAAGGATGTTGAATCATTTGACGAACTTGCTTCTCCCTGTTTAGATTTGAATTGTTCAAGAATCATTCGTTCAAACATAGCATGTCTCTCATTCTGAAGCAGGAATGCATACATTTGCTCATAGTTAGTGTTCCTCAAAGCCTTAGTTAACTTGACTGAAGTGACAAATTTGTGCCATTCGGGATTCATGTTGTTCACAAACTTTGAGTTTAGCTGAATATTTGGCATAGTCATTTTAATATTTCTCATGTCATTCACAAGCTTGTGGAACCTTACGTAATATTCAGTGACACTTTCCCCTGGTTTCATCTTAAAGTGTTCAAAGTCATCATACAGTTGTGATTCTCTGTCTTCTTTAGTTAATTCAGAACCAGAAAGAAGCATCTTGACATTGTCCCAAACTGCCTTGGCTTCAGTGTTGTGATTGATTAACTTGTAGATGTCTTTTGGAAGACCCTGAAGTATAATGTTTGAAGCCCTGATATCAGCATCATATCTCTTTTTCTCCTTATCACTGAGCTCATCATACGTCTTTGGTCTGTCCAATCCTAAGATCACTGTACCATCCGCAGCAGTTTCAAGTATGTCTCTTGTAGTCTCAATCTGATAAGGTCCTTCATCAATTGATTTGAGAATGTTAACCCCATTTTCCTTTCCCAAACAGTACAGCCTAATTCGCTGAGCCCATGAGTCATAATCAGTTCTGTCAAGCATAGGTGGACGAGTATCTGATCCAGCTGCTTGAACATCCTCAGCTACAGTAGAAACGATAGTAGGTACGTTGTTAGACATGATTCCAAATTCTACGGGAGTTTACTATTCTTTGATTAAACCGGGAAATAGATTCTTTCACGGGATTTTACAAAATCAAAAGAACAACCGTAAAACGTAGCACGAAGAAGTGACAAGTCTCAATAGACAAGTAGTAAACTTGACAAGTCGCACCCTAACCAACTCGCTTAAGGATCAACTCGCTTAGTAGACAAGTCGCATAAATGGACAACCCGCTTAACAACCAAGTCGCATAAACCAACTCGCTTAATAGACAAGTCGCTTAAAACCCAAGTCACATAAAGATACAACTCGCTTAATAGACAAGTCGCATAAATGGACAACTCGCTTCCAAGACAAAACGCTTTAAGTGTCAACTCGCAGAGACAGACAACTCGCTTAATAGCCAAGTCGCATAAACCAACTCGCTTCCTAGAACTGTTTTATCGAGGCTCAACTCGCTTAGTACAATATTAAAAAACAACCACTTTATCAATCAAAAACAACCCAACCACGATGATTCAAGCCTTCCAATTCAAAACCTAAACACATATGATGATCCTAAACACAAAAGTACAATCAAAATTCAAACTTTAACACTAGAAATTGACCAAATGATTCAAACTCTTCTAAACACTTATAACCCCAAAAACCTTATGAAATCCACCAAAACAAAGAACATGAAAGATGAGTGATCAAACCATGGCTCTTGATACCAATTGTAACTTATAGGATTTCACAAACACATCAAACCACAATCATATGGGGCGTCTACAAGTTTTAGAGAGAGAAAGTTTTAGAGAGAAAGGGAAGAGAGTTAGGAACTATGTGAAACAAAAGAAAAATTGTATTGAAGCTCCAACCCTCTACCTTGGGAAGTAGAGGGTATTTATAGTTTTCATACAAGACTCGCCTCCTACGGGTTGTGGATCAGACATACAGTGGGTAAAGACCCGTCCGTCCTCCACGGTGTTACTTAACTAAATACTAACTAATATTAAATGACTACGACTACGAGCTTTCTAACGATTACATATACTTGAGGTGACCGACACTTTAATGACTGAATTTTCTAAATCCTAACAAAATTCATACCTGGTATCATTCTGTCACATAATTAAGAAAAATAATAAATTAGGGTTTTAACGTGGTTAAAACTTTGATCAAAACAGATCATAACCAAAGAAATCATACAATTGTATACCTTAAATAACGAAAAAAGCATCAAATATGGCTATGGGATATTTTGGGTAGGTGAAATTAGGGCTTGGGATATTTACGGGTTATGAGGAAATTGGGAAATTGGGGGGAAGTTAATAAGGGTTTGTAAAAACTTTAGAAGACATCCCTAAGGTTACACTTTTTTGTCAAAAAACACCCCAACAATCATCAAATCAGCTAAAAATGAGAATGGGGTGATTAAGAATGCTAATTACCCTCTAAGTGTGTTTTTGTGTTACAATAGGAAAATCAGGTAAGTTTAGAACTACTTTAGGAAGAAAAAAAAGTTTGATGCCCACAAAAGGAAAAGGTGGCAACTTCGATGTCTTTTCAGACAATTAGCCCTTTATTTAATTACAAGTTGCCACTGTTCATACTTATTGCCATTGTTCGATTGCTATTGGTTCATACTTATTGGTTCATTATTGCCACTGTTCAATTGCTATTTACAAATACAAACGCCAAAGCAAAGCATCAGGTACCACTATATTTCCCAATATTTGCTTGCTACCAGTAAACCTCAAAGATACCCTAATTCTACATTCAGTTAATGTTCACGTCATCATTAACAACACTTTGTTTGTGCCACTACAAGAATCACGAGAACAGGCGACGCTAAAATGCTTACAACACAATGTCGTCGGCATTTTACGCTAAACGACAAAAAACCCACTTGACCAAGGCTCCGTTGCGTTGAATTTTTATGAAAACTTATGCCAACGCCCTGTCGTCGGCATTATATTGGTCAAATTTGACTTTTCGAATAGTTGGGCGAGAATTAACCCCGCAAAGTGGTACCGACGCCCTGTCGTCGGAAATATATATATAAAAAAAAAGTACCCCGCTTAGCATTTGATTAGCGTTAATAATTGTGATTAGTGTTTTCGTCCCGACGACAGGGCGTCGGTACCACTTTGCGGTGTTAATTCCCGCCCAACTATTCGCAAAGTCAAATTTGACCAATATAATGCCGACGACAGGGCGTCGGTACCACTTGTAAATAATAGAGAATAATTGGGCGGGAATTTTTCCCGCTAGTTTGTTTTTTCCCGCCTTATTGCAACTTTATCCCGCCAATTTTTTACTTATAAATAACCAATCATCCTCAATACAACAAAACACGCACACATAACCCAATCGTCAATTCTCACAAAACAGAAAACGCACACATAACAATGGCTGGTTACACGCCGGAAGAGGACCCACATTGACGTCGGCACCATATGTTTCCACCACAAAAACCTTTGACCAGAAAATGTTGTGGGACCCACATTGGCATTGGCACGGTGTTAACTTTGTCGTCGAGATAGTGGTTCCGACGAAACTCAGCCGACTAACTCCCGCCTACGCCTTGTCGTCGGGATTATTGATGCCGACGACAGGGCGTCGGCACGCTGTGAAAAAATTCATAGGCAAAGGTGGTGATTGTACTAGTGTGCCTTAACCCTATTCTCAGTTGATGTTATTTGTTAGTGTTATATTATCAGTTGGTGTTCATTTGTTCTAGTTACCATGATTGTAACTATTTTGACTCCAAACCAAATGATGAATATTATAAACATTCAACAAGTTGTGTTGCCTCAATTTGGGAATACTGTTAGTCAAAGAGTAACACAGCATCCGTAGTAGCCTTCTTACCCATCTCACTATTTTCACAAGTCCACTAACCCACGTCAAATGGGTCAGATGGGTACCTCAGGACAGCTTAGACAGTTGGGTCAGCCGGCTCAAATGGGGCAGCAGGCGGGTCTATTTTCGGGTCGTGAAACCATATTACCAAATGCCTTCAATGCTATGACTCTCCAGGATCCTTCTTCGGGCAATTGGAACCTGGACACAGATGCGAGCTCTTAATGTTTTTAATATGTGCATTTATCCGTCTATCTTGGTTGGTGACGGTTATTCAATACCCGTTACTAACTCGGGTCATAGTATTTTGCCTACACTTCATCGACCAATTCATTTAAATAATGTCCTTATTACTCTTAATATTATTAAGAATCTTATTTCTGTTCGTCAGTTTGTTCGTGATAATAGTTGTATTGTTGAATTTGACGCGTTTGGTTTTTCTATTAAGGATTTCCTGACTTGTCGGGTTCTACTCCGCTATGATAGTATTGGAGATCTTTACCCGGTTACGCAGCCTTCCACCATTTTCCTCATGCTTTTCTCACCAGTCAGTATACGTGGCACCAGTGTCTTGGACATCCAGGAAGTGAAGTGTTACGTCGTGTTCTTTCCAGTAATTCAATTTTGTTTAATAAAGATAAATCTCCCATTCTTTGTCATGCTTGTCAGCTTGGCAAACATATGAGGTTTCCCTTTATTAGTTCTAGTACTTTAGCTCAGTCTCGTTTTGACATTGTTCACTCGGATTTATGGACATCCACTATTCCGAGTCTTTCAGGTTTTAAATACTATGTTTTATTTTTTTGATCATTATTCGCATTTTGTTTGGGTTTATCCATTACTTGATAAATCAGATGTCTTCTCTAAATTTGTGTTGTTTCGTCAGTTAGTTCAAAATCAATTTAAGTGTGACATATAGTCATTTCAGTGTGATCATGGTGGTGGATTTGACAACCATGCTTTCCATAAGTTGTTTACATCTAATGGTATCCAGTTTTGTTTTTATTGCTCAAAAACCTCACAACAAAACGGTAACTCTGAAAGGATGATCTGAACCATCAACAATCTTATACGCTCCTTACTTTTTGAAAGCTCACTTACCTCTTAATTTTTGGGTTGAAGCACTTAATATGGCCGTATACTTGTTAAATATTTTAACATCAAATGCGATTAACAATGAAATACCTTATACTCGCATCTTTGGTACCACACCCGGCCTTTTATGCACTGTTGGGTGTCTTTGTCACCCTCACCTCGATACCATTCATAAACTTCAACCTCGTCCTACACCCTGCATATTATTGGGCCACCCCTCCAATCACCGTGCGTACTGTTTCCTTGACCTCAATACTAACAAAATTATTATTTCCCATCATATTACTTTTGATGAGACGGCTTCCATTTTGGCTTGATGACACCCACCTCACCTCCCTCTTATACCTTTTTAGATGAGCCAACTAATGTCATTTCCAATATCATTCGTTCATCACCAATTTCTCATCTACCTCCCAATAACCCGGATGTTTCTGATGGTCCACCTACGCCAGTTCATCCACCTACCGACCCACCAACACCTACGGCCCAATCCTCGAATATATCACAATCACCTGTATCTCCACCAAATATATAGTGTGTTGGGAGTGGTTGAACCCTTGTAAAATGACTCGACATCTAGCTTTGTGTCGGAAATATTGTGTAAGCGACGTGTAAAGGTTTTCTCCGCCGGTTAAAAGAGCTTGTTGATTAGTGAAGATAACTCTCGAGTTGGAGACTCGGGGAGTGGAGTAGGGCAAGGAAAAAGAGTCCTTGTAGACCGAACCACTATAAACAACCTTGTCGTGGTTAGATTGTTTCTTTCCTTACTTACATATTATTTATTGTTTGCATATTATTCATTCTTTACTTGCACATCATTTATATATATTGATTGATCTTACAATAAGTTTTCAAAACAATTAAAATTTTAAACGGTAAAACTATTCAACCCCCCTTCTAGTTTTTCACAATTGGTATCAGAGGCTCGTTGCTTAAGATTTTCTAAAATATATTGTATTTTATAAACTTGAAACAATCCATGGATTCCGAAAACTTTAAAGAATGGCAATCTATACAAACACCACCACTTTTGAACCCAATGGATTTGTCTATTGGAAAAACCGTTTTGAAACATATGTGAAATAAAAAGATATAGATCTTTGGTTTGTTATCATCAAAGGTGATTATAGTCCTAAAACAAAAGATATTTCAGATGATGAACAAAAAAAATTAATAGGTAAAAACAATGAAGCTAAAATAATGCTTTATAATGCTTTGCCCAAAAAGGAATAAGAAAGAATTTTTATGTGTGAAACCGCTAAAGACATTTGAGAATCTTTAATAATCACACATCAAGGGAATTGACAAGTCAAGGATAACAAAATTGATCTTCTTGTTCAACAATATGAACAATTTGTTATCCCTGAAGATGAAACCATTGATTGTGGATTTGCTCGTTTTAATACTATTATCACTTCTCTTAAAGCACTTGATGAATCTTTTCGTAGCAAGAACTTTGTCATGAATTTTTATAGAGCACTTCATCCGAAATGGAGAGCAAAAGTAACGGCTATTGAGGAATCAAAGGATCTCTCAATAATGTCACTTGACGAGCTAATTGGAAATCTCAAAGTACATGAAATGGTGATGGAGAAAGATTCAGAAATCATCAAAGGCAAAAGAGAGAAATTCAGATTCGTTGCTTTAAAAGCAAGAACGGAATCTAGTGATGATGAAGAATCTTGCTATGATAGTGAAGATGAGGAGTATGTCATGGCCGTAAGAGATTTCAAAAAGTTCTTTAGAAGAAGAGGAAAGTTTGTAAGGCAACCCCGAGATGACGAGAAGTCATTTCGGAATGACCAAGATGACAAGAAGGGAAAAAGTGAAAGGAAGTGCTTTAGATGCGGTGATACAAGTCATCTAATAGGAGATTGCCCCAAGCCACCTAAAAGCAAAACTCGACGAGCTTTTGTAAGTGGTGCTTGGAGTGAAAGTGATAATGATGAAGAACCAAGTAAGGAGGAAATCGCTCTCATGGCACATGAATCAAACGAGGTACATTCCGACTCATCTTACTCCTCTAGTGATGATGAAACTTTTCAAAAACAATATAATCAATTATGTAAGCTTAGCTTAAAAATTATAACTAAAAATAAGTTTTTAAAAACTAAAAAGGAATTTTTAGAAAACGAAGTTTATGAGTTAAAAGGAAAGGCAAAACGATTAGAAAAGAGTAAGGCTAATGATGATGGTTGTAAATCATGTCAAGAACTTGGTCTCGAAATAGAAAAGCTAAAACTCACACAGGAGGTTCTTATCGAACATAACTCTAAATTTAAAAGATTTAACAAAAACATTTCTTGTGATGATGAAATAGTAAGAATTCAAAAAGTATCAGAAAATACAAGTGGATTAGGTTTTAATGAAGTAATAATTCCAAGTAGTCAAACCAAAACGGCCGGAAAAAACAAACAAACTATCCCAACTGAAACAGTAAACCACGGACCAGACGGAACCAAAATTTTGGTTCCGTCCGTTGAACCAGAAGGTTCCGTGGTTACTGCAGTAGGACAGCAAGTTTTCAAAACGGACCGTAGTGAATTTTTCAAAGTTACTAAGAAATCTAAAGATGATATTAAACAAAAACCTGCTGTTACAATTGGAGTAGGACTTGCTAAAAATGAATTTAGATCTAAAACCACTCAACAAAGGCCTAAAACACCTATTAGCAAACGCCCCTTTCCCAAAAGCAACTACAACACACAACCCAACTATCAACATACTGGTTGGAATCAAAACTACCCTAGACCATATCAAACTCCTAATTACATGCCATGGAATCCATATCCATAATTTCCATACATGAACCAAGTAAACGGTATGTTTAACCCAAACGGACCCATGAGATATTCGGGACCAAACGCTTGAGTTCTATGTTTTGTAGGTATGCTTGAAAGTCGGCTTGGAGCCTGATGAATGGATAAAAGATAGCGGATGCTCAGACACATGACGGTAAACAAAAGCCTCTTCTCAACATACCAAAAGGACGACGGAGGTAATGTTACTTTTGGTAGCAATCTCAAAAGAAAAATCATTGGCAAAGGTACGATTGCTCATGACTCTCTAACTATTGAAAATGTTGCTCATGTTGATAGACTAGGATTTAACTTGCTTAGTATTAGTCAACTATGTGATAAAAGGTATAAAGTACTATTTGAATAAAATGGTAGCAAAATACTAAAAGACGGTATCACCATAGCAAAAGGAGTTAGAAAAAACAACATATACGTCATGAAAATAGATAGAACATCTAGAGATAAACTTTGCTTACCAACCTTAGATGATAGCTCTACTCTTTGGCATAGACGTCTAGGTCACGCTAATATGAGACTCATTCAAACCTTGTCCTCAAAATAGCTAGTTAGAAACTTACCCAAGTTGAAATATGACCAACACTTTTGTGATGCTTGCAAAATTAGGAAACAAGTTCATAGTAGCCATAAGGCTAAAAACATGGTTTCCACATCTAGGTGTCTAGAGCTTTTACATATGGATTTGTTCGGTCCATCCGCTATACAAAGTTATGGAGGCAACTTCTATACTTTGGTCATAGTAGATGATTACTCAAGATATACTTGGACAAAGTATTCTAAAACCAAAAATGAAGCTTTTGATCAATTTGAAATACTTAGTAAGAAAATTCAAAATCAACTAGGTGTTAACATTGTGTCAATACGAACGGATCACGGTCGCGAATTCGATAATGAAACACAATTTGAAAACTTTTGTGATACTAATGGTATAACACATAACTTTTTGGCTCCTCGAACACCCCAATCTAATGGCGTAGTAGAACGTAAGAATAGGACTCTTCAAGAAATGAGTAGAACAATGCTTAATGAACAAAACATACCTCAAAAGTTTTGGTGTAACGCCGTTGACACATCTACTTACATTTTAAACAGAGTCTTAATACGTACATTCTTAAACAAAGCACCTTATGAACTTTATAAAGGCAAAAAGCCTACTTTAAGATACTTTAGAGTAATTGGGTATAAATGTTTCATTTTAAAGACCAAAGATTATCTCACCAAATTTGACCCAAATTCTTATGAAGGTGTATTTCTTGGTTACTCACAAACTAGCAAAGCATACATCGTTTTAAACAAAGAAACAATGAGAGTCGAGGAATCGTTAAATATAACATTTGATGAAAGTCCACCTCCCTCTAAGACATTACCTTTGGTAGATGATTACTTAGTTGAAAGTCAACTTATTGAAAATCAAGAAAATAATGATAATAACAAAGAAGATGAACTATTAAATAAAGATATTGTAAATATCAAAGAATCCAAAAGCCATCCTTTAGAAAAAGTCATAGGACAATTAAATAAAAGAACATTAAGATCACAAGCTCAAAATCAAAGTAACTACTTTTGTTTTGTGTCATCCATTGAACCGAAAAACGTAAACGAAGGAATAAAAGATGAATCTTAGGTAATTTCTATGCAAGAGGAGCTAAACCAATTTATTAGAAATGATGTATGGACATTAGTTCCAAAACCTAAAAATCAAACTATAATTATAACAAAGTGGGTTTTTTGAAATAAAATGGACGAAAACGGTATAGTGTCTAGAAACAAAGCTAGGCTTGTAGCACAAGGCTATAATCAACAAGAAGGTATTGATACAATGAAACTTATGCACCGGTAGCTAGGCTCGAGTCTATTAGAATCTTACTTGCATATGCATGCGCTCACGACTTCAAACTTTTTCAAATGGATGTTAAAAGTGCATTTTTTAACGGTTTCAATAATGAAGAAGTATATGTTGCACAACCTCCCGGATTCACCGACTTTGAAAAACCAAATCATGTTTTCAAACTTAAAAAGGAATTATACGGACTTAAGGAAGCACCAAAAGCTGGGTATGATCGACTTAAGACTTTTTTAGTTGAACACAAATACACCATAGGATTAGTAGATAATACCCTCTTTACCAAGAAAAAGGACTCATATATTATCATAGTTCAAATATACGTAGATAACATCATATTCGGATCAACTTGTCAAGAGCTATGTGATGATTTCTCTAAAATCATGCACGACGAGTTTGAGATAAGTATAATGGGTGAATTAAAAAAAATAGGACTTCAAATTAAACAACTAAAAGATGGTGTATTCTTTAACCAATATAAATACATAAAGGATATGCTCAAGAAGTTTGGTCTTGAAGACTCAAAACCCATTAAAACACCCATGTCCTCGGAAACTAAACTCACCGAGGATGAGGAAGGTGAATCCGTAGACAACACTAAATATAGAGGAATGATTGGTAGCTTACTTTATCTCACGGCTAGTAGACCCGACATTATGTTTAGTGTTTGTCTATGTGCTCGCTTTCAAGAAGATCCTAAAACATCACACCTAGAAGCCATAAAATGAATATTTAGATACATTAAAGGCACTACATGTTTAGGATTATGGTATCCCAAAGGAACGGGTGTAGAAACCATAGTGTATGCCGACTCGAACCATGCCGGAGACTATGTCGATAGAAAGAGTACAAGTGGTATTTGTACTTTTGTTGGACAATGTCTCACCTCATGGTTCTCAAAGAAACAAACGGCCCTCGCTATTTCAATTATCGAAGCCGAGTACGTCTCAACCAGAAAGGCATGTCAACAAGATCTTTGGATGAAGCAAGCTCTCATGGACTACGGAATTCAACTCAACGACATCTTTATAATTTGCGATAACAAAGGAGCCATTGATCTCAGCAAAAATCCTGTCTAACATGCCCGAACAAAGCATACTGAAATTCGCCATCACTTCCTTTGCGACAATGTTCAAAAAAGGAATATCTCAATCAAGAAAGTCTCCTCCGAAGATAATATTGCTGACATCCTAACTAAACCTCTTAAACGAGAACCATTCAATCTTTTTAGACTTGGATTAGGATTAATGGAACCAAACATGTAATCAAAACCTTAGCTTAAAACTTAGCATAACCAAACACAACAAATTAGGCAAATTTGCTGCAGAACCCACGAAACCAAACGATAACAAAGAAGGAACCAAAAATTTGGGTCATTCTGGTCCGTGGTTCACTGTAATCAAAGTTTTAAACAACAGAACACTTCCTCCTTCACAACCTACACAACCAAACGACTTACAAACACACATAACTCATAATTGAGGTATCTCCTTCAACTAATCTCAGCCAAAATCAACATTGTAAGTCTTCTAACTACATTACTTATCTTAATTCTGAGTCTAGGGTTCTAATTTATGCACAAAACCAAAACATGGGGATTATGCATCTTCTTGAACAAATCATGAATTACATTTGTTAAATTACATAATTAATCATGTTTCCCTTAGTTAGGAATTGCATAAACCCCATGTCAAAATTTTGAAAAACTTCTCACTTATAGGAAAAACAATTTCTCATTGTTCATACAAATAAAAACGTTATTTTCATCACTTGCATAATGTCTCTTGAATACTAAAGGTAATGCATAACTAATATGCATTTCTGGGATATTCAAATGAAGCTACATTGAATTAGGAGCGTTTGGGTTATCTCTCATATTTTGCCAAACATTACTAATAAAAACTATTTTATGCATAAAAAAGGAGTCGAGATAACCATAGCTCCACATTGTTTGCATATAGTCACACACTAGAACAAATTGTCAATCTAGTCTTCATTTTTATTAAAACATGAAACCTTTGCTCCTAGGAACAAACATGCCTCCCGCAAAGTACTATGATCACAAAGACACCCTTGGCTACATTCCACAACACCATAAAGCTAAGGGACTTAGCAAAGAACAATTCAAGGTTTTCAAAGGTCTAGAAAAACGTTACTTTCATGAGGGTAGAACAACCCACCCATCCTTTGTCGAGGGAAAAAACCTTCATCAAGAACTTGCCACCATCAACTTTGATGGTCTCCTAGACATAGATGAACCTATTTGTCCTAGATTCGTTCTTGAGTTCTATGCTAGCATAGTTCTTGTAACCAATGATGATGGTCTTATGGCACTTCACTTCAAAGTCAACTAACTTGACTTCAACATTCCTCTCACTCACTTCGCCCAAGTGCTAAGAATTCCTTGTGTCGGAACATGTTTCTACTCGGACAAGTGGTCACTCTCAATTCTTGACTCAATCCATGACCGTTCTCCTCCTTATCAAACTCCCTTGGTCGACAAAGATGTCATCCGTGAACACCTTTTCATTGATAGGGTATCCACAACTCGTGTCACTAGAATCGGGAAAGAAATCAACCGAGACCCATATGATATGGAACTCAATGAGCTTAAGCCTCATTTTAAGAAATGGGAAGAACTTCTTAGGGCCAATATCATAAGCACCATAGGAAACCGTGACCATATCAACGCTTGTCTTTGCTACATGCTTTATAGCTTGTCCACCCGTCAACCCTTCAACTTGGCATACTACATTGCAAGGAGGATGGCCGACATTCCCACTCAAGGAACCAACGCTCTTCCATACGGGATGCTTCTTACTCGTATCTTTAGAGCCTTTGCACCAATTCCGCCAAATCCTAGAGGGGTGAAACTTGACTATCCCCTTATTCCTCACATATTTGTGCTATTGAGTGATGAAAGGGTAGCCAAGACTAAGACCAAAGAAAAACGACCTCAACCTCCTACTCCTTCAACTTCATCATCAAATAGCTCGAAAGATGGACTCCCGAACTCTAGGCTTCAACCTCATGAGTACTATGAGGCACTTCCAGAGATTGACAACCCCTCGGAAGAATTCAAGCAAACTAATGGTATGTTCAAGTGTCTTGGTAGGATGCTCTCTAAGATCAACAAGAAGTTGGACAAGTAATGAGGTTTTAAGGAGTGTTTGGTACAAGAACAAAAACAATGATGTATGATGTATTTTATGTATTTTTGCTTTCTAGGATGATAACTAAACCTTAAACAAACATGTGAACTAACTTTGTCATGAAGGGGGATAACATTTTGATTTTATCAAATTTTCACCGTTTTCACTATTTAGTGAAAATCGCTAGCCCCTACTTGAAATACATGCTCCAATGTGTTTATATATGTGTTATTGCTTGTTCCTAACCAGAAATGATATTCTCCATATGTTTTAGGAAAATTTACAGGATTCGGAAAAGTTTACAAGGGTTAAAAAATGCCTCTGTAAACAAAACAGGTTCCCACGGAACCAACGGACCCAAATTTTTGGTTCTGTCCGTGTAAATTTTTGGTGCCGCCAAAAATCAATCGCCGGAACAGCCAAAACCAGAAACTGGGTTCCGCCTTTGCAAATTTTTGGTTCCGTGGCAACCTGCAGGTAAGTTTTAAAATTTTTCTTAATCCCGCACTCAAATTCACTAATTTTTGTTACTAGGATACTTTTTACTGATTATTATTCATATTAGGACTAGTTTAACTTACTTGGACCAATAGGATATCCTTTTTCCACCAAAATTCAAAAATTCTCAAAATACACCCAAGGAACCCTTTTCTATACAGGAATGAACCCTTATTTTGGTTCCTTGAAATATGTAGGTGTCTGATCTTCAAGATTTTGCAATGATTGAAGTCAATTTATTGCATATCTTGCAAAATTTACTCAACACTTCCTCTATGGATTGACTTAAGGAGATTTGACATGCATTTAAACACTTCCAAATCATTAGGAACTACTTCATTTGTATGGTTTAACATCAAATCAAACACAAATTTTCATAATTCCATAATCCTATAAATTAAGACATCCAGGATGGTCATTTTCACAACTCAACCATTACTTACTCTTTCTCTTAGAACAAGCTTAATCACAATGACAAAGTCATCAACATCATCACCTTCAACCAAACCTCTCAAGAAAACCGCAAGAATTAGTATAAGATCTTGATGCGTTGTCAATCTAAGCTCCTCATCAGACTCATCACCACTCAATATCTCATCTCCTATTAGAGATGAAAACTTCCTCACCTTAAGTACTCCAACTCCACCACCAAAATCAACCATTATTGTGACAACTCCACCACCAACCAAAACACCAATCATCACCTCTCCTCCACCGGCTCCAATACAAGCATCTAAAACACTATCACCACCAAAATCTCCAAAACTTATACCCCTTGAACTCTTTTCAATCCCACCAACATCTCCCAATCCATTCTTGGATGACTTGGAAGACTTACCACCTAGGCCAACAAATCCACCACCTCTTCCATCTTTTGGCACCATTGAGCCTATTGCTCATGAACCGCCAAGAGCATCCTTTGAACCAAACGCCCCTTTTCAAGATGAACCTAGACCTCTACTTTTCCACCCAATCCACAAAGAAATCCATGTGCCACTATATGGAGATCATGCTCTACCACCTACCTCCTTTTCTTCACACATTGAAGACATTGATGTGGGAAGACCACCCACAATCTCAAGTAGAGATCCAAGCTCATCTAAATAATTTCCATGCTTTTTCAAACATGGTGGATTCTCATCTCAATGAGGCAATGCAAATGCAAACCGTCTTGCTTTCTTCCCTCATTGCTCCATCAAATCCCAACCATCATCCAACCAATGTTCCACCACCAAACAATGAACCTAGTCTCTCACCAAACCAACCTCGCCATGGTTGCTCCCATTGTGAGCGAACCGCTCATCTAAGTAAAAGGACTCGCATTATGGTCTACGAACTACAAGATGAAATGAGGTTCATCCTCAACCACATCCTTGAGCGTATTAACGCTCTTTCTCATCCTCCACCTCAATAGGATGTTTCTTGTTTTATTTCTAGGATTTTTTTTTTCTAAGTTGTTTTTTTATTTTCTAGGATTTTTATTTTCCAAGCTATTTTTCTCTTTTTCTACTCCCTCCGTCCCAAAATTATAGTCCCCTTTCTACTTTTTCGGTCTTTTTATTACAACTTTGACTATGAGTATTTTTGTTTGTGTTATATAATATTTGATGCAATATATATGAATTGATTGAGTTTTTAAATATACTTTTATTGGTATAATTTTTATCAATTATTGTAAAACACAAATAAAAATATTTAAGGTCAAAGTTGAAAAGGAAAGACCGAAAAAGTCAAACGGGGACTAAAATTTTGGGACGGAGGTAGTATGATTTATTTTTCTTATTTCACCACATCTCCATTATGTTCCATTTTATGACTTTTAAGTCATACAATTTTTTACTAATGAATGATGCTTGTTGGTTACTATTGATGATTATTTGTTGGTTGTAACCATTTTTGTGATTGTATGGTGATTGTGATAATAGAATGTTTACTAACCTTTGTTTTGTAGCTTTTCATAATCCATGTATCTTTCTCTTGGCACCCAATTAAGTGGGAGCATTTGGCTCGGGCTCATTGCATTTTCCGGCTCGCCTCTTCTTTTTGTTTCGGCAAAAAGGGAGAGAATATTATTGAACTTACACATTGACTTTCAAAAGGCCAGCAACACTTTTTGACTTTCAAAAATCAACAATAAAGTAAACCAAAAATTGACAAACAAATGTCCAAACTAGTTTTAAGACAAAATAACTTTTAAAGTGTCAACTTTAGTTAATTGGCTGGATCTTCCAAGTTCAAGATAATTTCATATTTTTAATATTCTTGTACATCTTTATATCTTCGGTAAAAATAAAATTTATGTTTTGTCATCAACAAAAAGGGAAAGATTGTTAATACAAATATCGTCCAAAAATGTTATTTATATTTTATGATCTTTACCTTGTTTTGTTAACGACAAAAGTAAATTTCATTTTTGCAAAGTATAAAGCTTGTCAAGATTAATAGATATTATTACAAGCTTTTCTTAAATAGTTTTCAACATTTAAGATTTAGCATCTTATCACTTTTTGATTAGTTACATATCAATTCACATTATTAACCTTCTAAACTATAATGTGCCTCAACATTTTTAGATCAAACATGTTTAGTTATCTTAACAAAACATACATAAGTATTTACTTATATACCATGTAAATTCTAAAAATGGAAAACTACATATTACATCATGGCTTGCATCATCTTGGAAATCTTTAGAAGATTTCATAATATATTTTGTTTAAATATTCACTCAACATATCTTACATAATCTTCGAGAGATTTGGATGATCCTTGAAAGATTTTTTGTAATCTTTTCTGTCAGACTGGCGGAACCAAAAATTATAAAGGGCGGAACCCTTTTTTTGGTTCCGTCGAGTCCGTACCAGTCTGATCTCTTGGCCTATAAATAGCAAGCCAACCCAAGTTATTTTATCATCCCTCATTAGCATAAAACACATACATTCTCTCATTCTATTACATCTAACTCAATTTCATTTCATTTTAGTGATCATCTTTTGTAGCAAAGAAGATCAAGGCATAATCAAGCTTCAACGAATAGTTGAAAGTCTTGTTTGTTTTGTTGTTGTGTGAATCATTATTGTTCATACATCATTGTTGTACCAAACCATCTTAAACCTTTGAGTGTGAGTGGTTAGTATTTTAGTCCTTAAAATACATAGTGTGTTGGGAGTGGTTGAACCCTTGTAAAAGAACTCGACATCTACCTTTGTGTCAAAAATATTGTGTAAGCGACATGTAAAGGTTTTCTCCGCCGGTTAAAGGAGCTTGTTGATTAGTGAAGATAACTCTCGAGTTGGAGACTCGGGGAGTGGAGTAGGGTAAGAAAAAAGAGTCCTTGTAGACCGAACCACTATAACCAACCTTGTCGTGGTTTGATTGTTTATTTCCTTACTTACATATTATTTATTGCTTGCATATTATTCATTCTTTACTTGCACATCATTTATCTATATTGATTGATCTCACAATAAGTTTTCGAAACAATTAAAATTTTAAACGGTAAAACTATTCAACCCCCTTCTAGTTTTCCACAGAGGGTAATGATGTTGATGAGACATTTAGTCCGGTTGTCAAACTGGGCACTTTTAGGACTGTTCTTAGTTTGGCTACTTTTCGGCATTGGCATGATTGATGTCAAGAATGCCTTCTTAATGGAGATTGATCTGAGACTGTTTACATGCATCAGCCTCGAGGGTTTCGGGATTCTGCACATCCTGATTATGTTTGTTTATTATAGAGATCTCTTTATGGGCTCAACCAGGCCCCTCGAGCTTGATTTCAGCGGCTTTCAGCTTATATTACTCGAGTTGGGTTTGCTCACAGTCGATGTGACTCCTCATTATTTATATACCAACATGGGACACAACTTATTTATTATTGTATATTGATGATATTATTCTCACTACTTCTTGTAAGCTTTTGTTACAATGGATTATTGCTTCCTTGCATCAGGAACTTTCTATGACAGACCTCGGATCTCTTAATTATTTTTGGGATATTTTTGTTACACGGAATTCTTCAAGGATGTTCTTATCTCAGTGTAAGTATGTTGTTGAGACTCTTGAGTGGGCTCATATGGTTAACTCTAATCCCAGTCGGACGCATGTGGATACTGAGTCTAAACTGGGTGATGGTGGTGATCTGGTATCTGATCCGACCTTATATCGGAGTCGTGCGGGGCCCTTCAATATCTCACTTTTTACTCACCTGGATATTTCTTATGCACTACGGCACGTTTGTTTATATATGCATGATCCTCGTGAGCCTCATTTCTCGGCTCTTAAGCAGATTTTGAGATATGTTAGTGGTACTTTAGATCATGGGTTGCAGTTGTTTTCGTCATCTACTACAGCTTTGGTTGCTTATTCGGATGCAGATTGGGCAGGTTGCCCTACCACTCGGAGATCGACTTCCGGTTATTGTGTTTTTCTTAGAAACAACTTACTCTCTTGGTCCTCTAAGCGTCAACATACGAAGCACATCCGGTTCATGTTAGTGTTGTGTTTACTATGATAATGTTAGTGTTGTGTATTTGTCCTCCAATCCGGTTCAACATCAACGTACGAAGCACATCGAGATAGATATTCATTTTGTTCGGGATTTAGTTGTTGTTGGTTAGGTTCGAGTTCTTCATGTTCCATCTCGTTATCAGTATGCGGATATGAGTTCTTCATGTTTCACTAAAGGCCTTCCTTCATCTTTGTTTGAAGAGTTTCGTACCAGTTTAAGTGTCTGGTGTCCTCCCGCTCAAACTGCGCGGGGCGGGGGGGGGGGGGGGGGGGGGGGGGGGGTTTAGTCGATGTTAGTTGTATTGGGTTATTATTATTTGTATTGGGCTCGAGCCCAAGTTCTAGATCATTCCCTGTAGATCTATTTATGTACGGATACTTTGGAAGGAATGCAATACACAATATCGAGTCTTACAATGGTGGCCGGTCAACAACATGAAGGTACTTGTCCAGCAACTCATTAATCTTCTGCATCAGAACATATATATACATACCAATCTCGGGATCACGTAACTGAGCAGAAAATCTTTAATGTTGTGCTCCAAGGAGGGCAGCGTGCTTTGGATGCAGAGGACCTATTATCGAACAGCTCTTTAAAAGTGTTGATCACGATAAAGTTTTTGGTCACTGAGTTGAGAAATTTTGGTGACAACTAAATATCTATCACTGAGCTGTTACAATTGGTTAGTGAAAACTTAGTTGTCACAAAAGTAGTTTAGATGTTTTTGGAAAAGCAAGTAATGAACAGTGAAACTAGTGCTGATCACTTAACTGATAACCTTTACTGACCAAATATGGTGATCACTGAGTTTCATATAATTAGTGAGGCGAATTGTTGGTTACAGGGTTTATAGTTGTCAGTGACAACAATACTCTGTCAATGACTAAGTATTGGTTGTGTTTGGTCCCTTCGTTGAGAATCTTTAGTGATCTAATGCATATGCTGTTAGACATTATGTAAATAGGATGCATAAACGTGTGATTCTGATTGGTGGTATGCATACGTACGTGTAGTATTAGATTTGTCCCATAGATTTCTTGATTCAACCTCCTTCATTCTCCCTTAAAGCCGTAATTAGATGTTAAAGTTAGTTTTCTCAGCTCCTATTTATGGGTGTTTCCAACCGGCCAATTTGTGTTTAATCATTTTTTTCGTCTATGTAGTCAACCTTGTGCTCGCTGATAGAATCCTAAATCATGATAATAAAATCTGTCAAACTCAAAGATAAAAACAGAACTATGGTAGTACTGATTTAAGATTTAATCAGACTAGGAAAAGGTTTTGATAGCATGAATCACCAGAAGAACAGGTGACAAAAACCTCCATGATAAGTTAACAAATGATCGACCAGAAATGCCATTAAGCCAGCCTTTTCAGCAATTTACATCAACCATACAGGTTGATTACATGCAGGAGGCAGACCTCCATTGTTTTAAAACAGAATGGAACCTAAGTAGGGAGGACCCTGTTTATGCTTCTGAAGCAAAGTGTACGATGACCTTTCAGAAGCTAAAATCTAACACGTTTAAGCGGTATGTGGTTTTTTACCCATTCTGCTGTGTTGCAAGTGTCGTTGTCCTTATATATACGCTCTAACCTCTTCTCTTATAAGAAAACTCATAACAATGGTTGTAGAACAAATTGTAGATGTATGTACTTGATATAGAAACATACATTGTTGTATTCCGTAACAACATATAACTAAATATGTCATGTGAGATCAGTTGATTTTATTAAACATGGAGATGATCATAAAGCAACAAGATGTATAATTATAACATGTTAATTACTAGAATTCAACAAGTTAATCAGTTTCAAATATGCTGGTTTCAACATTCACTTATGCATGCAAAAATAAACCTTCAATAGCAATGGAGGCAATGCAAAAATAAACCTCTAACATTCATTTGATTTCCTACCCAACATCTCAACCGTCAATAGCAATGGCTGTCTTCTAGAAACATACATCGTCTCATGCTGTGTATTTATTTTTGGCACCTCTGTCAAGTTTCTTAGCATCCTCCTGAGATATATGATGCTATACATGAGTCGAAATCAACTGACCTCACACGGATTACATAAACCAATGCTCGAAGACGGACACACTTACATGGAATATGAATCCTATATTGTCGTTGTAATCAAGTAATTCCTTCCATTGTTTCCCAATGCTCATCTATAAAGAAGGAAAAATAATCTTATAAACAAACATAGTTACTAATGGTTTGTGGCCTTTTAGAAACATAGTTAAAAAGAACCTATTTGATAAAATTAGAAACTATAATTTGCTCCGAGTATAGTACCTGAGCGGCCTCATTCGCAGCATTCTTAGTCCACAGAGCTATCTTTTCCTGCCTTGATCTAACATTTACAACTGCCCCGCATATTTCATCCCCGTGATCAAACTGTTCTCCAATCATTGCTAGCAACTTTCACATAAGAAGAAAGGTTAGAGTGAACGGAGGGAGTATTATAAGACTTGCAATGTCATTAGAATGGTATATGCAAAGTACCGTATAGAGCCAACATGTGTCAGATTTTGACTTGGGAAAAGTCATAGTCCACTTTCCACCAGGAGCGCAAACAGGATCCTCCCACTTTGGCTCGATTCTGTTTTTGAAACAATGAAGGTCTGCTCCTGCAGCCAACCTGCTCGGTCTATGTATATTGTTGTAAAGGCTGCATTGCATGAATTACAGTTTGTTATATGACACATTGGATTCGAATGCTTTTACTGACTGATTTCATTCAACATGTCGAAACAGAATAATTTTATTGCAAATGATTTGAAAAAAGAAATACTAAGATAAAATGGGCACACGGATTTGATTTAAGGAGGCATAAACGAAAAACCTCCAGAATTCTTCAATGGTGGAGAAAGTGTAGATAGGACGGATCGAGCTACCCCATGCGACCTGCTTAGACTTAGCAGATGGATTGTCGAACCAGAATGTCCATGAGTGCTCAAGAGGATGTGGTTGTATGTCTCTGGACACCACATTCTCTACGGCTTCTTTTGGTCGTTCTTCTTCTTCACTGTCGGATCGAACACCACTGTGTTTATTGGCATTTTTTGTCTTATGATCATCAGATTTGCCTACCTTTTCCAACATTACTCTGTCTTTAAAGTTATGTTTCTCTCACTAGTTGGAAATAATAACAGAACTCAGCTTAATAATGAAATGCTGTTAGTTTCCCTCAAAAAATGAATTTCTGTTAGCTCCTTAAGCTAGGCCCATGGTTATTATGAAATGATGAATCAATTAGGTATTAGGCCAAGTAACAGAGCCTGTAACAAGGTTTATCAGTTGGAGCTGGCCCATATCAGTTCTTGGCCCAATACTGATCCCTCATGTTAAATTACAATTATAAATTTACCCTTTATGCTTTACTGAAATTACTTTATGTCTATCTAAGATTAAAGTCTGATATTATGCTTGATCGTTAAGAACTCTTCTCAATATACTTTAAGCTTGATTTGAAGAAAAATACAAAAGATAAAGTTTGAAAGCAATCCAGCTTATTATCAAACATGTTCAGGATTTTATGTCAAATGGTTAACATGTTGGTTTAAATGGGAGTGTTTGGGATAACTCCCTTAGTTTGTAAAGTATCGTTTTCACGCTTCCATTTTATGAAAACTTATAAAACTAGATTTTTTGCTCTCCTTGCAGCATACACTTGAATTTTGACAGTCAGGCCATACCACATTGCGGACAAACATGAAGAGATCGGAGTTGAGCAAAACATATACGAGAATTAGCTAAACAGCTATGCAATGAAGGCATGACCCAAGATATTCTACACTTAAAACAAGTTCACACGAACTGAGAAAAATCACTTCTGACACAGGACTTTGGCACTATATGTTCAAATGTTGCTAGTCCGAAGACGGTATAATTTTACAAAACTTGTTCTTGGAATTTTATCGCTTTAATCACATCTCTAGGCTCACTTATGATGACCCAACATGCTAATCAACTGACCACTGTAAGCTACAGTCATTCCACACTAGACAAGTAGACACTTCTACATGACAGAAACATAACCCAGCAGTAATGTGCAAAGCCGGATTACAAGAGGGAGTGATAATTGAGAGAACACAAAATGCTAAACTGCTATTGTCTAATATAAGTGTCCCTTCATAATTATATATTTACACGAGTTAACTGATTTAACGTACAAGAAGTACCACTCCACCAGAAACATCATCATGTCGTCCCGGCAAAAACAAATAATGGTCATTTACACTTCAAATACAAAACTCTACTAATTCAGTTCACAGAACTCTACTAGTAACTGCAGAGCAGTTTATAGTCAAAAGATCTCACCGTCTTCTAGCTCATCAGAGAGAATACCATTATCATCATCTGAATATTCGTACCCATAATAGTACTCTTCCTTCAAACGCAATCCGATTTTCTCCAACGGGTTTTTTATCCCTGAATATTGGCAGAGCTTCTCAAGCTCTCTCAGAAAAGTCAGATTGTCGCCAATTATTACTGTTCTTTCCATCTAAACAAAGAATAACAGAATAATAAATAAACCGATACATGTGTATGGTTTCTATAGAAAAAGCCGTCGGTAAAAACCAAACCTTTTCTACTTTTTCTCTTTCTTTATCGCGTCTCAATTGCAAGTCAGACTTTGCACTTTCAAGCAATGCTTCTTTAGCAGCTCGAGCAGCTCTAATTCGTGATTCAATATTTGACTTTTCTGTAAATAAAAGAATTTTTTCAAAATCAGTACGTAACTACTGACCAGAATTAAACTTTGTTCCCAAATCTAACCCTGAAATTTAACTATCGCCTACTATAACAAGGTATTACAATTTCACCTTCAAGTTTCTTTCTCTCTGTTATTTCCCTCGTCTGCTGTGCGTTTCCATGATCCTCCTTTCCCTGCACGATATGCAAAACTCGCGTCAAACCATATTTTCAAAAAACTACACAATCAACATACAAGCATAAGGTAGCAAAAAATTACCTTTTCCGTACTTGTACTGAATGAACCTTTTAATGCTCTACTCAACTCCAATAAAGTATCATCGTTAAACGAATTAAAAGTATTCTCAATCTTCTCTCTGCTCGGGTTTAACAAACCATGTTTTCTTAAGAACCAACGTAAAGATCCGGTCCAATCACCTCTTACAGCTGATATGAGCTCCCTTTTAAGGCTAATCTTTTCTTCTCTAGATACCAAAGGCTTATGCACAGAGCAAGTTGTAATTGTGCTTGTATCTTCGGCTTTCTTGAATTTTAAAATTAATGATGGAGTCGGTTTCTTATCGGTCTTTTTTTCTAAGGTTTTAGCCGGTACACTATTGGCACTCTTGCTCGTGTCTAAGGGTTTCTTCTTTAACTTGCCCTGTTCTGCAACGCTTTTCCTCAGTTTTACCAACTTCGCCTCAAACGATCTCCACGTTCTCTCAAAAAGATCTTTCAACTCTTTTGCCATCAAATGAACAGCATTTTTAGGGGGGTTATATCTCATGGCATTAGCAAACGTGAGTCTTATATCCGCAGCAAAAGCTTCTTCAGAAGAATAGACATCCTTCTCCAACTTCTCACTTATTGTCCCAAAATCCATTGGATGTGAGATAACCTCAAAATAATCAGGAATCCCGAGATCCACCGGATCCACCGGTTGGTTAAAAGGTCCACCAAACCTATGTGTCATTAACGTTCTTAGAATCTTCCCACACTCGGTTCTTATACCATTATCCATCTTCTGCTTCTTCTGATCTCCACCCTCTAATGCCTCCCCGGGCCTCTTCTTAGACCCCGGTAATATAACCTTCACCATATTTATTAACTCTGATACAACTCTTTGTAACGTGCTAAAGAAAGCAGCGAATACAAATAGCACTGCATAGATACAAAAAAGTACGTAAATACCAACCAAAGTATATCCCAAAAAACAGTTGAAATACTGAGATATACCTATTTAACCAATCCTAAACAAAAAACTCTAGATTCGATAATAACTCGTCAAAATCTAACCGAACTCGTCAAAATCGCTTATAAGTTTTAGCCTTCACCATTTTATCAACTATAACGAAACCCTTTGTAACGTGCTAAGTTACACATTACACTGCGTAAAACAAAACAAAAACATAAATATCAACCATAACACAACCAACACAACGGACAAACAAGTAAAGCACTCGAAAGCAGAGTATTTAATCCGACAATAACTCGTCATAAACTAACACAAAACGCATCAAAATCTCCTTTAACCAAAGTAAATGACTGCCATAGCACCATATGTACAATAAAACTAACTTAACCAATAAATTTTGAATAATATAAAGTTATAAACCATAATAAGACAACCCCATGAAAAAAAACATTATTTTTACCCAGAATCAACTCTCACACGACCCTTTGTAACGTGTTAAGTAAAGCAAGCGATACAAACTGCACTGCATAACATAAAAAAAAATACGTAGATATCAACCAAAAAACCAAAAAACGACATCCGGCAATAACTATAAAGTTAGCCTATAACCAAAGTAAACGACTGCCATACGTCTACGAAAAAAATACTTAACCAACAAATTAACAAAAACCCATTAACAACTGACTTAGAATCACATAACCCTAATGGAAAAAACCATGAATTTCACCCAAATTCAATCTAACCAAAACCCTAACCCTAACCCTAAACCTAATCACTAAACCCTAAAGAAACCAAAATCAACCACTTAAACCAAACACCCATGACAAGATACTAAAAACCCACAAATAAAATCCATTAAAAACCATAAATCAAACCACTTTATTTTATAAAAATCATTAAACCCTTGAAAGCAATAATAAAAACCCATAAAAGTAAAGTGATTAAAATAGCTTAAATAATAATAATAAAGTGATTATAAAAGATGGGTTAAAAAAGATGTAAAATTTACCTGGAGTAATTAATTAAAGGGAGAGCAGCAGTCGAATGAGTTGAAGGAGAGACGTGATGATGGAAAGAATATAAAGTCTGCCATTGTTTTCTTTATTTATATCGTTCGGGTCGGGTTTGGGATATGCTTATGGGGTGTTTTGTTATTTGCTTCAAAAGTAAGCTTATGGATTTTAGCATGTGTTTTTTTTATTTATCTAGAATTTTAGAGTGAATTGCAAAAACTTTTTATGTGGTTAAGGATATGTTTGGTAAAAATAGATGTTGATGGTGTTAGTGTTGTTGTTGGTGTTGTTGTTGATGCTGAAAAAAATTAAAATTAGATCTTTTTTTTGCAGTGGTGCTGGTGTTCTTATTGAAAAAGATTAAAATCAGTTAAATTGTGAAAAATAATCTTTATAATCTTTTAAAAGCTGGTTTTGAAAACTTATTTTTTGGAAACTTATTTTACTAAAATAATTCACAATCTTAGTTTGCCAAACAAAGATTATTTTTTTACCAAAGCTTATTTTCCAAAAAAATAATCTTAGGCCTTCATAATTTTTCATAATCTCGCGCCAAAATGCCATAAGTAGGCATAGTTTTCATAAGTTCCAAAATTCATGTTGTGGTATGTAATTATTGTTCTTGTTTTCAGTTTCATAAGTTCTTTTAACACCCTAAGCAAATCTTACATCAGTTGTGCATTCATAAGATAACATTCGTCTTACAAATACACAACGCGAGTGGAGTTCTTAGGAACTGGCAGTTAAGCGTGTTCATGTGAAAGCAGTAGTGGTTTGCTTGACTTGTTAAGTCTTTTTTTTGTTGAACTTGTGAATATATGTTATTCCAAACCAATAATCAACAATACACAACTTTTCAAATGATTGCAGGACATGCCCAAACAACCTAAAGAAGCTAAAAAAGACATACAATTATTCATGCAAGATCTTAAATGTTCAAGTAGAATCCAATTCACCAATACATCTAGTCTAATTAAACAGCAACTAGCACTAGGCAACCATGGAGAAACTGTAACACCCGTTTCCCGGATACAAATAGGCCCCACCCTAGAGGGAATTGATCGGGCCTAAGTATGTTTGACTAAGGATTTATGGTTGGTGGTATAAGTGTAGATGTGTATTTTCTTGGATACGGCGTATCTAGGAATGTGTGTATACGGCGTATTGAATGATAGAAAAAATAGAACAGACTTGTTTTAGCACCAATATGACGTATTGGTTAAAGTGTATACGGCGTATCGAAGATTAATATGGATATGGTGTACCAAGGGAAAGAATACGGAGTATTAAGAGATTTTTATTGGATACGGCATATCCATGAAGATGGATACGGCGTATCGACCAAAGTGGACTGAAATGACTATTTTGCCATTTTGGCTGGTTTTATTAGTGATAGTTCTAGACATTTACACACAATTCTTGTGGGTTCCCTGTGGTGTGGAGCTAGAGAGAAATAAGGAGAGAGATGGAGCTTGTGATGAAGATGTTGTGATGGTAAAGTGCTACAATTCATAAGATATGTTCCTAGCTTGTTTCTCCATAAGGTATGATGAGTAATTAGGATTTAATTGATGAATTAAGAGTTAGGATTTATGAACCATAATTTGGGATAGTTGGGTAAGTGGTGGTTTTAAGATAATTAAAGTGTTATAGTATTTATGAGATAATTTTATAATTGGTTTAAGTTGGTGAATGATGGGATTAATCATCATATAATCAATATATGATTATATGATGATTAGAGGTATTTTGGAAGTGAGCTAATGGTTGTATAAACCATTATTATAGTTATTTGATTATGTATTATTAAGTGTTTATGTATGATGATCTTGTCATAGGATGATGATGATGATGATGATGATGATGATGATGATGATGGATATGATGATGATGATACTTTGATATGCTTAGCTTGGAGCTAAGGTAAGTAAAATGATGATGGCATGTTGTTATATGGATTCCTAACGTATATCTGTTCTGTATGTTATGTGTTAAGTAATAGGAGACTTGAGATAAGCTTAAGTGTTGTGATGAATGTGATTTAAGTAATGCTATGGTGTTATAGAAAAGTTGATGCTATGTTCTTAAGTGAGACTTAAGGTATAAGACCCGTGAAGTAAGTGTTTGAATATGTGTGATGCTTATATGTTGTTTGAAGTATAATGGTATGTTATGATCGTTTTACTTACTAAGCGTTATCGCTTACGGTTTAAGTGTCCAATGTTTTGTAGGTTTATGTACGATGAGGTAACGGTTGGAGTACGGCCTAGCTATGGAAGTGCAAGCTTAGAAGGTTTGGTATGTGATAGGAGCTTAGCTATAATATCGAGCTCAATGTCGATGTTGTACCCCCCGTGAGTCCTAAATGGTTAAATGTATATTGCCAAGTGTCAAGGTTCATGTTGTGGTCGTTATAGAGTTTTGGTTATTAAAAAGGGTGGTTTAATGTATTTATAGTTATGGTTAGAGGATTGTTTGGACAAATAGTTAATTATACCCATTTTGGGTTATAACCGGTCAAGTGGTGTATAAACGTTATAGTATGAATGGTCGTGGTTATATGATAAACGGAGAATGTTTTCTAAATGTTGTAGCATGTAAATGGTGTCAAAGTGGTTTGTGTTATGTGTTGAGTCTATGCAGGCTTTCTTGCTTATGTTCTGTCTTAGATGGCCGATACGGCGTATCCAATATATTGGATACGGCGTATTAAGTGGTTATGATAATACGGCGTATTACTTTAGGGTGATACGACGTCTTGACCTAGGATCGAATACGGCGTATCTCAATTTATGGTACGGCGTATTGCGGGTCACATAAGGGTTGTTTGGGATACGGTGTATCCAATATGTTGCCTATGATCAAGTGCACCCTCATATGAATGACTAGTGGGAAGTCTTCACATGAGGGCCACAAAATCAAAGTCATGATCCTGTGAGTAAAGTGGACAATATTGTGGTTTGAGTTGGCGGGAAGTTACAGTTCTGGTGAAAGGAACAGAGATTTTACAAACACTTTCGAAGTTTTAGGGTTTAGGGTTGCATTTTAGCTAAACAACATGCATGGGCTATTTACTTTTTAACTTAGTTGAATATTCCTGGTTAAAAAGGTTAATGATAGGCAATCAAATAAGCAACCTCAAACAAAGTGATTTGGATTGCTTATTTAAGTGTTTACTTGTTAAGTTTTTTCATTAAATAAGCAGCTTTGTATGTGTGTGTGTTTTTGTTTTCTTTTTAATTATGGATTTTGAAATACCTCTTAGCGTAGTAAAGCTTGTATTATTAAAAATGTTATACGGAGAAAATATAGCAATTCAAAACACAGTCTTGAACTTCTAAGATGATAATATCGTGATCTCATGCATATGCTAGTTGACCAAATTTGATAATTATCATTAAAATGTGAAAAATTTAAAGTTTGAGTTATGTTCAATGCAAATAAATCTGATGTGGCTATCTTAAATCGCGAACCTTCTTTGATAAGAGATGTTTATCTGATTTAAATTTGAATTATGTTTGGTGCAAATAAACTTGATGTGGCTATGTCAAATTGCCAACCTTCCATGATAATAGAGTTACTCTTCTTTCCGTATTAAAGAATAAGAGTTTGTATATCTTCACGAAACTATATTTTTCCAGATTCAAATGTGTGAATCGAGCTCAAGCAAAGAAATAATGTTAAAAAAAAAGTTGATATATCTGCCCATTGGTCCAAAACCGAACCGACCCGGAAAAAAAGCGAACGGTCTCGAGAACCGATTTCGTGAAAAGCATGAACCGAAACCAAACCGAATATGATCGGTTCGGTTTTGTGGCGGTTTGGTCGATTCAGTTCGGTTTAGGTGTGTTTTTGTTGGTTTTGGGCCAAACCGACGCGAAACCGAAAATAGGAAAAACATGAAACCGAGACCGAACCGAAGGGCTGTCGGGTCGGCTCGATTTTTGTCGGTTCGGCCGGTTTTGTCGGTCCGGTTCGTTTTTGGGTCTCCCATACTCAGCCCTACATTGTATATATCTGCCCATTGTATACATTTACTAACACCATTTTAAAAAAAAAATTAATATCTCTTAAACCGTTAATAGTTAAGCCAAAAAAATTCCACCATCACGACGAGCATTTAATTATCGTTTTATAGACGGTCACTCTGATATACTTTCGACAATTTATTTTTTCGTTTTGTTCACGTTTTTTCTTCTTTTTTCGTTGTTGAAACTTGCATGAGAAATCACATTTAACTAAACACTAATTTAAATAGTTGAATATCTAAACATGTAATAAAATAAACGTAATTTTTTCTACAATATTTTAAAGGTTTCACCATTTTTTTTGTTTAAAAACTAGACATTCATAACTTTCCAACTATATATAACACCTTATATTTCGAATTGTAGATAAGTCCGGTTAATTCATCAAAGTTATAATTAAACACATAAAATCACATGTGATTTTTACTACATGTGTTGTTATCACATGTGATTATAGAAGTTTCATGAATGAAATGTTATAATACATAATTTGAATAGAGTGTGTGATATATGGTTGAAAAGCCATAAATGTGTGTTTTTTATTGCAAAAGATGAGAATAGTTTTTTATTTATAAACAAATACGTATATCAATTTTAGTACAAATGTTTAGTGTTCGAACTTCGAGATATTAGTGTAAATCACATGTGATATGTCATGTGAATTTCAATACCGAAAATAAAACATGAAAACGACCAAAAAAAGTGTGTCGAAAGTATGTCAAAGTGCTCGTCTATAGAAAGATAATTAAATGTTTGATCTGGGAGCGGATTCCCCACCGGGGGGGGGGGGGCATTTCCTTGTAATGTTATAATTTATTTTGTCTAACGGTAACCGGTTCATGAGATACTGAGATATTTAAATTATAAAAAAATATGTGTAATTGAACTTTTAATTTAAATATTTTATTAATCTTCGCATCTTTTATCAACTATTAAAAATGAATTACTGAGATTTGTCATTTAGTATGTGAGAAAATTTTGATATATAAAACAAATCTCCTCATAAGTTAAATGGGATGTTGTATTTTACTTTAAAGAAATTGTAAGGTATATAGAAATACACTGTTGGTCCCTAATCTTGTCCAGAAACATCACGTTGAACCAAAACTTTCCTTCTTCATAGTCAGTAGTCAAAAGTATGGGATTTTGAGGCTAAACCAGTCCCTTGACCATTAATGCCCAGGTCAAATGTTTTATTGTTGAGGGCAAAACCGTCTTTTACTGTAGCTTACATTATTATGACGTTGTAAATTTTTTGTAGTTGATATATGTTTGTGTTACACAGATTTGGCGTCCCTTATAATCCCTAAGCTATCTTACAAAAAACTGTCTTCTACAAAACAATAATCATCTTATAACATAGTACGTTGCTGGTGTGGTAAGCAAGCTATAATTCGCACTTCGTGGACCTCTGCTAACCCAGGGTGTCGATTCTTTGGTTGTCCTGTTGAAGTAAGTGTCTTTTAATATGTATTGTATCATTTTTTTCGCAAGTAGCAAACTTCATTGTAACAATGGTTTTTGTTTAATGACTTGGCATAATCATGAATAGGGGTCTTCTTGACGGTGGATACGATGGTATGATCCTGAAATCTGTGCTCGTTCAAGAATGATCATACCAAGCCTTTTCAGGGGGAGAAATGAGATTGAGGCAAGATTAGAAGCTGCTCAAGGTGATGTGTGGAAGTGGAAGATTTACCTGGTGCTCAGTTAGATATTGTTCTTGATTGTTTATGCATTGGGATAATTGTTTAGCTTTTATGTATGAGGGCAAATGGTTAATGTTGATTATCTTGAATTGTAGTAACGTTGTGTCCCAGAAGGTTATGAATCTTGTTATTATGCTCAGTTTACCGTATGTTTATGCACATGGTTAAGATTAAAGTTGAATTTTAATTGTCAACATTGTTATGAAGTATTCAGTTTGGTTTGTTTTTTACTTTTAATGCCTTATGGTTATGCAGATGGTTAGCAATTTGTTTAGGTATGACTTTTAATTGTCAACATTCTTATGAGGTTTTGGCTTTGGTTACTTTTGATGCAAATTATTCACACATCAAGCTTAGTGAATCTATAAAAATACACAAACATGACATGGTTCCATATTTATTGCAAATGGATATAATTTCAAATGCATAAAATTGCATACTTTTCGACGCATGAGAATTACGGTTAGACACACACATATGTTTTTAGAGTACATAACTTGTTCATAGGATATAAATGTTGGATAGATATTGTAACAATTCGCATTTTTGAGAATTTACTATTCACTTTTACTATTCACTTTCACTATTCATCCCAAAAAAATTTTATTTCACATTCTCGTAGGATAAATTATTTTAGTAATGACCTGAGAGTTCGACAATCGTTAGATCATTTTCGCAAAAGTTATTAAGAAAACATCGGTTTAAAGTTTCGTTTTGGACGGTACACCATTTTAACATCATGCGCATAACGAAAATCAACACTGACAATTTTTCTCGCATCAGATTAATTTTTAGATCACTCATGATTAATTTTAGAATTTTTAAGATTTATTTTTATGTTACCAAATAAACCCTGCGCTGTACGAAACTAAACTTACGTTTTAAACAATTCTACGTAGACCAAGACTTAACCATTCCTGCACTGTATTTCCTAAGATTTTTAGAAACTTTTACATTTTTTGGAAAAGTCAAACATATTTCCCTCCTCCGTTGACCATAAAGAAATTAACCTTGTACGTTCTACATTTTTGCTTAAATCACGTAACTTTTAAACTTCACGAATAACTGTGAAGTTATCCCGCGTATGACGAAAACCACATTTTAACATCTCATATCACTTTTAGACTAATTTTAGTCTACTCTAAATAAATTCACGGTCGTTTCCCTGAAATTTCGTTCTTTTCTGATAAACTGCGAATTACGCGTTTTTGACCCGTATTTCCAGCTTTAAGCAACGTTTTTGCACCCAATGATACTTATCAACCATTTTATATTTTTAGATGGAGTATATTGATGAGTTTAATCATTCCTATAAGTTTTATATTTTTACGATACCCGATTTTACGTTTCATTAATTAAATACTTACCGTTAGCGATTTTCGGGACTAAAACTCACTCCGTAAACACAAGATGAAAAACCAAAACTCTTAACCTCCTCATGAGGCTTCTCAAGGAAGCCTCCTAGACACATGGTTTGATCATGGCCATTCATTCCTAAGATCTTGCCAAGTATATAACTTAACCATGGTTAGTTTTTAACTTAATATGTAGTTAACTATTTTTCTCATCCTATAAATACCAAGCTAAAACTACATAAAATCTTGCACCACACCTTCTTAACATCTAAAGTCCTAAACCTAAGGCATTTCTTATAGATCTTGTAAGAACATTCATGTGTTCTTGAAGAAAACTAGCGTTTGATCTTCGTTCTAGGAAGTTTTCAAGAAAAATTCGTTATAATCTTCAAATATCTTCAAGTCTCCAAAAAGACGTCGTTATAATCTCCTTTTCTTCTTCGGGTTCTCAAGAAAGCGTTGTTATAATCTTCTAATAGCCGTGGGTTTTCGAAGATTGCAAATTCTACGTCGAAGCTCCGTTAATATTTTATTTTTCCGTAATACTCAAGCATTCTATGTTAAGGTAAGTATTTATAAAACTCAAACTTATTTAAATACTTATAAACTTTGTTAGTTTATTTATTGTATTTATAAACTCTTAATATATCATATAATCAAGTAATCAAAAATACATGTTTTACGTATTGAGCACTACAACACTAGGGAACTTCATGTGAGGGGTTCAGTTGGGTAAACGGATCGACGAGTTGCTGGATTTACGAATTAAAGTGTCCTAGCTCCTCGAACGTTTACTACATGACCTCTGAATTGTGATGGCCCGAATGGTAGTACGAGATATCCAAACTAAAACCATTTCTATAAACAAACATACAAATACTACTTCATGATCAATATAATGGCATATATAGGCTCGTTCATGTTTTCTTAGGCATTATTCCGAACCTAAGAGTTGACATCATATTCTAGGTTATAAGTAGAGACTTCCAGGCTTATCCATCGATCCCATTATACGTTGTGATATCATTATTAAGGTGAGTTTCATAGCCCCTACTTTTATACATTTTGAATTACTTTTGGGGGAGATACATGCTCAACTATTTTCATTTACTTTTATAAGTACTCTAAACTTTTAAGGATTACCGTGAGTTCTTAGCCCCGTTTTTAATACTTGTTTTACAAACTCTTTGGGGGAGATACATGCTCAACTACTTGCTTTTACTTTTACAAATACTCAAAACATTATACTTGATTGCATTATACATGATTGCATTATACTTGATTGCATTATACATGATTGCGTTATATACTTGATTGCATTATATACTTGATTGCGTTATATACTTGATTGCGTTATACTTGATTGTGTTATACTTAAGTTGAAAGTCTCCCAACATACACGGAGCAGTCCCCTCGTTCGCATGATAAGTATCCTTGGATAACACATGCATTGGGTTTCGAAGATGAAGTAAAACCAATGCTATTACTTTCCTTGTGAGCAACACAAAGTCTCCTTGGACAACACATGCATTGGGTTTCGGAGATGAAGTAGAACAAATGCTATTACACTCCTTATGAGCAGCATACCCACCTGAGGTTTCTGGAGATGGAGTGGAGACTCATGGCTAATTGCATAAGTTTTGATGCACGTGTACGTGATCAATATACTAGTTACATACTTAAAACATTTATACTTTTAACTACTATGATACATGCATACATGATTGACGTACTGCTTTTAGCAGTGGGTTGTAAACACACAAGTTGCAAGTTTTGTATGAGCGGAACTTGGAACTGAGTGGATTTACAATGCCTTTGCTGTGTGAACATTCTTTAAAGGCTTTTCAACTTATTCAAAACAAACTCTATGAACTCACCAACCATTGTGTTGACACTTTTTAGCATGTTTATCACAGGTTTTAAGGCGATAGCTAGAGTTTGAAGCATAGAGTTACACGACATGTTTTGAAGACTTTATACATTCGTATTTACCATTCGAAACATTTATGTATTATACTTTGGGACCTCATTGTTTGTAACTCTGATTTCATTAATCGAATGGTAACTTTTGAAAACGTCTCATGTAGAGGTCGTTTTCTATAACTTGTACTTTGTATTATGAAGTAGCACCCCAATGACACAATCTTCCGCTGCGGTATTTTGGGTGTGTTACAGATATACTCTGACCAAACTAACTATGTAGCTTGTAAGGGCTTAGCAACCTCGGATAAATCCTAAGTTACTAACAATGAAACACTGAATTTACTCTATTAAGTATGCGGAAACTACTTCAATAAAGCTAAGACGAATAACTTTAACTTCAACGATTTTATTAATACTTTGAACCTGCTTGATACACAGATTCACTAACAACCCTAACAACTCTAATATCGAACTTGATAAACTCTAATATTCTCTAATGTTATGTCGTATCTCTAAAAGTCGTATTCTAAGAACATGTTCTAATGCCAATCTAGGGGTCCTTTTATAGGCATAAGGAATACCCTAGTCGGTTTACAATTATAATCCTTGTACGACAAGTAATCTAAACTAAGAATATTCTAGAATAACAGCTTTTCATAAACGATATAGCAGTTCTTTAGCTTTGCAGTACTTTGATGTTGAGCAGTACTTTGACTTATACTTAGCAGTACTTTGACTTTCTTCAGCATTTTGACTTTCTTCAATACTTTGTCTTTTTATATCCCAACAATCCTCCCCTAACTTGAATTCTACTTGCTTGATTTCAAGTTCCTTTGTATCTGTATCTTTAACACCTTTTGTCTTCAAGGAAATATTGTGTCTATTCTCATCACCTTGTGTAAACTCCTGTGAGAGGTGAATCATTGAAAATTTAATGGATTTTGATGTCTCTTTACCAAAGCCATTAACTCTGGAGTAGCCAATGTTTAGGTGTGTAAAACCATGGTACATTGATAACCATATGATTTTTAGCAAATCATCAGCTATCAACGGATTTGTTAAGTCTTTACCAAAAGCCGTACCCTTTTGGACTAGTTAGTTCTTGCAACCATGGTGAACTAATTACCATATAAATGGTTTTTCCACAGCCTTTACCACAAGCCATTTTTCTTGTGGGCTAGCCAACTCTTCACTATTGCAGATATGGTGAGTTGATTACCATACAACTTATTGGCAAGTTGTCAACCATCAACGGATTTGAGATATCTTTACTAGAGTCGTTTGCTCATGGATTAGCCAGTCCTTTTGTTAGACATGGTGGACTGATAACCTTTTGTTGTAACCATCTCAAAAACCATTTGTTGCTGTTAACTTTTGTTTCAAAATATTGTGCACTTAAAAAAAGTTTGCTTTTTTTCTATTAAAAGATCTTTTACTGGTTTTGTGCTGCAAGCAGTACTTTGGATAAAGTAATGTTTGTCCAACAGTACTTTAAATAAAGTATTGATTTTTTTAAAATTTAAACAATTATAAATCATACCAGTATTTATGCATCGTCATCAGCCATAGTTGTCCATTTGATAAATAATTCGATGACCATAAGAGCTGTTTCATTATCCTCTTCAACTTCCATACCATGATCTAGCATTCTTCTCATAAGATCTGTTGTAAGAGGGTGTCTTCTTTCTGCTAACATATGGATCATAGTCCCATCTTCTAACTCCAAAACATGCACTCCTGATTCTTCAAAGAATCTCCAGCTAGTAATCTCCCAAACTTCTTGGTTTTGCCAGATTTCATCAGTGCTTGTCTCTTCTGTCTCCCAGATGGTTATCAGATCTCCCAGAAAGACTAAGCCAACTCCAGTTGATGGAATATGCTCAAAATACTCTTGCACTAGTTGATATAGGTGAAACAGATCCTCTCTATCTATCAAATATAGTATATCCCATAGCAAATTAAATACTCTAAAGCTTTCATCTTCTCTATGGAACATCAGATAGTCTCCTTCCTTTGATTCTACAACTTCAAATGTAGACATCTTAGACTTCTTTACTGCAACATCTTTGGACTTAGGATGCTCAAAATCTACAACTCTTAAATAATTTCTCAGTTCATCAACTATATCTGTTCTCAATTCTATCTTCTTTGATGGTTGTTCATCTTCAGTTGTTCTTTTTCTCTTTAAGCTTCTTTTTCTTGCATCCTCATACTTTTTTTCATCTTTAAAAGAAATAATACCAGCCACATCCTTTTGATAAGCTACTCTGACAACATTATACAAATATTTCATTTCTAAATATTTCAGCTTCTGTAATCCAGTATATCCTTGACCCTTCAGATAAGCCATCATGGCATTTCTTTCCTTAGCAATACTTGGTGGTCTTTGTGGTATAACAACTGGCTTTTCAGGTATAGCTTCAGATATAGCAACTTTAGCATTCAATTCAGCTTGTAACTTCCTAGCAACTTCTTCATTATTAGCCACTTCAATAGCTCTTAATTCTGCCAAAGTAAGCTTCTTCTTTTTCTTTGTTTCTACCAGTTTACCTTTTCCTTTATCTTTAGGATTTAAAACAGATTGAGAAGCTTGAGGTTGTTCTTGTTCAGCAACACCAGGAATACTAACACCTCTTGGTCTTGATAAGTTTTGCAATATCTGAGCAACAGTCTCATCATCACTTGCAGTGTGCTCCTTTTGCTGAATTTGACTAGAAGGACCAGCTTCTTCTTCATGTAAGACTGTTGAAGGACCAGCTTCTTCTTCAAAATTTAGAGTCCTTGGTGTAATAAGCTCTTGTCTATATGTTCCTTGAAAAGCAGCAGCACTTTGATCACCAGCTCCTTGATCATCAGTACTTTGTACACCAGTACTTTGAGGCTCAGTACTTTGAGGCTCAGTACTTTGAGGCTTAGTACCTTGAGGCTCATTTTGCTCAGTTTCTTTAGCCTCTTTTTGTGAATCATCAAAAGTATCAGTATCTTCATAAGCTTGAGCATCTTCATTCAAATTTTCTTGCTCCAAAATCCTCCCCAATTGGAATGAAGACTGCTTGTGAATTTTCTTGCCTTTAGAAGCCTTCTTAAACTTCTTTCCTTTCTTCTTTTGAGACTTCACCCATAACCTGTGATGTTGAACTAAAGGCCATACAAAGTTCTTCAATCTTCTAAACTTGTTGTTCAACTTCATCAGCTGTGCAACTTGAGCTTCATAATCTTTCTTTAATCTTAAAAGCTCCCTTGTCAATGCATAGTTATCCAGAACTTGACCCTCAGTAGCCATATCTCCCTCATCTCCTCAAGATGTTTGAGACCCATCTGTGGAAGTATAATCATTAGGAGATGATGGTGGGTTTACATCTGGTTCTGAATCACCACGAGCATTATCGTGTGGAGATGCAGTACCTTGTGTTTCAGTACCTTTTTGTGCAGCAGTACCTTGTGGAGAATCAGTACCTTCTCTTGATTCTGAAAGCTCAGCTTCAGCTCTAACTGCTTGCACTATCTCCATCATAGAAGTAGTCAGAGGTGCATTCCTTCCAGAGAATTTATCACTCTTCCTAGCCATGAAAGTGAATATCTTTGGAGGTTGGACCACAACAGGTGACAAGCTCGAAGGTTTTGGTTCACCCTGAAGTTGTTTGTTCAAGAAGACTTGAAAAAATCTTGGATACATGAGAAATGGTGATCCATTGGTCATGTGAGATAGCATACCATCTAGAATCAGTCTAGAAAAGTTGAAGAGGTGATTGGTAGCTAACCCCACTAAAGCAGATGCGATATTGGATCCAAATTGCTCCCATGAAGTACTCTTGAAACTTATGCAATGAAGTAATACATGAACGAGGTACTTCCAGTGTGGACTAAACAAGGGTTTCTTGAAAGTTGTTTCAGTTAAAGACCCTTCATACCCAATATCCCTTAATGTATCCCAAAGAAGTTGTTTGTCAAAACGAATAGCCCCTTCTTCATCATCAAAAATAAATCTTCTCGAATGGAAGCTTCACTAACTCTAACGATCTTCCCAGCAACCTTAGCCTGAATGTAGGATTCATCATCTTCCATATGAGATCTAGCAATTTCCCAAAATTGGTGAATCCAGGGCTCAATAACATCAGGTTCAACTAAAAGAGCATAATTGATTGATGATCCGGCGAGGAAATCAATTATGTCATGAAAAAGAACATTGGACGGTGTTTTGTCCAAGTTAGCCACCATATTATGCTTACTAATTGTGTTTCGATTCGCCATTGAGTGTTGTTATATGAGAAAATGGTTCGATGAATAGTGAATGTGAATAAGAGAGAAATAAGGAAAAGATTGATAAGTATAAAGATGAGAGGGAAAATCGGAGGGTAGTTATTTATAGGTAAGATTTAAAAAATGACAGCCCAATTAATATAGTTACCGTTATTTGAATTTTACCCCATCTTTTGACCGTTGGAACAGTACGTTGACAAGACTAGCAGTGCTTTCCACATAAGCAGTACTTTCCAAAGCAGTACTTTCACAGCAGTACTTTCAGATAAACAACAAGCAGTACTTTTCCATCCTCTTCTTCACAATGGCAAAAACATCTAAAAGGCATTGTATTGCCTCCCCTCAAACAATGCATAGGACTATCTAACTAACTAATAAGTCCTCCCCTTAATTGTAGCTTAATAGTTAATCATACCAATACTCCCCACCAAATGATTAAATCTTGAAACATCAAATCCTTTTGTGAGTAGATTAGCTACATTGTCATCTGTGTGGACCTTGACAACATTAATGAGCCTATGCTCATAACAATCTCGAATAAAGTGATGCATAATCTGAATGTGCTTGGTCTTGGAATGGTAAACAAGATTCTTCACAATGCAGATTGTACTCTCATTATCAATGTTGATAGGAGTATTCTTAAAATTGAATCCATAATCCAAGAGTTGATTCTGCATCCATAATACTTGTCCACAACAGCTTGCAGCAGCAACATATTCTGCTTCAGTTGATGATGTCGCTGCAATGGTTTGTTTCTTACATTGCCATGAAACTAATCTTCTTCCAAGATATTGGCATCCTCTAGTGGTTGATCTTCTATCATAATGATCACCTGCATAGTCACTATCTGAAAAAGATTCCAAGTGAAAAGGTGAATCCTTTGGATATCACAACCCTAACTTAGGTTGTTGTTTCAAATAACTAAAAATATTCCTCTTAACTGCATTCATATGAGAGACCTTGGGTGAGACTTGATATCGTGCACATAAACAGACAGCAAACATGATATCAGGTCTAGATGCAGTTAAGTACATAAGACAACCAATCATTGATCTGTAAAGCTTGACTTCTACAGGTTGACCATCTTCATCCTTGCCCAATGAGTTGATAGATTTTATGGGTGTGGTGACTGGCTTCATAGCATCAAAGTTAAACTTCTTAAGAATGTCAGTGACATACTTGTCTTGACTAATGAAAATTCCAGCCTCTGATTGTTTAACTTGAAGCCCAAAAAAGAAAGTTAATTCACCCATAGAACTCATTTGAAATTCTTGTTGCATGAGCTGCTCAAATTCTTTTACCATAGACTGTTTTGTAGCTCCAAATATAATATCATCTACATAGACTTGAACAAGCATGATATCCTTCTTGTCTCTTTTGATAAACAAAGTCTTATCAATTGCTCCTCTCCTGTAACCATGTTGCAATAAGAAAGTGGAGAGTCTTTCATACCAAGCTCTAGGTGCTTGATGAAGACCATACAGAGCCTTAACAACTTTGTAGACTTTGTTTGGATGTGCAGGATCCTCAAAACCAGGAGGTTGTTTGACATAGACCTCCTCTGTAATCTTGCCATAAAGAAAGGCACTATTGACACCCATTTGATAAACAAGAAAGCCCATATATGATGCAAAAGCAAGGAATATTCTAATGGCTTCAATCCTTGCTACATGAGCAAACACTTCATCATAGTCTACTCCTTCTTCTTGTCTATATCCTTGTGCAACTAGTCTTGCTTTGTTCTTGATGACATTCCCTCTTTCATCTCTCTTAACTCTGAAAACCCATCTTGTACCAATGACTTTCTTTCCATCTGGTAGATCACATAGTACCCAAACTTCTTGAAGTTTGAATTGAAGAAGTTCTTCTTGCATGGCTTCAACCCAACTCTCTTTAGTTAATGCTTGAGCTACATTCTTGGGTTCTTCTTGAGAGATAAAACAAGTGAATAAACACGTTTGTTGATCCTTATGATTCATCCTGTTTTGTTTATACACAAAGCTAAGTAAAGCATTGTGTGGCTTGGAGAAACCTTTAGCTTTGGTTCTTGTGAGCACTCCAGAAGTAGTAGGTCCAGTGATTTGACCAACAGGATGATCTTTATGAATTCTTAATGTAGGAGTCTGTGGAACTTCAAGATCAGCACCCAAATTTCTGAAATCAGCTCCTTCATTAGAATTTGTGAAAATACCTTTATCATCTAATTCATCATCAATATCTTATAATCCAGGCATGTTAGGATCATTCAAATCATTAGAAGTACTGTCAATTAGTGCAGCAGTACTTTGATCCAAAGTACTTTGATCCAAAGTACTGTGAGGGTAATCTGTAGACTTACCCTTTTTCTTTGCTTCTTCATAAGTTCTCCTTTGATCATCCTCATAAGATTGTGCTATTGTTTCTTGAAAAAACATCCTATTCAGTTCATCTTGAATAGCTTGATCTTCAGCTGACAAAGTAGATTTTGGTTCATCAGTACTTTTCTCCTTCTCAACAGTTATAGGTTCTTCATCAGGAACAACATTAGGTCTAATATTGACTCCATGAACAATGTACTGTAAATCTTCTTATTTGTGATCAACTTGATTTTCTTCTCTAACAGGAACATAGTTCATAAAAGGAGTCAAAACATCAAGATCAAACATCCAATCAGGACCTTTACCCTTTTGATTTTCTTGATCTTCTAAAAATTCAACATGAAGACAATCTTGAACCATTTTAGTAACCTTGTTGTACATTCTAAATCCTTTGCTATTGGTACAGTATCCCAATAAGTATCCTTCATCTAACTTGCCATCAAATTTTCCCAAAGCATCAATAGTATTGAGAATAGTCAGAGGACATCCAAAAGGTTTCATAAAACATATGTTAGGTTTGTTTCCCATAAGCAACTCATAAGGTGTCTTCATCTGAGGTTTAGTGACTGATACTCTATTCAACACATAACAAGCAGTACTTATAGCTTCAACCCAAAATTGAATAGGTAATAGAGAATCTGCAAGCATTGTTCTGGCTGCTTCTATCAAAGTTCTGTTCTTTCTTTCTGCAACACCATTCTCCTATGGAGTTCTAGCAATGTTAAACTCCCTCTTAATCCCTTTCTTGGCACAAAATTCATCCAAAATTTGTTCTTGAATTCAGTCCCATTATCACATCTAATACCTCTTACTTTGAGTCTCAATTGGTTTTCAAGAGCTATTATAAGATCATGAATAGCATCAAAGGTTTCATCTTTGAATCCCAAGAAAAAGACCCAACTAAATCTACTACAATCATCTGTTACAACTAAGCAGTACTTCTTCTTGTTTAGACTTGCAATAGAAACATGTCCAAACAGATCCATGTGTAACAGCTCTAAAGGTTCTCGAATAGTTCTTTCCTCAATCTTCTTGCATGAAGCTTTGTGTTGTTTACCCTTCTTGCACGCCAAACATGAATGATCATTCTTGTATGTTTTGGAAGGTAAACCTCTAACTAAATTTCCTTTTACCAACTTGTTGATATTCTTGAAATTCACATGGCCTAATCTTCTATGCCATTGATGTGCTTCTTCAAGTGTTGCCTTTCAGAAGAGTTAAGACTCTTTATATCCAGACTGTACACATCATTGGTTCTTGGTACTCTCAGTATTACCAAGTTATCATCAACAAGCTTGAACTCATGGGAAAGAATAAGACATTCTGTGTCAGTGAATAACACATGGTGATTCTTGTCACAGATCTGAGAGACTAACAAAAGATTGAACTTGAGTTCCTTCACATAACGAACATTCTCAAAATCTATGCTTCATGCCTTGATGGTTCCTTTGCCAATAGTTCTTCCTCCACTAGGATCATTCCCAAATGCAACTCTTCCTCCAAAATAAGATCTAAAATCTGACAGAATATATTTGTCTCCTGTCATGCTTCCAGAGCAACCACTATCAACAATTAAATGATCTTTAAGCTCCTCTTCTGGGTTGCCCTGCACAAAGATAAAAGATTTAGTTAATTTTAGGAACCCAAGCCATTTCTGACTTGTGTTCCCCTTGTGGAGTTACATACTTAAATTCTTTAAGTATGTAATTTCCACTGTCTTTGAAAACATGATCAATTATCTTTGGTTGTTCCAAAACTTGTGTTGGTTTTTCTACAAAATTCTCTTTATTATTTTCAACAAAAATCTCTGTTTCACTCTTACTTGCTGAAAGTACTGTTTGTTCCCCATCAGTACTTTCTTTCTTAACCCAGTTGGTTTTAACTTTTTGTGTAGATTTCTTTGATCCAGATACTCTTTTTGAGGTGTAACTCCTTCTAGATTGATAGTAATTGGATCTCCTAGGGCTTCCATTCCAAAAAGTGCTAGCAGTGCCTTGATTAGGTGAAAATCTAGCAGTACTTTGAGAAGGTACTGCTTGAGAAACTTTTGGCTTATCAGTACCTTGAAAAGTGTTTGAGGGTACTGGTGATTTTGAAAAAGGTCTTCTCTGGTGAGGGTACCTATAGTCTTTTGAGAAGTTGTTGTGGTTAACCCTATGTGAATGATTCCAAACTGGTTTATTCTATCTTGGCTTATGGTTGGCAGATCTGGTCTTTGGGAATTTGCTTAGATATTCTGAGTGAAAGTCACAGTCCTTAATCAAATGATGAGGACTATAACAAACAAAACACAATTTTTGACCCATACTCCCAAAATTTCTTCCTTTAGTTCTATGACCAAACATAACCTGACTTTTTGGTGAATTATAAAAATTATTTTGACCAAAAATATCCCAAAAAGGTTTAGCAGTATTTTGAAAAGGTTTTTTTGAAGGTACTGCTGAACGTCTAGCAGTACTTTGAGAAGAAGGTACTGCTTGACTCTTAACATTATCATCCTTAGGTTTCTCAATTGTTTCTTTTGGGGATTTAGAACTAGATGGACCTGAATTAGATTGACCAGTAAGCTTTTTCCTAAACTCTAAGTTGTCTACTCCAAAACAAGAAACATCTGTCCTAGTTGGTTGAAAACTACCAATGGGTGGAGGAACTGCATTATAACCCTTATCTTTCTTAAATTCAGGAGGTGTTTGACTAATTGATTCCTCATTACTAGATTTGTTCTCTTCTGAGCTAATGAGTTCATCATCACTAGTTGTTATCTCCTCTGAATCAAGTTGTTCCTTATCACTAGATGGGTTATCTTTTGTGCTACTAAAATCCATACCAAAACCTAGGCCAGTTTTAATGTGTGCTATTTTCTGTTTTTCAACAAAACTAACATGTGAAAGGCCAGATTCTCCCCAAGCAGCAAATTTTTCTAACAATTCATCCCTTTCTTTAGTCATCTTTTCAAGTTCAGAAACCTTACATCCTAACTTCCATTCACTTAATTTTAATTGATAATCCTGTTGCTCATAATTTTCTGCCCAAGCCATTTCATTATTTTCATGAGTTATAATTTTGGCTTCCATTGTCTCTAAAGTTATTTGATAACCAGCTACCTCAGACCTAGCCCTTCTACAATTATCTCTTTCAGTTACATAATCTTTAAGCACCTTTTGATAAAAATCATGACACTTAGAGCATACCTCAGAGATAGGGGGTGAACTTGGTGAAGTAGCTACCATAGCAAGCAGAACAAGTTCTTCTTCACTTTCCATGCTCCAATCAAAGCTTCCAAGACCATCTCTTGATCCCAAAGCAGCAAATCCTGGTTCCTCATCAAAAGTTGTGCTCCAATCAAACTCTTCCACTGCGACCATAGAGTAGGTTACTGGTTCATCATCAAATTCAGCACTCCAGTCAACCTCTGATAGATTTTCTTGAGCAACCAAAGCTTTTGTTTCAGTAATAGGAATTTCCTTTAGTTCAAGCTTGGGTTTCTCAATCATTCTATTTGCATGATATTTAGCAAACTTGCACTCTCTTGTAAAGTGTCCAGTTCTTTGACAATTAAAGCATTCAATCTTGGTCTTGTCAAACGTTATACCATGTTTGTGTTTGAAGTCAATGCCTCTTCCTGTTTTCTTCATGAACTTCTTGATCCTAGCAGTGATCATAGCAACTTGCCACCTTATATCAATTTCTTCAAGAATATCCTCTTCAATTTGTGACAAATCTTCTTCATAAGTAACAGGTAAAGTGGCTTGCTGAGCGAAGAATGAGCATACAACTTCATCAGAATGGATGGTGTTTGGTGGTGATGAGGTGGGGGTAGTCATGGTTGTGTAGATATGTTGTTTGTCACTAACAGTACTTTGAGCAGGATAAGCAGTACTTTTAGTGGAAGTACTGCTTCTATTTTTAGAAGACACAAAAGCAATGTTGTGAGATTTTGAGCTTGTTTGCCCATTCTTCTCATGCTCATACACCTTTAAGTGGTTGTAAAGATCATCAAAGTCCATAGTGTCCAAAGCAGGTTGTCATCTGATCATAGTAGCAATCACATGCCATACAGATGACAAACTTCTTAAGAACTTCAGGTTTGAATCTTCAACAGATACTTATGCTTTGTATAACTCCAACATACTAAGGAGATTTTGGAATCTGTCATAGGCAGCATCAAGACCTTCTCTTTCACCAACAGTGAATGTTTCAAACTGTTGCTTCAACAGATTTCTATGCATCTTTTTGGAAGCATCATTACCTCCAATTCTTGTCTTGAGAGCAGCCCATAGTTGTTTTGCATCCTTAGCATCATGGAACTTGAGTAGGTGACCATCAGGAATATCAGACAGCAGTATGTTGAGAGCCTTTTCTTGATTTCTTACAGTAGCTGCTGGCAGGACAGCCTTAGGTGGTTTAGGTTGTCCAGGAACTTCTACAGGATCTTCAATAACTTCATTACCATTGACAATTACATTCCACAGTGCATGGTCTGTAATAGCAATGTATAGCCTCATCTTCATGCTCCAGAGATCATACTCTCCCTTCTTGATGATAGGAATTCTGAGTGAGGTGATGGATGGGGGTGGTGCAGCTTCAGTCGACATCTTTAGGGTTTGTTGTTAAATCGGTTTTAAGGGTTTCTTGTTAATCAGAGTTTCCACACAAGCTCTGATACCACTTGTTGGATCGATATACTTTGACCAAACTAACTATGTAGCTTGTAAGGGCTTAGCAACCTCGGATAAATCATAAGTTATTAACAATGAAACACTGAATTTACTCTATTAAGTATGCGGAAACTACTTCAATAAAGCTAAGACGAATAACTTTAACTTCAACGATTTTATTAATACTTTGAACCTGCTTGATACACAGATTCACTAACCGGGTGAATTATAACCGGACGAAAAACGGATCAATTATAACCGGGTGAACCCGACGGGTTTGGTCGAAAAAATGTGTCAAATTAAACCGGGTCAAACGTTCCGGGTCAGCCCGGTTTTTTATGTGTATTAATAATTTTGTTTTGAAAGTCAACATTTTTTCAACTTTTTACTTTTATAATAATAAGGTTCGGTTCGTAATATACTTATAGATATAAGAGTTAATTACATAAATCGTCCTTGTGGTTTGGTAAAAGTTACGGATCTTGTCCCTATGGTTTTTTTTAGCGCGTTTCGTCCATGTGGTTTACAAATCTTACGGATCTTGTCCCTGATCTGACCCGGTCTCAAAAAAGGACCTCCCTTGAAAATACTTCCTAACGTGAGGGCTAACATTGTATTTTGGTTTTAACGATCGTTATACAAACCACATGGACGATTTATGTAATTTACTCTTTAAAAAAAAAGTTTTTTCTTTTTAATTTTATTATTCAAAATTTTTTTAATTTTATTACGATTAAATTTTTTAATAAAAAAAACTTTTTTTTTAATTTAATTTTAATTTTATTATAATAAATTAAAAAAAAAAAAACCAAATTTTAATTTTATTATAATGAATTAAAAATATATTTTTAATTTTAAAAAAATCAAAAAGTTTATTATAAAACTAAAAAAACTTAATTTAATTTTATTATAATATTTTTTTAAAAACAGTTTTTTCTTTTAAAAAAATTAATTTTATTAAAAAAAATTAAAATAAAATTAAAGAAAACAAAAAAAAAACTTTTTTTAATTTAATTATAAAACGGATGAAGGCGTATAAAAAAAGTTTTTATACGATTTTTTCCGTTTTATACGTTTCATTTGTTTTTATACGGTTTCGTTCGTTTTTGTATGAAAATGTATGAAAAATGTATGAAAAGAACGTACAAAAATGTATGAAAACGTAAAAAAACGAACGAAACCGTATAAAACGAACGAAAACGTATAAAAACGTTTTCAATAAAATTAATAAAATTATTTTTTTAAAAGAAAAAACAGTTTTTTAAAAAAAAAATTATTATAGTAAAATTAATATTTTTTTTTATAGTTTTATTATAATTTTTTTGATTTTTTTTAAATTAAAAAAAAAATAAAAATAGTTTTTTAATTCATTATAATAAAATTAAAATTTGTTTTTTTTTTAATTTATTATAATAAAATTAAAATTAAATTAAAAAAAAAAGTTTTTTTTTATTAAAAAATTTAATCGTAATAAAATTAAAAAAAATTTGAATAATAAAATTAAAAAGATTTTTTTTTTTAAAGAGTAAATTACATAAATCGTCTTTGTGGTTTGTATAACGATCGTTAAAATCAAAATAAAATGTTAGCCCTCACGTTAGGAAGTATTTTCAAGGAAGGTCTTTTTTTGGGACCGGGAGAAATCAGGGACAAGATCCGTAAGATTTATAAACCACAGGGAAAACCATAAGGACAAGATCCGTAACTTTTACCAAACCACAAGGACGATTTATGTAATTAACTCTAGATAGAATGTAAGAACCGACTAAGATAATAAGCCTATTATAAAAAGCCCATGTTGTGTATAATACCCTCCAAAAGTAAAATAGGTCTTATTATATTCCCGCAAACAAACCGTCTCCATCAATCGATCGATCGATCAAAAGCCAGTGAGTATTTTACTAGTTTTTATATGTGTTGAGTTATGAATATTTTGCTGTTTTTAGGTAGACATAGATTTATTTGCTTGATACCAAATCTATCTAGTGTTTTATTTATTAGTATATGAAATAATTATTAGTTTGGTTTTTAGGTATTTAGGATTAAAAAAACTTATAGTGTAGTTTGCCCCTTAACGAGTCTAGTTTCTGAAAATCATCAAAGTTTGCACCCGGACCATTACTTTCTGGAACTATGCCATTGTTTTCTAATAGCGAGTTGAGGTTATCACATTGTGACACTTGATGCGTAACCATTACAATAAGCATAGCTCTTTATTTGCGCCTTTGATAATCTGGCTCCTCACCATTGTGAATCCAAGATAAGAATTTAACTTTCCAATTTGACCCTTAGCTAAGCATCTTAGAGTCTCATCTTTGTTGCTGTTGTTTTAAGAGCTATTTAAGTATGCACCTCACCTACATGAGGTGTGCGCTTCGGCTTTTTGACCCTTAGTGCGATGGAGCGCTCTACGTTTTTCAAAACCCAGGTTTTTTATGAACTCCTCCTAGGATTTTGATGATGATGATTTTTTTCAATAACAAGTTGTACATGTGTTATAAATATGTTTCTGCTTAGATTGACAAGAGATTTATCTGATGTTTCTTTCAATTCTTGCAGATACGACCAATCAATGGATCCTATTTCTCGAAACGTGAACAAGAATGCGGAGAATTGCCTTTCTGATTTAACCAATCTTGGGGGTGAATCGGGTGATGGTATGATTTGCTTCTTTCTGTTCAATATTTCTATTTTTTTGTATATATCAATAATTTTAATCTTTTCTTTTGTTTCACATGCTCGGTGCCTCTAAAACCAAAGAGTCCCCGTGCCTCTAATACCAAAGAGGCTCCATGCCTCTTTGGTTAGTTTGTAACCCCATCTTAATGTATTTGCATGTTTTCAAGTCTTAAATATAGCCCTAAGGGCCATGTTTAGCAAAATCTATCACTTTATCAATTCTTATGTTTGAAATTGTACATGCAGATTTCAACCAAATCCGAAATTTGTCACTGGAAGACCATAATCAAAAGCTTAATCGTGGAACAGACGGTACTTATTCAATATCTTACTGTTATTATGAGCTATATATAGAGTTAATATCTCAATGATTATTTTTAACATTAATGTTTTGTATGTACAGAGTTAAAGAAGCAATTCAAAAGAAGTCTTGGGGGTGATGGTATGATTTTGCTTCTTTCTATCAATATTTGTATTTTTTTTATATTATCAATAATATTAATCTTTTGTTTTGTTTCACAGACTTCGTGCCTCAAAAACCAGGGAAGCTGCCGAAAGCATCATGCTGCGCAGGACCAATTAGCCAGCCGCATCACAGTGGTGTGATTTTGCTTCTTTCTATCAATATTTGTATTTTTGCTTCTTTCTATCAATATTTGTATTTTTTTTTATATTATCAATAATGTTAATCTTTTGTTTTGTTTCATAGACTTCGTGCCTCAAAAACCAGGGAAGCTGCCGAAAGCATCATGCTGCGCAGGACCAATTAGCCAGCCGCATCACAGTGGTGTTGTTAACTTTTGGACTATTCCCCACCAAAAGGTTGCGTGTTTCTTTTAATAATCAGTTAATATATGTATGTACATGTTATTCGCCCACAAAAAACTAATCTGAATTTTATGTTGTATATATAGCTTTATTCGGCGGCTGAGGATCCGACTCGCAAGAAATACTCTCCCGTGAACCCAGGTCGAGGTCCAAGGATCCCCTAGCAATTTGCAAGGATGATGCCAACTCCAACTAGTCGACCTTTCTCAGTGAGCGAAACATTTGTGTGTTGCTTCAACATTGATTCCTGTTTGCTGTTGTGTTGTGCGGTGAAACGGTTGTCTCTTTAGTGATAAAATTAACCTTGTATTTCTTGATGTACGTGTTGGTTACCAGTAAGAGGAGGGCAGACGTTTTGCTTGTTTTTTTTTTTTTTTTTTTTTTTTGAGTAAGATCCAGTTAAACATATAACATCTTACTCAGTAATAGGTGGGGGACATGTCTTACTGCCTTTTACTCGTTTTGTAAACTTTATACAATATATTTGATTGTTTATTAACTATGTTATATTTATGATAAAAAGTCTTGTTTCATATTTACATAAGTTACTTATTATCGCATTGCGTTGGTTTAATAAACAAATTGCAAAAACTGTTGTCTCTTTAGTGATAAAATTAACCTTGTATTTCTTGATGTACGTGTTGGTTACCAGTAAGAGGAGGGCAGACGTTTTGCTTGTTTGTTTTTTTCTTTTGAGTAAGATCCAGTTAAACATATAACATCTTACTCAGTAAGAGGTGGGGGACATGTCTTACTGCCTCTTACTCGTTTTGTAAACTTTATATAATATATTTGATTGTTTATTAACTATGTTATATTTATGATAAAAAGTCTTGCTTCATATTTACATAAGGTATTTATTATCGCATTGCGTTGGTTTAATAAACAAATTGCAAAAAACGAGCACTTAAAATCATTCGGACAATTATACAAAAACAAACAACATTATTTCGTTCAGATTTAGACTTTCTAGCCACCTCTTACCAGTAAGATGTGTTAGTCAGATTCAAATCCAAAACATCTTAATGAAACAAACACACCCTTAGTTTTGTTTCTGGTCTCCCACAACTGTAATGCTATGAAAACATCACAATGTGTGTGTGTCTGTTAGAAGTTAAATGAGGTGTTATGTTTTAGGAATTTATTTCGTCGTTTTCGGTTTTTTTTAAAGCGATTCGTATAACACGAGCCCGTTTCGCCCGTGCCCGCGCCCGTTTAGCCCGCGCCCGTTTGGCCCGCCCGTTTTGCCACCTCTAGCTAATGGTTTTCCTGTGTTTGCTAGCCACTTGATCAAAAGATTCAGCACTAAAAAACTGAATCGGTCAAAGGCATTGTTGTTTGCTACTCTTTTATGGTTCTTTCTCTTTATCACTTAAAGATTTTGGTTTTTACAATATTTACCCAAAATTTGTAGACTTACGCAAGACTTGTACATACTTGAACGAAGTTGTCTACTTATGCAACATTAAAAAGAATTACACACCTAACTTGTATAGCCAATGTGGGACTACAACCAATTCATTTTTTCCAAAATCATCAAAAGGCATACTATTTCGATAGTTGAACGATTACAAGGGTTAATATGTCGGAAACACCGTTATCAACAACCTTTTCAATTTACTTTAGAGCAAATTCCCTAAATAGGCCAAAAACTTAACCATGGTCTCTTTTGTGGTCACTTTCATGTCCCTTTTCCCATTTTAGTCATGCTCGACTGCTCGACTCCATTCAAATTATGACACATGTCAAGTGCAAGTACAAAAGTTAGGTAGAGTTTACAAATGATTGATATTTGTTTTATTATGCATGATAGTACATTGTCTAAAATACCCTCATCTCCTTGTTCTCTCTCATTTCACACCTACGTTTTCATCTGCAGATTCCGGCCAACCACCACTGCTCAACAACCACTGCTCAACCATCACTGCTCAACCACCACTGCTCAACCAGATTCCGGCCACCATCATCTGCAGATTCCGGCCACCTTCATTTGCAGATTCCGGCCAACCACTATTGCTCAACCACCACTGCTCAACCACCACTTCTCAACCACCACTCCGACTACAATCACCTCCAAACGAGATCATTCGTGAACGAAGACAACAAATGGATGGAAGTGAGAGTGAAAGAGATTTGTTATCAAGGTTTATATTGGCGGGTCATGATGATGAGATGGTGCGGGGCATAGTGATAAGCTTTTTGATGGCAGGAAGAGATACTTGACAAAAAATCTTGAGTATTTGTTGTTAATTGTTTCAAAGATTGATATATACTAACTTGCAGGTATGATTAATGGGTCTCGGCCTATGTTTCCCTTCGACAACCATCAAACCGAACACCCCTTTTGAGGGTTTTCCCACTCGACAACCATCAATACCAACCCATTTTCAACCTCAAAATTTACCAAGTCACCTCTGCGGTATAGGGTTTCATCCGAAACCCGAAACAACAAGAAAATAAACATCAAAAACCATAAGACAAGCATATCAAACAAGACCTCATCGAGAGCCTAAGCTCTCGGCTCGGCTGACACGGCACACGACGTAAACACAATACGCAAACACGGATACCAACAAGTTTATACCACATTTTTATTATCAAGAAATTGTTTCCCACATTTTTATAACCAAACCCGACATGTGATCGAGTCAACTCGTGACTTAACAATGAGTTGCCAAGAAATATGAGCTAAAACTCGTGGGTTTTAACCTACCTTCGTTTATAACACAAAAGGAGACCGGTGGTGGCGTTGTGGTGATGGTGTGGTGGCGCGTGGGTGAAACGACGAGAGGTGGGGGAGGGTGTTTTGGCGCGTGAAGTAGTAGATCGGAAATAGGGGAGTGTGGGGAGTCTTTTGAGGTGGGTGGTATAGTGTGGAGGTCAGCGGTGTGGTGGTGGTGGTGGGTTTTGGTGGCCGACTGCTAGGGTAGTCAAGAGAGGGAGAGAAAATGGTGATGATGATGATGCAAGTGTGTTTGTATATGTGTGGTAGGGGTATATTTGTAATTTAAGCCAAAAGTTAAAAAATATCTCCACCTATTACTTGTACTTGTAAGGACACTTGTCATTAAATTAATGGAGTCGAGCAGTCGAGCATGACCAAAATGGGAAAAAGGACATGAAAGTGACTACAAAAGGGATCATGGTTGAGTTTTTGGCTTATTTAGGGAATTTGCTCTTTACTTTATAGCTATAGAAATTACGTATCTTTGTTCTCATTTGATAGTAGTGAACCATGCTATATATTTTAGTATCATAACCAACTTGCATACCAGAAACTTTAAATTTCAAAACTTTAAATTTAGTGTTTACCAATCATCTCATAAAAGTGCTTGATCAAACAAAAATTGTAAACTCAAATAATCTAAATTAATTATATATATATATATATATATATATATATATATATATATATATATATATATATATATATATATATATATATATATAGGGAAGAGATCTAGTAAGAAGATTAATTAAAATAAGAAGGGTAAGAAGTAATTCTATCCACACATTTTAAATAAGGAGGGAAATTTTGAAGGGACATGCATCCACTTTTTTAGGTGCATCTAAAATATGTGGTTGTGGTTTCTTCTTATTCTTCTTATTTTAATTATTCTTCTTATTTGATTCTAACTCTATATATATATATATATATATATATATATATATATATATATATATATATATATCTATACATTATATATAAGAGGAGGCATGCCACATAAAATGCCACTTGGCATCCCATAATGCCATGTCATATTTTCATGTCATCATTTAATTTATGTGGCATTTTTTTAAATTTATGTTCAATTTTATTTTTATTTTTTTTAAATTTATTCCACGTCATCATATATCTGATAATGAAATATTGTACACATTTTGGAGGTCTAAAATATACATTATATATAAGAGGAGACATGCCACATAAAATGCCACTTGGCATCCCATAATGCCATGTCATATTTCCATGTCATCATTTAATTTATGTGGCATTTTTTTTAAATTTATGTTCAATTTTATTTTTATTTTTTTTAAATTTATTCCACGTCATCATATATCTGATAATGAAATATTGTACACATTTTGGAGGTCTAAAATTCGGTATTAATTAAATTCAAAAATTTGGCCTTTACAAGATTCGAACATGGGTCTATTAGTCCATAAACAAGTGCTTCAACCAATGGATCAAGTCAGAATTTGTGATATACAATTCAAAAACAAGATATATATTGCTTAAAAAAAAACTTATCATCATATCTTTTCCTTAAATATATTTCATGTATATGAATGTTGATATCTTCGTACCATTTAATTCGTGAATTAGGGTTTTGCATGCAGAAGTAGGGTTTTTTGAACTTCGGTATTCAGTACAATTCTATCAGTTGTAATGGTACTTAGTTCAAATGTATGAAGATTCGAAATCACTAAGGTATAACTTTTATGTTTAATTCATTGTGTTTTTTATTTCCTTAGTATAACATGGCAAGTTGGCAACCTTACAAACATTTATATATTTTTGTGTTGAAAGTTTTATTCTTGGTGATCGAAGTACTATGTATTATGGGTGATGAAATTCAGGTTATTATGTATGATTGATCATATGAGTTATTGGTCATAAGAGTTTTGGAAGCTAAACCTCTTTTTAACATTGCCCATCTCATATTCACCCTTAATTACTTTATTTATTTGTTTATTTTGTTTAGGTTTTGAACATCAATTGGTTCGTGATGGCGATCATGAGGTATTTGGTTCTTATACCTTTCACTTTCTCTTAATTTTGGAGTGATTGTTTTGCAAAATCCAAAATTTATTAGAAGATCATAGTTGCTACTTTTTTCGTTATGTAAAATATCAATTTTGATGTTAGAATTTATAAATATTGTTTGGGATTTGCTTCTTATTATAAGCAGCCGCTTCTTACTTTTTGTGTTTGTGACCCAAGAGTTCATAATGTATTCTCACTCCATATGTTTAACACAGGAAACATATAATCAACAAGGTATGTTTAATTTTAGATTCTATTTTCGATTATAATATACATGCGATTTAATACACGATTCAAGGTAATCTGATTGCCTGCTTCAATTCCCATTTATTCAAATTCCGATATACCATATACTATATTTCTGATTTTCGTTGCTTTTTAAGGTATTCCTACACAAAGAGCATCAGTTTCGACCACTTTAGATGAAAATGATTGGCCTGCAAGTTCAGTCACTCGAGGTGATTCAATACTTCATTTTCAGCAACATTTATTGACCACTGTATGCAATTTTGCCTTTAACTTATGTGTCTATTCTTTTTTAATACATGTATAGGGCCACTTCCAGAGTACATATCTGGGAAATTGTGAGCAGGTTTACGAGCAGTGTGGCACTCTGTTTTCATGTGTAGGTGTCAACAGGTTTGGTTCATAAATGTGGAAATTTACTAATTTATGCTTAGATACACTTTTATACTCTTATTTACTCTACTTATCTGTAATACGCCATCATTTAGGATCGTTTTTCGCAGCTGCTTATTTCAGTTACAATTTTAATAAGCAGTTCCAAACACGAGAATACCTCCAAAAGACCGCTGCTTGCAGCAGCTTGCTTGTGCTCACAACTTAGCTTGCTGGTGTCACGCTTGAAACATTTAAAAGATAGGTGTTGCTTTATATCTCAAAATAAAGTAACAATATTCAGTTTAACAGGTGTTTGTAATCATTTATTTAATATGCTTATTCTGTTCTTTTACGCATGTAAGTAGGCTTGATGTTTATAAGTAGGGATGCTATCGGGTCAGGCTATCGGGTTTATCCTGTGTATACCAAATAATAGGTAACCGTACCATACCAACATTAGGCGTCGCGCATGTGAATTACCCACAAATCTAAATTTTATAAAATTACAAATATCATTAAATAGGTTTTATAGGTTCTGTTTGGACAGAACCTGTTTCAGAGCTCTTTGGACATTATAGGCTTTATAGGGCCTGTATGGACGTTGTCTATTTCAGTATCCCATTAGAACCCTTAGCGAAACAACCAAACACCCTGTTACAGAAACCATCCAAACACCTTATTCCAGCAGTCATCAGCTTCTTTAGATCTTATTTAATGATCATGGTTGATGTATGTCTCATATGTTCAGGTATAAGATCGGGGCTGAGGGTTATGCTTGGTCATTTATGCTAACATAAAAAGATTGGTGAAGGTTGGGATATAGCATTCGTGGAACGTTCCAGTCCAAGGCCAAAGCCTTCGTTGATTTTCAACATGGTTCTCTGGTAATATTTTTAGAACGTCACTTTGAGCCTTTGTTATTTAGTTTGCTTTTGCAACGATCCAAATCGTGATTTATATGCATGTGCCAAATAAAAAAAAATGGGATTAATAATCAATTGTGGTTCTGAATTATGCGTGCGTGTTGTGTATTCGGCGTATCTTGATTGAACCTTCAGTATTGTTTCACAGGTAACGTGTGCTTGGCATTTCTTATTTTCTATATGCATGTGCAGGATATGTGTCTCTTACGGCGGTTGTTGCAGGAAATTTTGTATAGGATTATGCCAATTCTATAAGGATGATCGATGGACTATTCAAGATTTGGTTTGGAGCTCTTATATGCCACGTTATGATCAGAAATACATCATGTGAAATTCGGCGATAAGGTTATTATCAACATATTCTACACTACGGTTTCTTTGTTGGGTACGGGTAAACACATTTTCTCCGATGTTTTGATTTTCGTATAAAATTCGGTCGTCTCTGAATATGATTAGGGAAATTATATTATTGAGTTATCAATATAAATTCTAAATCAAAAAGATTACGGCTACTGTATGCAACCAAAGCATATCAGCATATTGAGAATGCAGGAACTAACTTCGTAAGTCCAAATTTATGTTATACGGTCGAAGTTACATGATGCGCTAAAATGTTTTGATGCATGGTAAATCAACTGCAAGTTTTATAAGCTATCCACTATAACTCAAGCTGATGATTAGGCACTCTTTTTTTAAATTGTATGGTGTAATTTTTTTTATGTATATTACAAAGACTTTAAATTGATTTAGTTAAGGGGGATGTTTGGATTGGCTTATAATTCTAATGTAATTATGTTGTTAAAAGGAAGTGATTTTAGTCTGACTGGATGTTTGGTTTCTTTTTAGGTACTGATCTCAGCAAAAGGAAGAACCTGTTGTTCCTTTCCCTCCTGTATGACTGGAATTCACAGACAAGTAATACATAAAGTATGTTTGAAAGTTTTATAAGTTAAAGTTATGCATAAATATCTCTTTTATACTAATACAAGAAAATTTAGGGCGTGGTAGGTGGAACGGATGACGAGATGAATAAGATGCTTCTCAGTCACAGAAGAAGTGTTTGGTTGTATACGAGAGGAAAGCTGACCAAGCTACAAAATCAAGCTCACACCTTCTTCAGAATCGTATGTGAATTTATTTGCGCCCAAGCTGCATATCATATTATAACTTATAAAGTGGACATCTAAAAACTCCTTCATTGATGAATCAAGATGTCTGCTAATATTTATTCTGTTTCGCCTCATAATTTTTAATCTGAGGGAGCGCATTCACTATTTAAAGCCATTGAATCTAGACTCGCAGACTATGTAAACCCCAGGTTATACTCGAACTTTGCTTTCAGTATTCGCATAAGTTCTCATATACTATATACGTTTTCACTAGAGGTGGTAAAATGGGCAGGTTGGGTAATGGGTCAAAATGGTTAGTTTTTGGTAAAGCAATTAAAAAACAGTCCCATTATACCCAAACTCTATAAAAAAAATTACAATTATGATTTTATTTGTGCAAGTCAAGATTACGTATTCAAAATAGATGCATTTTTTTACGCAACGGGCAACTAAAGCGAACAGTTTCAAAGAATCCCTTATTTCATAAAGATGAGAATTTCTTAATACTTGAATGAAACTGCTTAGAGTATGCCATAAAACAGTTGTGAGCCTATTATAGCATTCAAATGTGCCAGTAACAATTTATTAATTAGTTATTAATGTTATATATGTTGGCCGCATGGGAAATGGCATATCTCTAAAGTATATGCCAAAACACAACATATTGTATAGTTTAGGCTAGAGTGTACCTGATTTATGGTCAACGACTATTGTATTGACAAATAATCTCTACTGATACACATTCTATTCGTTTTGTAAGGGACTACATTGAGCGGATTCATAAGTTTATTCTTATCCAGAAGTGATTAGTATTATTGGCATGGAATGCAAGTTGGATGCAGGATGAGGGTACAAATGGGCTCTTTTAACTTTTCTATGCTACATAATAGATAGTTTGATACAACGAGTGGAGGAAGGTACATATGTTTCCATCTTGGTTTGCTTATTATCTTATTTCACATTTCGTCTTTAATATATTACATGTGGCAAGGTTGACCAATTTCCGTAGGTATGAGTCAATCTTGGTTACGTTAAATATCTAATGTGCAAGTTGGGAAATGTAAAATAAAGAACTATGTGAGGAACTAATGTGTCAATAAGGTTGCAAGTTGTTATATTATTTTCCATTTTCTTTATTTTCTAAATTTAATCTGAAATTTATTTATTTCTTTTTAGATTATTTTCAGTTTCTTACAAAAAGTGCTTCGAGTCAACCCAACAAACTGAACTACTTGAAACATTCTAGCCCAAAGCGTCTATGATTCCTTAAACTATGGCCTACTAAGGGACTCCTAATATTATGACATGCTTTCAAAGACATCTGTTAGTGTAGACTTTGATAAGGATAACAAACATAAGCCTTTATCCTTTATCCCTATGCATTATTCTTTATAAAAGTCTCATAAATGATCTTGGTAAAGTTATATAAAAAAAATTATCCACCGTTCAATTCAAATTGTGACCCGTATGTCGTATTAATTTGAAATAGTTCTTTTTGGAGGTAATGAAAGTTCCACATATTCAAGCTTGAAGTATTTTATTTTAAGAGTTGTTTGTAAGCTACAGTTCATGGGTCATAATACGAGTATAGCTGTCTGTTATGTTTATGATCTCATAAACAACATAAACATTTTAACACCAGTAGTGGAACATGCAAGTTTGTGGTACTTAGTTATAACTTGACTTTTATCAATATTACATAGCGCAAAATATGCATCCCCGATTGCATTGGTGACATATGTTTGTCATTCCTACCATGATGATATTTCTAAAAAAACTATAAAGTATACAGAAACAATCAATTTATTATTATCTTATATCACATAAATGTAGAAGGAGTATAAGGAAGTCATTGATTTCTAATTTTATATGAGCAACATAGAGTTTTAAAAGAAGTCTCACATCCTACTTGCAACAAAACTTTCTGAAGAAGTTTTAGTTCTTCTATTTGTATAATAAGAACTTCAATATGATGGGTTCTGAAGCTCCCAAAGTTGTGGAAAATGTGCGATTTTCAAATGACATGTTAGCAAGTTATGTTGTGCGTCTTTACATATGAAGATTCATCACTTGTGCTAACTAATAATGTTTTCAATTTAATACCTAAATGGTTATAAGATGTATTCGGTTTACTAACTAAATTGTGTATAAATTGTAGTGTACCAAAGTGAACAAGCTAGAACCCAGTATTATAGGATAATCTTTTAATGAGATATCATGTGTTTATAGGCGATATTGGAGACTAAGATCGAGAAGATCAAGTAGCATGTAGCTCTCTTTTGATACTTTTAAGTATATGATGGCTATTTAAAAATTTAACAAAGTCGGGGCGGTGTTTAACAACTTGAATGTTGAACCTTTTAGTAACTATTTGGGTGAGGTTTGAAGTATGCGAAAAATATCTGGGTTATGTTTCAACAAGTCAACCATTAACCCATTTTCATTTGGTGGGTTTGACGGGTTGGAGAACTAATCCAAATGGCTAACTTTTTAGTACGAGTTATGGGTCAAGAAACAATACTTAGTGGAGGATAACTTGGTGATCAAACTAAAAGGTAGCGCATACATATAGTCAAATGCCATTAAGGATGTTCTTTGTGTTGAGGGTGATTATGTCTTTTTCTTTCTCTTTTTTTGGTAGATAGGAAATTTTTGGTCGAGGTTGCACGTGTGATGCTCTTCCAACAGGGAGATGTTATAATGCTAATAGATTAACTGTCTCATGTACTAATCATCCATACAAGCTTATTATAGAAGTAAGGAAATACTTTAAGTGCCCATAAGTAGTTACTGTGTATCATCATTTCATGTCTTGATTGTTTAGAATTCATGTTGATAAGGACAACAAATGGTGTAGGAGATAGTTGATTGGTGATGATTTGGTTAGCATAAAACTTATTGTTATGATCTGTCTTTTGCTGCAGAATTGCATTGCAAGAACCAATACCATAAGGATCACTGAAAATGAGAGGTGAATGAGCACAAATTTACAGTGGCTCCTGACTTTAACGAGTCTGTTCTTTAAAAATTGTGGGAAGTGTATTGGGTTTAGGAGCACTGAACACATAACAAAGAAGACACAAATTAGAACACACAAGAATCATGCATCGTCTGGTGAAAAGGAACTTTTATATCATGATATTAATGGTTGAAACACATGGAAGATGGTTCATATCTTGGTCCATAGAATGTAACTCTTTTGCAGTTTTCAAAGGATTTTGTATTGATTTATTTTTGCATGTGTATAAAATGGTATTTACATTTATTACATTTATTCATTATCTATCATTAAAATACACTCTTTCATGTCAATCTATAGGAATTATGGGTCATATTATTATGTTTATATGAGATACTTGGTAAGGATCGAAAGGGCCACTTCTCACTGTTTGAAACACATGGAATGACGATAAGTGGAACTATATATTCATAAAAACTTATAGCTTAGCTCTCCAAAATTGTCTATCAGTTGGAGAAGATGATACACGCAAAGTTATTATTTTAATAATTACAACCCAAATTGTTTATCGAATCACTGACTACTTATTATTCTCTAAAAAATGATCGGACATGTTTACGCTCGTTGTTGTTTCTTACTTTATTCAAACATTTAACCTCTTAATGAATAATATCATTAAAAATCACCGTGATTTTACATATCCAAACCTTTTTAATCACATAATTGATCCATCGTACTTCCAAGAAAAGGCAATTCTTGCTCCGACGAATGAAGTCGTGGACACTATAAATGATCATTTGCTGAAGACATTTCCAGGTGAGGAAATTGTTTATCGAAATGGCAACAACATTGATAAAACTGATCGTGGTGCAACCATAGACTAATCCGTTTTCTCACTAGAATTTATCAACGGGTTGAAATTCTCAAGTGTGTTCCAAACCACAAGCTTGTGTTAAAAGTTGGTGTCACTATAATGTTGTTGAGGAATATTGATCAATCTAATGGATTGTGTAACGAGACACGACTTCAAGTTTTACGATTATCACAGACTTCTATTCAAGCACAAATCATTAATGGGACACATTTTGGAAATAAGGTTATCATACTACGATTGAGAATTACTCCATCTCATAAATTTTACCTCTAAAGATCGTGAGGAAACAATATCCCATTTTGGTGTCATTCGCCATGACAATAAACAAGAGCCAAGGAAAATCGCTTTCAAAAGTTAGATTATATCTACCACATTCTGTTTTCAAACATGTATAGCTATATGTGGCTCTTTCACGTGTCAAAAGTAAAAAAGTTTTAAAGGTTTTTGTTTCAGATGCGGATGGTAGAATATACATATTACATGTTTTCAAGCATTTTTCTTATTTACACTTATTTTAAATTCCAAACTTCTTTTACTTACATATTTTTTAAACTTATTAGGTGTTCACGTAATGGACCTTTTGTTTAAGTGTTAGAATGGTTACAACATACATTTGCTTTTGAAGACAAACATATTGGAGATCATGAGGAAATGATGTTTATTACACAGATATTTACAAGCATTGTATTTTATATATCAGTCACATATAACTTATTATTCCGTTACAAGAAAATTTCATAGGGAAGCTTAAATATTGGGACAGTAAGTTTTAAAACATGTCTTTTTTTATAATTTTTAATACGCACAAGTAGGCTGCATTTATTTAATACAGTTTTGTTTTTTTTATTTTTAATCTTTTTTTGATTGTAAAAAAACAGATAAACCAGCCGTGCATAATGCGTTATTTGGCAGCAGAATCTTCATTAATAGGAAAATTCCTCCATTACAGTTATTTTGGAAAAAGTTATTCTAATAATATTAGTATATTTGTGGTTTTATTAAAAAAATAAAAAGTTCTTTGTATCAAATATGAAACCGATGTATGTATCCTTATAGATTATTTCACTCTTCTATTAATTTTTTTTTTAATTTCTAACCGGATAAAAGGCTCATGGACTCCAAAGTAACATTAGCATTACAACATTTTCTCTAATGGAAACTTATTAATCTATAAAATTCTTTTGTTGTATGGTGTTATCATTACACAGAACTGATTGTCTGCATGGATGGGCCTACAAGATTAATGTGTTTCGTATTAGTAAGAGATCCAAGCACTTCTTTAGATTGTGTGTATATTTTAAATTGATGACGGCCACCACCAACTCGTGCAAAATCACCAAAGTTGGGTAGAAAAAAGAGCTGCAATGATATAGTCGGTTTAGTGAAAAGAAAAGGAGCACAAGCTAGAGTTCGTCATAGTATTGGTATCTACCAAGATACAACGAACAGTAAGCTACAGAATCATGATATGACTGTCCAAACCACTGATGAAATGGAGCCAAACGAGTCTACTTTATCCAACATTACGAAAGACTTTGATGAGAAGTTTGATATAGTCTTGAGGTTCTCGATCAATTTTCTAATCTATAAAATCTTGATTGTATTTTTCTCACGACTTTATTATCCCCTCTTGATCTTTATCTGGGATCTACAAGTTATTTGTTAACCTGTTTGCTTTGGTGAATGGACAGGAAATCAATTGCATACCCTTACAAATCCATCAATATATGTTGGGAACAGAGACCTTTGTGGTGCTCCATTAACAAAGAATTGCTCTAACAATGAGGACCAGACAACAATGCACAAAAACAACAAATCAGCTACTCATAAATCAAACAAGGTATGGTTCTATATGGACATAATGTGTGGTTTTGCAGCAGGGTTTTGGGGTGTTATTGGAGTTTTGTTGTTCAAGAAACATTGAAGACATAAGCTTTTCATGTTTGCTGAGGAAACCGTGGACAAAATATACATACATTGCAGTGGTGCTAAGAGTTGACTAGATGAAGATAATCCGCATAGGTCATCTGGAATGCAAGTAATAATCGGTCATATATATTATTACGTGTTATTTTGCCTTTTAATTACGTTGTCCTTATTAATGTTGTGTTCATGATTCTCTTTATAATTTGTAAGACATTTGTCATATGGGTGACATATTTAAATGCATAGTTTAATAAATCATCAAATTTGTATAAAAATTGCTATTTATGTTTATAATATTATGTTCATGGTTCTAATTGGTTTTGTTATGAAAAACAAGACATGTACATTCCTGTTAACAGCACGGTGATTGCTCACACTATTTATGGTAGCTTTCACACAATGATGTTGTTTGATCCAACATTCGATGATCAACGAAGGGAAGCTGAAAATAAACAATTTTATGGTTCATGCCACCTTATCAATGGTGGGTACATGTACTGGAAAACATGGTGTGGGTACAGGGAAAGTGTAGGTAATTACTTGGCGATAACCTTTTCATGTCTGGTTGAGGTTTCAGTTTAAAATTTCACACTAGATTTAACACCAGGCTGTAGTCTACTTGGTAGAAAGAAATAGCTTAAGCATATATGTATGTACTTTTCGCCATAAAGGCTACAAGAAATAACTTGGTACGAGTAAATTTTGTTTCTATAGTTTTGCATGTTACAATATTAACCTTTTTAGATTGACTTCTTGGGGTCTTTCATGGTTTCCGTTTACTGAATATATGTGCATTGCTCTTAGCCCTCTTGAAAGAACGAAAAAATATGAATGATATGCCTTTACATATTTCGTGTATTGGCCTGATTAAACATAGAAGGTTTTGTTATGTCAATACATTACTCATGTAATTGCAATAAGTAGCCTTCTTGCTATTCTATGTCCATCGCTGCAATTACCGGCCTCTGCGATTATAAATGTATAGCTAATGTCATTTTTGCTATATTTTTAACATATTGGTATTGTTTAATTTAACTTTTAGTATATATTTGTTCTACTAAAACCTAAAAATAAAAATCACAAGTCATACCCGTCCATCGGACGGGTTTTGACACTAGTATATATATATATATATATATATATATATATATATATATATATATATATATATATATATATATATATATATATATATATATATATATATATATATATATATAGGGAAGGGATCCAATAAGAAGAATAATTAAAATGAGAAGGGTAAGAAGTAATTCTAGCCACACATTTTAATATGGGAGGGAAAATTTGAATGAAGATGCATCCATTTTTTTAGGTGCATCTAGAATGAGTGGTTGTGGTTACTTCCTATCCTTCTTATTTTTATTATTCTTCTTATTTGATCATAACTCTATATATATATATATATATATATGTATGTATGTATATATATGTGTATGTATATGTATATGTATATGTATATGTATATGTATGTATATATATATATATATAGGTTTGGGTTATTATGAAAAGTTTCTTATAATGAAAAGAATGAGAAGGCATGTGGAGGTGACATGTGTCACCTTTGCCACATCATCATGCCACATCACCATACCCCACCCCCCTCCCCCGCCCCCCCCCCCCCCCACCCCCCCCCCCCCCCCCCCCCCGCAAAAAAAATTTTTTTTTCCCGCCAAAAAAAATTTTTTTTTTGGGCAAAAAAAAAAAAAAAAATTTCCCGCCAAAAATTTCCCGCCAAATTTTTTTACTGCATCACAATTATGAATTTAGTGCATCAAGGTTATAAATTACTGCATCACAGTTATATAGTTACTGCATCACAATCATAATTTTAGTGCATTAATGTTATAACCTTGATTTTAGTGCATCATAGTTGATGCACTACTAACTATGATGCAGTAACTTATAAAAAAGATGCACCAAAACTTATTAGTGCATTAAGGTTATAAGTTACTGCGTCACAATTATGATTTTAGTGCATTAAGGTTATAAATTACTGCATTACAGTTATAAAGTTACTGCATCACAATCATGATTTTAGTGCATTTAAGGTTATAACCTTGATTTTAGTGCATCATAGTTGATGTACTGAACTATTAACTATGATGTAGTAACTTACCAATGGAGCATTAGTTCAATGGTTGGAGCACTTGTGCTTGAGTCAATTGACCCAAGTTCAAGTCCCATCCTTGGCATTTGCTTCATATAGGTACCCACCTCCGCAAAACCTGTGGGCACACTGGAGAGACTTTGTGGAATAAGAGCTTAGGGGTCCTAGTCTTGGCTCGTGCTCACTCCAGTTGGTGCCCCACTAGGCCAGGAGAGTTTCCGGAGCTATTCCTTGTGGGGTGGACAATGGCTGGTGCCAAAAGGCACCCGGGGTCAGGGTGTTCCCGCCAATCTACACCTTTTGTAGAACGATGCAGTAACTTATAATAAAGATGCACCAAAACTTATTAGTGCATTAAGGTTATAAGTTACTGCATCACGGTTATAAATTTACTGCATCATAATCATGATTTTAGTGCATTAAGGTTATAAATTACTGCATCACAATTATGATTGTGATGCAGTATTTTTATAACTGTGATGCAGTAATAAATTTTGGCGGGAAATTTTTTGCGGGAAAAAAAAAATTTTTTTTTGCCCAAAAAAAATTTTTTTTTTGGCGGGAAAAAAAAATTTTTTTTGCGGGGGGGGGGGGGGGGGCGGGGTGGGTGGGTGGGGTGGGGGCGGGGGTGACACATGGCATGATGATGTGGCAAAGGTGACACATGTCACCTCCACATGCCTTCTAATTCTTTTCATTATAAGAAACTTTTCATTTTAACCCTACCCTATATATATATATATATATATATATGGAAGGGATCGGGTGCGTTTCAACTTTTAAGTACGGATGGTACGGATGAATGTCAGCTGCACGATCAAGCGACCATCTGATCTACATTAAAAAAAACGCGATGGCATTTTCGTAATTAATCTATATTATTATAATATCAGTGTAGATCTGAATAACAAAACATACAAAAACATAAACTAAAAAATAATCAAAAAAAAAAAAAAAAAAACAAAAAAAAAAGATATCTAAAAACAATGATTTTATCAAGTTTAAGATTTGCAGAATTAAACGAAGGTAATTTTCTTAATTTCGAATTTAAGAATTTTTTTTATGATATTTAGTCTGATATTAAGAATATCTTATGATAGGTAATCTGATATTAAGAATATTGCTATTCTGATATTAACATAATTAATTTTTTTCTTAAGATACTTATTCTAATATTAATTGTAACTGAAGCTTTCTAATATGATATTAAGATATTTCTATTCTTTTAGGGTATGTTTGGCAAAACTAGTTGTAAGCTGTAAACTGCAAAGCTGTTAACATGAGCTACAAGCTGTATTTTTTTCAATAAAAGTGTTTGGTAAATTAGCTGTTAAATATAATTATAAGATGTAAAATGACATAAAAGTACAAATCTATAATTGTAAATAAATGTTTGGAGGGTATATTAGTAATTTAAAATTTTAACAGCTTCAAGACATTTAAAAAGTTTCATGAATCAACTTTTCATTTTGAAACTATTTGTTTGAAATAAAAGCTTGTAGTTAATGCATTCAAACGAAGCTACTTGATTTATATGAGATTATTTTGTAACAAAAAGCTAACAGCTCTTCCAAAAAGTTCCTGCCAAACATGCCCCAAGTATATAGATGAGACCTCTAGAAAAAGTCATTCAACAGTTACCATTCTTATCTTCCTATCTATTTCTTAAGGGAGGTGATACTCACACCACTTTTTTTTATTCATTCACCACTTTTATGCATTACAGGGTTGTACTGTACAAAACCTGTAATGCATAAAAAGTGGTGAATGAATAAAAAAAAATGGTGTAAGTATCAATTCCCATTTCTTAATCATTCATCATTCAAAAAGTAAATAAATAAATAAAAGTTAATCTTTTAAGAGAGAATTGAATGATTTTTTCAGCTGTGTTTGAACATAATTAATAACTAGCTATGTTGATTCTGTTTTTTTTTTAAGTATCAATGGTTCATACAACATGGCATCCTCACTCGTTAAATCTAGGGAAAATGGCACGAAAAGTCATCAAACTTGACACTTAGTGTCATTGTGTGTAGCGACCTATTTTTTTTGTCATTGTGACACAAACCTTTTGGGATCGTGCTATTGTGTGTATCGGTGACTTGTTTAACTTGTTGTAGCAGGTCATGTTAACGACCGTTAACTTTTTTATTGCACCGTTAGTCCTTTTCGTCTGTTTTTAACGACCGTTATTATATTATTGCACCGTTAGTCATTTTCGCCCGTTTTTTACATGTTTTCGTCCGTTTTTGCACTTTTCCGTCCGTTTTTGCACGGTTTCGTCCGTTTTTACACGTTTTCGTCCGTTTTCACACGTTTTCGTCCTTTTTCACACGTTTTCGTTCGTTTTTACATGTTTTCGTCCGTTTTACACGTTTTCTTTCGTTTTTACACGCTTTTACACGTCTTTACATGTTTTTACACGTTTCGTTTTTACATGTTTTTACACGTTTTCGTCCGTTTTTACACGTTTTCGTCCGTTTTTACACGTGTTCATCCGTTTTTACACGTTTTCGTCCGTTTTTACACGTTTTCGTCCGTTTTTACACGTTTTCGTCCGCTTTTACACGTGTTCTTTCGCTTATACACGTTTTCGTCCGTTTTTACACGTGTTCATCCGTTTTTACACGTTTTCGTCCGTTTTTACACGTTTTCGTCCGCTTTTACACGTGTTCTTCCGTTTTTACACGTTTTCGTCCGTTTTTACACGTTTTCGTCCGTTTTTACACGTTTTCTTTTGTTTTCGTCCGTTTTTACACGCTTTTATACGTGTTCTTCCGTTTTTACACGTTTTCGTCCGTTTTTACACGTTTTCGTCCGTTTTTACACGTTTTCTTTCGTTTTCGTCCGTTTTTACACGCTTTTACACGTGTTCTTCCGTTTTTACACGTTTTCGTCCGTTTTTACACGTTTTCGTCCGTTTTACACGTTTTCTTTCGTTTTTACACGTTTTTACACGCTTTTACACGTCTTCTTCCGTTTTTACACGTTTTCGTCCGATTTTACACGTTTTCGTCCGTTTTTTCACAATTTCGTCCGTTTTTACACTTTTTCGTCCGTTTTTACACGTTTTCGTCCGTTTTTACACGTTTTCGTCCATTTTACACATTTTTTTTTGTTTTCGTACGTGTAAAAACGTTTTTTTTACATGTTTTCGTTTTACACGTTTTTTTTCGTTTTCGTTTTCGTTTTCGTTTTCGACTTTACACGTTTTCGTACGTTTTTACATGTTTTCGCTCGTTTTTTACACGTTTTAGTCCGTTTTACACGTTTTTTTTTTCGTTTTACACGTGTGAAAACGGACGAAAACGTGTGAAAACGGACGAAAACGTGTAAAAACGTAATAACACGTGTAAAAGCGTGTAAAAACGGACGAAAACGAAAGAAAACGTGTAAAAACAGACGAAAACGTGTGAAAACGAACGAAAACGTGTAAAAACGGACGAAATCGTGTAAAAACGGACGAAAATGTGTAAAAACGGACGAAAACATGTAAAAACGGAAGAACACGTGTAAAAGCGTGTAAAAAAGTGTAAAAACGGACGAAAACGAAAGAAAACGTGTAAAAACGTGTAAAAACAGACGAAAACGTGTAAAAACGGACAAAATCGTTTAAAAACGGACGAAAACGTGTAAAAACGGACGAAAACGTGTAAAAACGGAAGAAGACGTGTAAAAGCGTGTAAAAACGTGTAAAAACGGACCAAAACGAAAGAAAACGTGTAAAAACGGACGAAAACGTGTAAAAACGGAAGAACACGTGTAAAAGCGTGTAAAAAAGTGTAAAAACGGACGAAAACGAAAGAAAACGTGTAAAAACGTGTAAAAACAGACGAAAACGTGTAAAAACGGACAAAATCGTTTAAAAACGGACGAAAACGTGTAAAAACGGACGAAAACGTGTAAAAACGGACGAAAACGTGTAAAAACGGATGAACACGTGTAAAAACGGACGAAAACGTGTAAAAACGGACGAAAACGGACGAAAACATGTAAAAACGAACGAAAACGTGTGAAAACGGACGAAAACGTGTGAAAACGGACGAAAACGTGTAAAAACGGACGAAACCGTGCAAAAACGGACGGAAAAGTGCAAAAACGGACGAAAACATGTAAAAAACGGGCGAAAATGACTAACGGTGCAATAATATAATAACGGTCGTTAAAAGCAGACGAAAAGGACTAACGGTGCAATAAAAAAGTTAACGGTCGTTAACATGACCTGCTACAACAAGTTAAACAAGTCACCGATACACACAATAGCACGATCCCAAAAGGTTTGTGTCACAATGAGACTGATGTAAAAACGGACGAAAACGAAAGAAAACGTGTAAAAACGTGTAAAAACAGACGAAAACGTGTAAAAACGGACAAAATCGTTTAAAAACGGACGAAAACGTGTAAAAACGGACGAAAACGTGTAAAAACGGAAGAAGACGTGTAAAAGCGTGTAAAAACGTGTAAAAACGGACCAAAACGAAAGAAAACGTGTAAAAACGGACGAAAACGTGTAAAAACGGACGAAAACGTGTAAAAACGGACGAAAACGTGTAAAAACGGAAGAACACGTGTAAAAGCGTGTAAAAAAGTGTAAAAACGGACGAAAACGAAAGAAAACGTGTAAAAACGTGTAAAAACAGACGAAAACGTGTAAAAACGGACAAAATCGTTTAAAAACGGACGAAAACGTGTAAAAACGGACGAAAACGTGTAAAAACGGACGAAAACGTGTAAAAACGGATGAACACGTGTAAAAACGGACGAAAACGTGTAAAAACGGACGAAAACGGACGAAAACATGTAAAAACGAACGAAAACGTGTGAAAACGGACGAAAACGTGTGAAAACGGACGAAAACGTGTAAAAACGGACGAAACCGTGCAAAAACGGACGGAAAAGTGCAAAAACGGACGAAAACATGTAAAAAACGGGCGAAAATGACTAACGGTGCAATAATATAATAACGGTCGTTAAAAGCAGACGAAAAGGACTAACGGTGCAATAAAAAAGTTAACGGTCGTTAACATGACCTGCTACAACAAGTTAAACAAGTCACCGATACACACAATAGCACGATCCCAAAAGGTTTGTGTCACAATGACAAAAAAAATAGGTCGCTACACACAATGACACTAAGTGTCAAGTTTGATGACTTTTCGTGCCATTTTCCCTTAAATCTATGGTTATTGCCAATAAACAATTTATTGTTTTCTGCAACTAGTCTATAAGTTTAGGCTAGTCCTAGTCGCAACCTGGGACGACCTGGGACAACCTGCGCCACGTCAGCTTTCTCTCTCCAGCGACCTGGGACAACCCGGATGCCCCAGTCGACGACCCAATGATTTTTTTATTTTTTTATTTTTTTTTTATTTTTATTTTTAATTCAAATATTTTTAACATTAAATTTAAATTTCATTCAAATTAAAAAAAAACATTACATTACGAAATTAAAAAAAAAAAACATTACACTACGAAATAAAAAAAAAAAAAAAAAAAAAAAAAAAAAAAAAAACATTACAAGAGTTTGTCCAATAAGTAGAGTGATCGGTTATCTCTCGAACAATTTCTGTGAATAGCTCTCGGCTCATACGGAACCGCCGAGAGAATGTTCTTTCGTTGAACTGCGGGTTTTCGGAGAAGTATGCCGCCACTAAACGATTATGAGCACCCTCATGATCCCTACGTATGTACCTTCGTCGGGTTTTTGGCTGTGATGCTTTGTAAGCCTTCCAAGCAAAATCCGCAAACTCACTAAAAACTTCTTCCTCGTCAGAAGACGAAGAAGAGCCGAATAAATGCTCGAATGACGACATATTAAAATTTGTGTTTCGTGGGTATTTCGTTAGAATGGTTTATTGAATATAGATGAGAAATGTTGAGTGGTGAATTGTGTTTGAGGTGAAGTGGGTATTTATAGAGTGGTAAAATGGGTTTGAAATTTTTTTAAGTTTAATTGACCAAACGGTCATTTTTTAAAAAATGTATTTAATCCAAACGACACAAGCAATAAACACACATCGGTTGAAAAACCACTCGATATGCCACTTTTGCCACACACGACCGATGTGCCGACCATTCCCCACACTCGAGCAAACCGAAGTGAACATCGGTTGAGGGTGCAAAAATTCGGTGCCCAACCGATTTGAAGTCAACCACTGCGACAAGCCTTACACATTTGGGTGTATTTATTGTTCCAAAAATGTTGCACTTTATCATAATAGCAAAAGTTAAATATAGATCTCATATTTACCATAGATCCAATGAACCAATCATAGCCATTCATTTTTTTAATAAAAAAATTAAAATAAACTTTCACCTTTTTTTAAAACTTAAATATCTCGCAAACCGTTAATCGTTACGCGTAAAAAATCATACCATCGCGACGAGAATTAAATTATCTTTCTATAGATATGCACTTCTATATATTTTCAATGATTTTTTTGAAGGCCAAAAATCATATATGATTTGTGAAAATCATATGTGATTAAATTTTTACAAATCACATATGAATTTTTGCAAATCATATGTGATTTGTAAAAATCATATATGATTTAGAAAAATCACATGTGATTTGATTTTTACAAATCACATGTGATTTTTGAAAATCATATATGATTTTTCTGGGCGGAATTTTTGAAAAAAAAAAAGTTCGTCGAAAATATAGAGAAGTGCATATCTATAGAAAGATAATTCTCGTCACAATGGTGTATTTTTTGTAGTTTGAAGATTTACCTTTTACAAGATATGTTGTTTTTAAAAAAAAGGTGAAAATGGTCTTTTTATTAATTTTGATAAAAAATAAATGGCTAAGATTAATTTATTGGATCTATGGCAAATATGAGATCTATATTGATCTCAACTCTATCATAATATAATACCAAATTACCAGAATAATGTTATTTGTAAAACAAAATTGTCAAATCTTTAACTAAAAAGAGTGAAATGCAATTTACACAAACTAGTGCGACAGATTTTTGAAGTATATTTTAGAAATACAATCTAGACCGGAATAGCTTAACTTCCATACAATTCTCAATGTCGTCGCCCTAGAGCTCTAACAAAATTCTAGAACGAAAGGAAACATAAAAAAGATCATACCATTTGCGGTAATACATGCAATGTTGATGGAAAACTACACCTTGATTTTCTTGTTTCCTCCATTTGATTTGTGAGACTTTCGTTTCTTGGAAGAACGCTTCTTTAAACCATCTTCCTGTTCTTGCCCTTTAGCCACAACCTCCATAGAATCCACCAAAGACTCGTCTTTTGGGTCTTCTACAACACCCGTTTCTGGTTCAATAATCGACATTCCATTAAGGGTGTAATCCAGCAAGAATGTACTTCTTTCGAATCTGTCTATTCTGGTGTAATGCCTCTGGGAATATGGGATGAGCCCTTCAAGAAGTTCCCCGACTCCTTTCATCTTTAAAAAAAAAAAAAAAAAAAAAAACATAAAATATGTCAACTTTGGTTCAAATGAATCTTGGCTTACATACACAGAATCACGTTATTCTTTTGTTATTAGTAAATACCTCGACAATCTCTGTTGGCGGAATGAGAGTGAAAACTTGAAAAAGGATAAACTGAGCAATGTGGCAAAGCTTTGGCTTTGTATTCCACTCTCTGATGTACTCCAATAACTGACGGTATTCTTCTGTGTTGAGAACACCGAGAGCTTTTTGGACCTGGTCTTTGGCATCATCCCTCCTGCAAAGTGCACCAAATAACTCGAATAGCTTGTGGGGCCTACGAAGCTCAAATCCAAGATGAATTGCTTTGGTGTAGTTGGCATCTAATACAGCGTTATCTAACTCTTGCTCTTTTAATACAACTTCCTCCTGCATAGGCAATAAATATTTACATTTTCGAATATGGATTACTATTTTATCAAGTTGAACTAATTGTCAAACACGGTACCTCTTTCTCGGCTGCCTCCGCTTTATCTGCAGCAGTAGAATCATGCCACAGATTTATTACAGCGTCACTGCCACCAGTTGCCAACATTTCTGTTTTCTTACCAACAGCCAAGGCCCACACCTATACAGAATCCCGTTTAGTAAAACTAGACAATTTACACATTATAATTAACTAAATAACAATCTTTAACCTTGTCCTCATGTTGATCATAAGTAGCAACACATTCATTTGTCTTATAAGTCCAGAGCTTTAACAAACCATCAGCACCTAAATAACAGAACAAAAATATTAGGTGTAACCGTGTAACAATCACATATATATAATGTTGAGATATGATAAAACGCTTCCTTACCACAAGAAACAAACTGAGCACCACGTGTAACAAACTGAACTTTGAATACACTTGATGTGTGTCCTTCAAAGGTTCTTAAACATGACCCATCTGCTATGGCCCAAACCTTTATAGTTTTGTCACCAGAGCCGGTTATAACAACCTGATCAACTGGTGAAAATTCAACAGACCATATTCCTCTTTTGTGTCCTCTTAGTACAACACCAGGAGTTAAATCCGGAAGCTTCCATATACACGCTGTTCGATCCTGATCACAAAATAAAGATTAATAAAAGAATTTTGTAAACCATTTGTTGAAAATATTTATTTAATTAATAAATGAAAACCTACCTGAGAACCAGTACAAACAAGACCATCGGTTGGTGCAATTGCTATAGCATTAATATCTTTATCGTGAACTGCTCTGACCGCTTTACTTTTCAAAATAAATGAATCATTCACATCATCGGGAAGGTCATCTAAACTCCATACTTTCAGTGTACGATCACTGAAAAAGAGAAAATTAATAACCATTGAATAATTAATCATTTACGAAAGACAAACATCTTACATGAATCGGCTTTTTATACCTGCTACCACTAACGAAAAAATTATGTGATTTCTTTGCAAAGGCAACAGCTCCAATGCCTCCTGTGTGTCCTCTTCCAACTCCAATGCAGCTTCGGCTGTTTGCATCCCACAAGCGCACCTGTAGAAAACCAGATTTGAACTTTTAACTTCATTTAGCTTTTATTTAAAAAAAAAAACACATGTCAGTGTAATAAGAAAAAGATAACTCACCGTGTTATCTTTGCTCCCCGTTACAATTAGTGTTCTTCCAGAACTTGTTGTACATGTATCAAGACATAAAACAATATCCGTATGACCAGCCAATACATAAGCACACGACATCGAGGCAAGATCATACACTCGTACCTGAAAGGATACAACATTATAATACAAAATAAACAGTCAAATGTAACATCAATAGATTGTTCAGCTTGCCTGTTCAACACTCGTAGCAACAGCAAGAAATTGTTCTTCAACGCCCAAGAACTTCAGGTCAACTATCTCTTCGTTATATCCCACAAGCCTTTTATCAAGTTTTAACTGAAAACTATCTTCGGTTGATTCGGATGAAGAATAGAACAGAAACTCCTGATCAGCAGTGACACATAACAGCCCTTGACCGGAGGGTAACATCACAGCAGACGTGAAACCTCTTTTAGCTTCGTCTTCATCATTTTTGCTCACAGTAACATCCGATGACGCTTGTTTATATAGACACACTGCACTGTTGCAACACAAAATTCAGTATTATATAACAATGAATTGACGGATATTACATTAATATATGTAGATATTTAGTTCCTTACCCAATAGAATTCCATATCCGTACAATTCCATGTTCACCGACGGACAAAAACTGGAATGCTGACTTGTCACTTATTTTCTTGCCTCGAGTACACGAAGCAAAGGTAGATGTGGAACCAATAACGCATACAGTTTCAATTGCTTCATTTGTAGGTACACCCAGTGTGCAACTATAGTCATGAAGGTTCCACAAGTTTATAACCTGAAGTTAGCAGTACATTAGTATCGAAATTGTTGGTAGCGATGTGGTACATATGTGATTACATAAAGCAAACTAGCTGAAAAATACCTGATCTCGACCACCACTCAAAAGAGTCCATCCATCTTCTGTTATTGCAATAGAAGTCACTGAAGAATGATGTCTCTCTAAAGTTGCAACACATTGCTTGCTTGTAAGATCCCAAACTCGTGCAGTTGTATCATCACTTCCAGAAAAAAGCTGAAAGTACAAAACAATAATAAATCATAAGTCATAACTTATACTAGTACTTTAAAGCAACAAACACTATAGTAAAGAACAATAACTGAGTCGAGTAAACATAGGAGCTTACGAGTAGACGATTGGGATCAGGATGAAATGTTACACAATTCACAACTCCTTGATGACCCTTAAAGAAATGTGTGCAAAAACCACCATCAACGTCCCATACAAGTACTTTCCCATCAGCTCCAGCAGTAGCCAGCAAACCACCAGAAGCATGGCATGCCATACCCATTACTGGACCCGTGTGACCCTGCAAATGGTCCAATAATAGATAAATTGTACGAAACCCGCAAGTGAGATCAGTTAAATATCAGTAAATAAAAAATGCAAACTTTACCTTCCAAGAACGCAAGCATTTAAGAGTTGAGAGATCCCAGACCCTAATTTGGCGACTATGACTAGCTGAGAAGAGAAATTTGTCATCAGGACTAAGAACGAGAGCCGTAACAGCCTCTGAATCGCCTTCAATGGTGGACTTAATAGAAGCATTGGAAGAATCAACTATAGTTATAGTGTCATTGCAAGCACAAGCTATGAACTTTCCATCGGAAGAAACAGTGTATGGTCCGCCCGAGTAAAATTGTTGCAAAGACTGAACACACTTATAGTTCTCTTTATGTGTCGGGAAACTCATACTTTGGCTTTTTGTATCAAACTAAAAGAATATGCTTTCACCTACTTCAAAAACTCGCAGTTCAAATTCCACTGCACCTGTTAACAGAAACACGTCGCATTAGCCTTTGTTATTACTTTCAAAGTGCCGAAACATGGAACTTTCAAGGGGGTGTTCGTTCAAGCTTAATTTGGGCTTATAAGCTTATTTGGTTCAGCTTAGCTCACCTAACCCCTTTTTCAGCTTATTTTCCAGCATAAGAGCTTAACTAACATTTTTAAGTTAATAAGCTCACAAGTCACAAATTAAGCCAGCGAAAATGGGCTTACTCAACATAAGACGATGCAAATAAGCGAGCTTATCCACTTGACCTTATGAGTTTACGCTCAAGTAAATTAGGTCATAATCCCAAAAATGAAGCTTATGAGCTAATCAATTTTTCAAAAAGCTAACAAGCCCATTAAAAAAGAGCTTAAAAAACAGCCTCTATATAGCTAAACCCTAATAAAAGTAGATAATTCAAGAAACCCTTTAATTTATGAGGTTAAACCCTAAGTAAAACTTTACCCATGAACATAAACATTGATATTCAAATAAATCAATGGCCTTTTATTATTAATCTTCCTTAAACCCTAGTGAATAATACATCAAATTGTTCAAAAAAAAAGCCCAACTCAGTAAAATAAGTTACCAGGTTTTGCAAGTAATGAAAAATTGTTAGTTGGTTTGTTACCTGAACAGATATGTGAGAGGTGGTGGTTCTTGCAGGGGTTTAAGCGGCCGGATATGTGAGGAAGAAAGAAAACCTGCTATGTTGTTGCAGGGGTTTTAAATGGGCCGGGTTTTTTGTTTTGATTACTAAAACTCTTTTGGGCCAGACTTTTATTGCATGCAAGTGTTTGCATACAAGTGTTCACGGATCGGGTAATATCAGCACTAACCGAACCCGAATCGAACCAAATTGGTCAAAATTGAATCGAATCGAACTAAATATCCGATTATCGATTTCGATATAAGTTTGGCAATGAAATTTGAAAACCGATCCGAAAACCGAATTCATATAAATATATGTTTTTTCTGTGTATTTATGAAGAAAAAAGAATCACTAAAACTCTTTCTTCAGTAAATATAACATTATTTAAGCTTGAAAAAAAATTGTGCTAAAAATATATATAATTAAATAAAAAAATAATTAAATTTATGTAATTCGGGTTATTCGGTTCGGTTGAATCAAATTTGAATTCAGTTTGGTTTGGTTTTAGGTTTGACCCAGAATTTTTTTACCGAACCGAATAACTCGATAATCGAACCGACAAACACCCTAGTTTGTGGAGTCATATACGTACGGGTGTTCGTCGGTTTTGTTATCGGGTTGTTCGGTTTATACGGTTCGCATAATTCAGTTAAATTTTCTTTCTAGATAAAACTGAAAACCGAACCGAACTGACCTCAAATTGGATTCAACCGAACCAAAAACCAAAATTGAATTCGTTTGGTTTTCGAGTTGAACCAGATATAACCCAAATTACATAATTCTTTTTCATTTAGTTATATAGATTTTTTGCAATAAAAAAAGTTCAAGCTTTAAAATGTTATATTTATAATAGGAAAGAGTTTTAATAGTTTTTTTATATAAATATATAAAAGATATATATATTTACGTGAATTCGGTTTTCGGTTTGATTTTTATTTTATCAAAACCATATCCAAATTGAAAATCTAAAAATTAATTCGGTTCAGTTAGGTTTTAGAAAATTTGAGGCGGTTATAATTTCGGTTCATTTTATTTGATTTGGTTTTTGATTTTCAATTCATGCGGATATTACCCAATTTCTGAACACCCCTATATATACCCCTATATATACGCACTTTTAACAGCATGTGACCTCGTTACTTTGAGTTTATAATAATAACATTAGCCATAAGTTAACCTTAAATGTTTTACTCTTGTGCTTAACCATACTTCTATACCATTATTATATAGAATTAGCATTGTATTCGAGCAAGACGGCGGTCACAAATACCTTTTGTTGTTATAAAACTTTTTACGTTTTTTAGCGGTGCATGTTGGTTTTTTGTTTCGTAGTTTTGAGAAGAAGAGTATACGTGAGAAATGTTGCTTTAATTGACAATAAATTAATAGTTATGTGTTAGGATCGAACTCGAGACCACGGGATTGCACACTTTACGTATGAGAATTAAAGTTATAATAATTAAATATAAGATGTTATATTTAGTTATTATTTACACAAAACACATAACGAATGTTAAGTAATTAAGTGTAATGGACTAACGATCGTTAAATGTTAAAGAAAATGACTAAAGATGAAATTAGAAGTCAAGATGGTTCTAGAATTCCCTTAGGAAATTATCCGATCGGTTATGGGCTATGGGTTTCCTAATCCTACCCTAACTTGGACTCTAAATTTCTACAAGTATAAATACAAGGCTTAGGGTCTTTATTATTTACTCTTGTACACCTAAACCTAAAACCTAAATTGTTTGTGTGTTTCTTAGTCCAATCGATCGACACTTATTCCTAAGTGGTCGATTACTTTTGTTTTTCCTTAACAAATGTTTTGTGTTAATTAAACTAACATTTACTTTAATTCGTTAATAGTACGCGTGTACAAGAACGTGGTACAATTACACTATTTATTGTATCTTGGATTGAATTACAAAAAGGTAAGGGGTAATTCTTATACTCCTATAAACCCTAATTAGGGTTCATCTCAATTGCTAGTTTTGTGGAATTGATTCTTGTTCGGCTAGAATCAAAAAGGTACGCATACTTTATGTTTATGTTAGTTAATTATTCATTATTCGTTCATATACGCTTCCGCATGTTTCTTTGATGTTTTATGTGTTTTATATATGATTGTCATGTTATATAATTCCAACAGTGGCATCACGAGCTTGGTTTAATGAATAATTAATTACTAAACACGTAAAAAACGAATATTGTATGTTGTTTGATATGATTATTCTAGGGTTTTGGTTATGATTATGTAAACACTATTTTTAGGGTTAGGGATTTTGCCCTAATTTGGTTTTAAATTTTTTTTTATGGATCGAAATTTTTTTTATGGGTCGAAACCCTAAAAAAAAATTTAGTCGATTTGTTTAAAAATATTTTTAGGGTTTATAAAATTGTTTTGTTATCAATATCGAAACCTATAATTAATATATTTGTTACGTGATATATTCATGAAATAAATTGTTATGTGACATGGAATTGTATGCGATCTTGTTACAACGTGAATAAATTGTTATGTTAAATCCATGAAAACGTGCATGTTTGGCATGGATTATTGTCGATATATATTTAATTGTTAAGATTGGTTATGCTAAAATTAATAGCTAAGCTTTATACACATGTTTATTATTTTGATAAATTTTGAATTGGGGAATACCTCAATAATAATAATGAATCAATTATGTGCAATTTGGTATATTTTAATTATGGTTTACGCAATCGATTCGTCGATGTATGTGGCTCACTTTCAATTGTGCGAGTGAAAGCTCTAGTTAATATATACGTTAATTAACCTAGATATTGATTATTAATAGGTTTTATCAAATAAGTTGCATGTGGCTACTTGTTTACACGTATTAATTGTTAGTTATGTGCGCATTGTTTTTAGTTATTTATTTTTTCTTTGTTTACTTGTTTGTTTATTATGTGTGACAAGTTTTAAGCAAAAGGTAATTTTGAATAGAAAGATAAATTTGACTAAACAATGGTGAAATTTGATTTGTTTTTTAAGAGTTAAATTTTCAATAGTTTAATTGATTGATGATTTTGGTACAAATGGTCTGAACGGCTCACCCAATTTGACGGACTGTGTGGGAAGTACTAGGAGGGGAGCGCATTAAATTGTGACCCTAAAGAAGGAGGTAATTTTTTCAGCGCTGATCGAATTCTCCGCTTGCTTGTGAGTCAAATTGGAGCTACCAAGTAAGCCATAAATGTACAAAATCATCTTAAGGGCGAATTAGCTTTAATTTCATGCGTCACTTCGCTGGTAATTACCCGAAACACTAGGTGTGTTTGGTAGAGAGAAATGATAAAAGAGAAATGGAAATGAATTGAATTCCCTTGTTTGGTTGGTTAGAGAAATTAAAAGGTGGAGAATTGAGGAGAATTTGGGAGAATTAGTAAGGAGTTTGTAGTGTAAATTTTAGAGTTTGATTTCTATCCCTTTTGGTTGGGAAATTGGAGAAATGAGAATTGTTAGTATTCGTAATATTTTTTCATGATAAGTTTTTTTTTTTCTTTTTCAACTTATATTTGTACTTTAGTTCAAAACATACGTTTTTTTTTTAAAGTATATTTTTTTTAAAATAAGTTTTTTTTAAATAAATACATTTAAAAAAAATAAGTTTTTTTTTTAAATAAATACATTTTAAAAAAATAATTTTTTAGAAAAAAAACAAGTTTTTTTTTTTTAAATAAATACATTTTTAAAAAATAAATTTTTTTAAATATTTTTTTTAAAGAAAGTAAATAAATTTAAAAAAAAATAAAATAAAAAGATATATTTTTTTTTTTAAGTTTTTTTTTTAAATAATTTAATTTTTTTTTTAATATTTTTTAAGAATTGTTATTTAGAAAAAATAAAAAATAATTTAAAAAAAAATCGACAAACAAATACATGTGAGTCTTATAAGACAAAATATTATTTAAATAATTTTCGGGTCAAGTCTCAGTTGTTACCAAACATTAGAATTGAACAAAATTCTCTACTGATTTCTATTCTCTGAGATTCTATTCTCTGCTTCATTTCATTTCTTTGAAATTCTCTCTACCAAACGTGCCCTAAGTCTTTAGACTTATGCAAAAGTAATGTATAATGGATGATAATTAAAGGTATATTTCTTGATTGGCGAAACCAATACCTCAATCAAAACTTTGATAATTTGATCTTTATGAATTGGTTAATAAAAAGTTTTTTATTAAAATTTATGCTACAAGATGAATGCATTACATCTTTATACATATTTGATTTGACACAATAAAATCAAAACTAGTACCCTTTATAAATTAAGTTAAGTGCCATCTAGTTAAAGGAATACTTGAAGTTGCAATTTACGTCATGTCAGAACTTGGCGAGATTGTGATGAAAAGGTAAATCTTTATGTAAAGTCAGACCTTACATGAACATATTTGCAGTTCTTTAAGTTAGACGACTTAAATTGAGTAGTAAATGAGACCTGGACTCAAGGCACAAAATGGGATAAAACATGTTTACATTTGCAATAGCGTTGAAAAATGTAAATCCCATAATGATCTAGGAATTGGAAAATGTTTGTCAATTATTGTTCGACAGATTACCCTATTATATGCTTTCGTTACTAGCAGATCAACTGATGTAATGGAACTATGATAATTTGGATCCTAGTTTTCAAGAAAATTCTATGGTTATATGAATATTACCTTGGGTATTTTATTTTCTTGAAAAAAGTTTAATTATCGAAAATACTAAAATTGAATTTTGAAAATTCTTTAAATGTATTAATGCAACATTAAACCGTAAACGTAGGTTATTCCTGTATTGGTAAATTGATCTACACCTGTAAGGGTTTTTGGTAGAGTCAACTTTCCTAAAAGAATAAACCTAGTCCTCTTTTTATAAGAAATAGTGAGATTCAATCCTATTCCTTTTCATGAATGAAGAAATGTATGATAGGACAATTAGAATTGTCTAAATTCTAAATACATAACTCGTAACCAAATTTTAATAGTTAAGAAATTTGCATATTTCTGAGTTATTAAATTAGAAGCTAGACTAATTACTGTATAATTGGTAAAAGACAAACTAGCATATTTTATCTAGTTGTTTTGTTTTGACCATTTGAAAGTACTACTTACAATTGTTGGAATAGTAGAACTATTAAGAAAGAAATTGCATGCCCAATTTTTCAAGTTAATAGCATTGATGGATAATCCATCATCTACATAGTAGAATACACTCTTTAGTACATAAGTAATTGTTATGTATGGACTTTCTCAAAGGTGTAAGGAAGTAAATAGAACACTATTTTCTTTCACTGGTTAATGAAATACTTACAATGTTGTCAAATCCAGTGGGAGTATTGTGTTCTTATTACTGAATAAGGAATTAATGTAATGATCTTTAATTCAATGGGAGTTACAAGCTTTGTCATCTTGGTAGTAACCCAGATCATCTCTAGAATGTCTTAAGATAATTACTTTCCACTTGTAGACACTTATGTTTTCAAGGATAGTCATGTACATTTCCTTATTAGACGATGAAGTGGTTCTACATCTACTAGTTATTCTAATATCAATGACACAATCATATTAGTCACATAAACAAACATATGTCGTGTTGTTTATCTGGTACATGATGTTGTTCCATGCACAAGTGGGAGAAATCTATATAGTGTGCAAGGTACAACATATATATGTATATGATTTAACGGATTCTCTTGACTGCAAGGTAAGAGACTAACGTTCTAATATAACTTGTACATATCTAATTCAAGAAACACTTAGTGTTACAATTTACGTCATGTGAGAACTTGGCGAGACTGCAACAACAAAGTAAATCTCCATGTGAAGTCAGACCTTGCATGGACATATTTGCAGTTTCTTAATTAGAGAAGTATTTAGAACATGTGTCAAAATGATATATAAGACAATTAAATATTTATGTATTATTAGAATGACATAAATAAATGAAGTAATCTAATACTACTTCAATTTGCTTATTTATGTATTTTGGAATGACATAATGAAAGATAACGTAGTCCTACATTACTGTGAAGCAAATAAATTAACTTGAAATTACTATTGAAACCAAGAGTTGTGCTCATAATTACTTTAGTTAAACATGTTTATGATTCATTGTAAAGACACAAACATAAAGTCTTTTAAGACTTATAATACAGTAAGACGTTAACTTGTTATGTTTTTTTAATTAAGATATATACAAGAAGTCATTGAGTTGATCAATGATTTATAACGTTAAATGGGATTATAACAATTTATGTTTTCTTGATGAGACATGGATATGAAGTGACTTGGTTAAAAAACACTTGTGTTATAAAGCATGCAATTGGCTTGGAAAGTCTATTATACCATTAAGTTGACTTAGTTGGTAAATAGGTAAACCAAAAGGAATATGTTTATCTTATATATTATTAGATTGTCTTACAATATTAATTCTAATGAATACCATGTCAGTTATGAGAATCAAACTCTATTTGATTTGTTTGATTCAAGATAACCATAACTTCTTTCTTTAAAAGTAACCAGGTTAGAAAATTGAGTATGGATTGAATATACTTAATATGACTCCAATCTATAAGATTAATAAAACACCATTTTATTATGGAATGTGATGAATCACATTAAGTTTTAAAATTGAAGATTCTGAATTTGTTAAACTACTTATGAAAAGGTTATTAACAAACTAAAGTCAGGAATTATCAATGTGTATTTGTAATGTCCCAAAAAGATAACAATGTAGTTCTGCTATAATGCTAAGTATATATAGATAGTTTATATATTACAAAAGGCAAGTGGGAGTTTTTTTTATCTTGAAAGATAAAATTACAAGATATATAATCTTCTTAAATACACTAGTAAAGATCATGATGAGACTAGATATGAAATGTTAACCTCAAGATGATGGAATTTTCATTAATAGATCTGCAAGGATATTTTAGATATTTGATTTATATGCTTAGAAGAACATGAGTTGAAGGATTATAGTAAACCTGATCATCATTATAATGGATTACCAAATATTGAATTGGGTAAATTACTCATACTATGAATGTTAAAGATGATGTCCATAAAGATAATCAATTTTGGAAATTTGGTTTATCTTAATAGTTAGACTAGAGAATGGAAATGAGTTTCTTCAAAGATTTGAAAAACCCTAATGGTTTGAATTTCTATGTAGAAATCATATGGACAACATTTTACACATATTTAATGCATGTTTTATGACAAGATTATTGATCACACTTAAGCAATTAATTATGATTAAATATTCTTTCATAGACACATTAAATATATAAAGATGATAATTGTCATACTTGTTTTCATTAATATGAAATATGACAATAGAATATCAAAACTCCTTCTTGAGAAATTACTTGAGCGAGGACGGTAAGTAATCAAAAGGTTTTTTGAATTCATACAATCTTTGGAAGTGTACAAAGTGCAATAATTCATGAATGGATAAATGCATGCATCTATAAAATTATTCTTATGTTTAATTATTAAATCCTAGGTTTGATTTATAATTGAAATAAGATAAATTTTAAGTATTCCTGAAAGCTAGTGGGAGTATTATGTTAAGGTTTTAAATCTTATATGTTGTATAACATATAAGAAGTAACATTCCTTGTAAGCTAAATGTTAAGTCTTAGATTGGAATGAAACTTCACTTGTAAGATTTAAGAATTAAAACATACAACCTTGGAATATATGTTTAATAAACATGTGCAGTAAAAATAAATGATTCTAATAAAACATGATATATCATTTGGGAAATGGATAACTATTTTTTTGACAAGATAGAACATGAATGAAATCTAAGTTTGACATGTAGATTCATCATGTACATCATGTTGTGTATTAAAATTGTTGTATCATTCTTGAATAAGAAGTGATTTGACAACATTGATATCTAACTAAAAGTTATTAGATAACTTGTGTAAGGAATATTCTAATAGAATTACATCCTCAGGCTGGAATTGCTCCAAGATTATATGGATGAACAATATGTCAATTGTTGTGCAAATTGTCATCTGCTTCAAACTTGAAAGTTTGGAAGACATCAAACATTACACAATAAGATATTAAAGTTTACGGAGTTTTAATGAGCATATTGTTGTTTGTATACAATGATGCTGGTTTAATTGAGATGACACTCAATACTAGTCATGGTAGGATTTCATCCTTTTTAATGGCCATGTGAACTAGCTGTGCTACTAAAAGCATAGTTGCATTATACATTAAAAGAATAATAATACTTTTAAACTTAAAAATGTTTGAAAGTTTAATTGTCATAAATTGGTGATAGATGATGTCACACACTTTATGAATTATTATGTGGATTGGTGAATGCACACATACAAGGACTTCATTAATTGAATTCTTGAAATAAGTATTCTCAAAATTACGATAGATCAAGTTGGTTGATTTATGTCTTGTCAACAAGTATGATTATCATTACTTGAGGCATAATTCATCAACTGGAATTTTCATGCATTGATCTATTTAGTATTTGGATAAAGGATGTTAAACAATTATTATAATAAATCAAATACTTAGTATGTTTGATTTCATAATATATATTGTATCCTATATTTGCATGTTTAATCCGTGAATAAATTTATTTATTCTAAATCGTCCGTTGTTAATTAATGATATGAGAGTATCGTTAAATTAAGACAAATATGAGTGATTTGGTAGAATATACTTAAAAGTATATTGATGAGAAAGCATACCAATTTCAAATGATATTCAATAAATTGAATATAGGACTTATCCCAACTACATTAATTTACTTTATGGATATTGTTATTAAGTAAATCATGAATAGTTATCCTCAGACTTGAGATACCAGATAAGTGTCAAGAATGTAGTGCACTTCTGTAGAACAACTTAACGCTATATGTAACTGGTAGTCATAAGGGTTGTTTCCTGAAGTGTTGCAAAGTTCATGGGTTATTCTTGTAGTCAAGATAGAATTTTTTCCTTCAAATTTATTTTGGAGTTTAATATTTTTGGGCCCCTCGTAGGGTTGACAAGATGTTTGCATGGCCATGCCCAAGATCTCCCCTGAATATGTTCAGAAGATTTGGTAATCTTGCTCAATCACTAATAACGAGAAACAGAATGGTTGAATAAAGAATGACTTAATTATATATCTTTATTTAACATGGTATTAGAAACAAAAGGATGATAATAATGAGAAATCATTGAAAGGTTTTCCAGGAGCCTTGCTCGAGTTGTGCTAGAGGCATCGAAGTGTTGCTAGACGCTAACCGATGTGATCACACTATTAAGATATGTCAAAGTGGGAGTTGTTGGTTTAATGGACAATAAATTAATAGTTATGTGTTAGGATCGAACTCGAGACCACGGGATTGCACACTTTACGTATGAGAATTAAAGTTATAATAATTAAATATAAGATGTTATATTTAGTTATTATTTACACAAAACACATAACGAATATTAAGTAATTAAGTGTAATGGACTAACGATCGTTAAATGTTAAAGAAAATGACTGAATATGAAATTAGAAGTCAAGATGGTTCTAGAATTCCCTTGGGAAATGATTCGATCGGTTATGGGCTATGGGTTTCCTAATCCTACCCTAACTTGGACTCTAAATTTCTACAAGTATAAATACAAGGCTTAGTGTCTTTATTATTTACTCTTGTACACCTAAATCTAAAACCTAAATTGTTTGTGTGTTTCTTAGTCCAATCGATCGACACTTATTCCTAAGTGGTCGATTACTTTTGATACAATCACACTATTTATTGTATCTTGGATTGAATTACAAAAAGGTAAGGGGTAATTCTTATAATCATATAAACCCTAATTAGGGTTCATCTCAATTGCTAGTTTTGTGGAATTGATTCTTGTTCGGCTAGAATAAAAAAGGTACGCATACTTTATGTTTATGTTAGTTAATTATTCATTATTCGTTCCTATACGCTTCCGCATGTTTCTTTGATGTTTTATGTGTTTTATATATGATTGTCATGTTATATAATTCCAACAAGAAGTATGTGTAAAAAGAAGGGAGAAAGTAGCAAGTGTTCCTTTTTTTTTAATTGAAATGTTGGAAGAAGGTATCGGAGGAATTTAGATGTATGTTAGTCATGTGGCTTAATCTTAAAGTTGGTTCGGAGTTAGGTTTGAAATTTGCTTCAATATATTGATGTTTTATATAATATATGAGTAGAGAAGTATATATATAAATATTTTCAGCCTAACTCAAGTGACTAATTTACTAATTCTAGTTGGATGTGTCATTTTTCTCGACTCGTTAGTTGATAGCCTTTACGTGTGTTGATACCCGATGATTGGACGCAAAACTACTTGTATCTTTCTAGAGGCTTTGCCTCTCGAACTTTAGGATTATATAAAGTTGATTTAGTTTGTATTGTGCATATCACGACTCTAAAAATTACAAACTTTAACTATTACTAGCAGGGTACCCCGCGTAATGCGTTGGCTAGTACTCTTTGACTATATTTTGTGGCGAACAAATGTTATCCGGGCTCAAATAAGCAGATAATCAGAAAGAGATTGCTCCATCTATACATAGGATGGCTAAATTTCTTGTGTGTGTTATTATTAATTTGTGTTGAAGCTTTTTTGATTCTTTCATAAACTATGAGTTCTTTTTATATTAAGATTTTATTACTGACATTTTAATGTATTTCAATAAAAAAAAATTCAGCTTTACATGTTACAAGTATTGATATGGTAGTTACACATTTTTTTTCTTATTCAATCACTTATTTTATCATTAATATGACGGTTACAAGTATTGATCAACTTTTGAAATCCTTCCATAACAAGTTTAGGGTTTAGGGTTTAGTCCCAAATGCTTTATATATTAGCAAGTTTGGGGTTTAATGTTTAAGGTTTAGCCTCGAATGCTTTATATATTAGTAGAGATATGTGTCATATTTGACTTAATCATTTCACTTAAATATGCTTTTTCGTAAAAGATGTATGTTTTTTTCTAGGGTAAATTGTAAAAATTGTCTCTAAAGTAGCCAAATGCGCAAAAAATACATCGAGACAAAAAGTATTGCAAAAAGACATTAATGTTCCATATTTTTGCAAAAAAAGCCACCAAGAGCTACTTTCTGCTAACCTTCGTTATGTTTCTCGTTAAGTACCTCGTCACTGAGGGCATTATTGTCATTTCACTCGTCATATTGCCGCCAAATTTGTGATATCAATGCGACATGACCTCAATGGCTAAATTTGCAAAGTAGACTCTAATGTTTGCAAATGATAAACCCCTTACAACCCAGCTTTTAAACCACGACTCCAAAATGCAATCATCACCACCACATTCACCAAACACCGCAATCATCACCACCACCATAACCACAACCATCACCACCGACAACCATCAAGAAAATCAACTTTGATCACCACCACCAAGAAACAACTCCCACAACAACGTCCATGTCCACGTTTTCATTCACAAGACAAAAAATTCTGTTACTACAACAACTACACCACTTCACGGCCTCGACACTTTTGCAAAGCCCTATTGGGGGTGGTACTTGTAATAACGCTAAAAGACAAACTCATACCACGACTTCGTGTTATGTTACCACTTTTGCTCCGGTGGAGTACCAGAGCCTGGTGCCCCCTCAACATGTGAATGCTGCCAGAAATGTGAGGGGTCCGTTTGAAGGAAATGGGTTTATGTTTTTGTTGGGGGGTGTTGGGTTTGAGGATGGTGTTTGGCCATTTTGTGATAGTTAATCTAGTTTCTTAGTTTAATATTTGTCTTTTGTTTGTAGTGGTTTATGTACCCGATCTTTTGGTGAATGGTTAATTGTATGGGTGTAAATTTAACTGAATTTTTGGCTACTTGTTAATTATTGTCAGTAATTACCAAGGTTGTAAAAATCGCTAGGCGCTAGTGAGGCGGTTGGGTAGGGCCTAGCGATTAATCGGTTAGGCGGGGATTAATCGGATTGGAATTTTTATACACAAAATTGTAATATTATATATTAGATTATATTATATGTATGAGATAAGCATAGGGCATCAAAGTTCAAATATTTCAAGTGTTCAAATATAAACATAATACATAATTCTTCAAAGTTTAAAGTCAAACATAGATATTATTCGGTTTGTAGACAATTTTTAAGCGATGTTTGACCGATTTTGTCCGATTAATCGGTTTGTTGACCCATTTTTAAACGATTTTGTCTGATTTTTAAGTAATTTTGTTGACCAATTTTTAAGCGATTTTGTCCGATTAATCTGATTAGACCGATTTTGTCCGATTAATCGGTTTGTTGACCGATTTTTAAGCGATATTTGACCAAACCGATTAAATAGGCCGATTATGATAAATCAAAGCGTTTAGTGAGCGATCAGCGATTATGCAGGGATTAATCGGCCGCCTGGACCAATTTTTACAACAGAGGTAATTACCTAGAATTGCCCAAATTGACAATTGTGGTTGACTTTTGCAAATGAATGTACATGCACAGTTGCACACAATTACCCAAATTGACAATCATGTTTGACTTTTGCACATGATTGAACATGCACAAAATTACCCATAATTGCCCAAATTGACAATCATGTTTGACTTTTGTAAATGAATATACACGCACAGTTGCACACAATTACCCAAAATTGCCTAATTTGTTGGCTTCCATTAGATTAGAGAAAAGGTTACGCAAGCATTTGCCCTAGTAAATTATTACACAACCAGTAGATAGGGGTGTTCAAAATATCCGAGAAACCGATGAACCGAGCCGATCCGCTCAATCCGAAACCGTAAAAAAACGATAACCGAAGAAACCGAAACCGAGAAAACCCGAAACCGAAAAAACCCACATATCACGGTTCGGTTTTGGTTTTTACTTTTACTTATCCGCGGTTACCCGAACCGAACCGTGTATAATATACATGTAGGTTTTAACAAACCATTCATAAAAATGGACAAGTATTAACTATATTTTTGCACTACTTTTATTGTATAACACATTTTTACATACATGATACAATTATGTATTAATGTCCATGGATTACATATGATTAAAGTGATTGTAACCTATAAACGTCAAATAAATAGTACTACCTCCGTTCGACAATAATTATCCACTTTCACTTTTTTAAGTCTTTTTTATTCAACTTTAACTATAAATATTTTTATTTGTGTAATATAATACTTGATGAAAAATATATAAGTAGATTGAGTTTTAAATGTATTTTCATTTAGCATAATTTTCATCAAATATTATATAATAAAAATAAAAATATTAATGGTCATAGTTGAATAAGAAAGACTCAAAAAGATCAATGTGAACAATTATTATGGGACGGAGGGAGTATTAGTTATTTTGTTACATATGATAATTTGAATGTTTTTATTGTGACGGAACAACTTTACAATGACTCTAATATCTTCAACGTCATTTAATTTTACTACCAGGAAATATTAAGTTATAATTTTAGTTATTGTTCGTCCTATTTGAATCGATTAATTTTTTTAATGGTTAACTGTGACCCGAACCGCGGGTAACCGCTCATTTCGGGTACCCGCATGTCCGGTTACCCGCCTAGTATGGTTCGGTTTTGGATAGTAAAATGAACTGCCCGCCCCGCGATGGATAGTTAAAATCTTTAACCGAGCCGTACCGAACCGCCCCATGAACACCCCTACCAGTAGATAAAGCTTAGAACAACTAGATACTGTTATAATCTTACGCTACAACACCATAGTAGAAGTATAACAAATTATTGACGTAAACATAAAAGCATAAGCATTATTCAACATCATCCTTAGTTTTCTTGCCAGACATCAGTCTTCTCCTCTTGATTGATCTTCCTTGGTCTTCAAACTTTTTCTCTGTAAGTACTACATCTTGCCCAACTCCATTTTTTGCAAGCACTTCATCTGGCTCATCTCCCTGTTTAGTAACCACTTTATCTGTAATCACATCTCCGTCAACAGCCGAGATAAATACCTCCTATCCAACTACTTTAGCACACAAATCATCTAGAATCACAACCCTATCACAAACTATTTGTTCACCATCATCACCATCAACATCCTCCCCATCACAAACTATTTGTTCATCATCATTACCATTAACATCCTCTGTTGCAAATATTTCTTCAGCAACGACCTCAAGTGGAACCACACTGAAACTAATTGGTTAAAAAAATAGCATACATCTCTGTTACTTCTTCAACTGCAACTACGTCATCAAGTTCATCCAATGCTTGATCAATTTCAGCAAACATGTCACTCATCTCTTCAAGCTCTTCAGGTACATCAACTAAATGGTATGGATCATCTTGCCATTCAACATCTATTCCTTGATCCACATCTTCATCACTAACCCAAGTCTCTAGATCCCCTTCCTTTCCACTAATGGTAACATCATCTGTGTCATAATCTGCATCATCAAAATCGAGCACAAATGTATACTCTAGGAAATCCTCACTTGAATCCTCTACCATAAACTCTTGGTCAATCTCTTCCAATAACCTCCTGAATTGAAACTCATCACTCAGCTTTTTGTGTGATTTGAACCATTTTTTCTACACAAAATATTGGTGGGACCTCATTGTCAGAATCAGTATCATAAGCCACTCTAACAATGGTAATTTTCCATTGTTTCCAGTCTCACCATCAAGAGCCTTTCTAACAACATCATTGACATCATGATCCACAATTTCTTCTATCACCACACCCTTGCCCTTACTCATCATTCGCTCCATCATCTGACACTCTACCAATGAAACACCGGTTTCAATATACAACTCCAATTCTCTAAATCTAGGAATATAATCCACAAGTCTCCTCGCATCTTTGTCAGAAATTAGTGGTAGCAAACCATCATCCAATGACTCCTCAAGTATCCTAAAGTGGGTGAACACAAGGGTACGATCCGTGTAACCTAAATCCTCTAACATTTCGCCCAATAAGTCCATGGAAAAAATGTCACAGTGCATTCCGTCAAACCAACATGTATCTCCAAAAAGATATCTTCTTCCTGGTGGTGAGGTAAATTCACCATTGTGATGGATTTGTAAAGTAAACATGTTTTCATTCAAATCTGTGCAACACATAAAACATCAATAACTTCCAAAAACAGTAACAAGTTTAAATAGAAAACACGAAAATGGAAAAGAGTATGCTTACAATAAAGGATTCTTAAATCAGGGATTAGGTAACTGTGTACGCGATTTTGCCAAAACTTAACCATTTTCAAGATCTTTACTTGTGAAATTAATGTTCATGGAAGAAATTGAAACACGTATATAAACTATTGCTTTAAAGGACTAAATTTGTAAAACAAAACACTGGCAACTGAGCTGATTGGCGGGAAAGGCAGTAAAATGACAATACTACCCTCATTGGCGTGGCACTTAATGAGGAAAATAACGAAAGTTAGCAAAAAGTAGCTCTCGATGGCTGTTTTGCAAAAAAATGAAACATTAATGTCGTTTTTGCAAAAACTTTTGTTTCGATGTATTTTTTACGCATTTAAGCTACTTTAAGAACTAAATTTGCAATTTACCCTTTTTCTATTTATATATACAGTTGATTTTTGAAACAATAGTACTTTTTTTTTGTAGATTCTTAATAGATATTCTCAACATGACTAGTCATGTTGTCTCACATAAAAAATAGTGGTCCTTACAAGATGACCCACTTTGAATTCAAAATAAAAGACCCACTAAATTTTGTGTGAGACAAAATGACTAGTTATGTTGAACTCAACATTAGAGGATCTCAATCCTTTCAAATAAAGCTAAAATGAATTGTTTAACTCGAAAATCAAGTTAAAAACACAAATAATATTTTGATTCCATTACGTTTACATAACATGGAGCAAGTGATATCATTTTTGTAAGATTTTATGAATAAATTTTAATAAGATATTCATTTACATTAGATTTTTATGAAAAAATATGCATAACATATTTAGTAATTAGTATAACTCTTGGTTTTAGTGTTCGGATACTCAATTTAAAGTGTGAGTAAATATAATTCCATACTCGGTCTCACACATATATATAGAATTTTGTGGAAACCATATTCAGTGAAAGTCACGGTTTGGAGGGAGATCTTCAAGGCAAGTTTTTACTTAGATATATGCGTTTAGATCGAGGTGTCTCCGTGATTGTTTTCAACCTCTTTTATAACCACCTGAACATGTGTGCGTATTGATGTTTGAACGATCGATATATGCGTATAGAGGTCATGTGGTGGTTTAATTAGTTTTACTTATTTTTACCGAAAGGCTTGTGTATAGTCTCAATGGTATCACATATTATGTGAGAAGCTCTTAATCAAATAGTTTGAGTTCAAGTCCCATTTAAAACATGTGAGATATATTTGTGATGTAAATTAGGTATGAGCAAAAGAACTAGAGAACTGGACTGGAACCGAGAACTGGACCGGAACCGAGAGGAATTGAACTGGTTCAGACCCGATGGTTTTCGGTTCTGGTTTTTGAGTTTGAGATTTTCGGTTCGGTTTGGGTTTACCGGTGCTCGGTTCCGAAACCGAATACCCATTAATTATCAAAAACATGTAATTTTCTTTACTTCCTATACTCAAACACTTCATGAAATACATTTGTTTCTAAATCCATGAGCAAGTCAGTGACACTTCTTGGTTGGATCTTAGAAAACCGCAACTCAGTTTCGGTCCAATACTCTTGTTCTTTTGCTCTTCCTTATTAAATACGATGTGACTGGTGAAAGATATGGAAGAACAATTAGATAAACTAACCGGAAGAAATAAAAGGAAACATACAGTAGAACCATAAACGATTTTGATTATTTGGTTGGATTATCTAGTTTTTTCAGAATGTTATGTGTCATCGTTTTGTTAAATAGTTGAACAATGTGAAACTAGTTTATTTGAGTTTATGCTTTAGTTGTTAAACGTTATTGGTTTAACATAAATGGTTACAGGCGCTAAAAATTTCAAATATCTTTTGTTTTTTATTGGCCGAATTCATTAGTACATACATTTTTTTTTTTTTTTTTTTTTTTTAGAAAATTAGTTTCTAGCCTGGTAGACTTGAAGAACCAAACCGTAATCGTAACCAGAACCAAAAAGTATATTCAGTTTTTAATTTTTTACGAAATTCGATTCCCGGATCTGGTTCCAGTCCCAACCGGTTCCGAACCGTGCTCATCCCTAGTGTAAATGTTGTAAGATTAGCCGTTTAATTTTTTATTTTTATTTATTTATTTATTTATTTTTAGTTACAAAAAAGTAAAGTAATTTTAACCCAACATAATTACCTCCAACTAAAATAAAAACATTCCCGCCATTTCCCACTAGTATTTGGGGATAAATCGCTCCCCCTTCCTTCCAACACCAAAAATTAGGGTTCATACATTCATCAATAACCATTCTTCATTCAATCACCAACAATGGGGATTCAGGGGCTTTTACCTTTATTGAAATCAATAATGGTTCCTATTCACATAAAGGATCTTGAAGGCTGTTCAGTTGCTGTTGACACTTACTCATGGCTGCACAAAGGAGCTCTTTCTTGCAGCAAAGAATTATGCAAATCACTGCCTACTAAAAAGTAAATTTCATTTTTTGAAATCTGGGTATTGTTTGAAATTGCATTTTGTGAAATGGGTATGTTTTAGTTTATGTTAATTTGTTGTAAATGTTTCATTTTGTATTTTAATAGGGTTTTTAGGGTTTTGAAAATTACAGATTGTTATGATTAATTGTATTTTATGATTTATGGGTTTTGATTAAAATTGCATTTTGTGAAATGGGTATGTTTTAGTTTTTGTTAGTTTGTTGTAAAATGTTTCATTTTGTATTGCAATAGGGTTTTTAGGGTTTTGGAAATCACAGCTAGGTTATAAGTAATACTTTTTTTTGTTTATGGGTTTTGATTAAGATTACGTTTTGTGTAATGGGTATGTTTTATTTTGTGTGATTATGTTATAATTGTTGTCATTTTGTATTGTAAATTTGCAAAGTAATCTTAATTCTTGATAATGAAATTGCATTTCGTATAGTGGGTTTGTTCAATTATGGTTTTTAAAATGCTGTGATTTGGTATTGTAATAGTGTTATCAGGGGTTTGGAAGTGAGTGATTTGGTTCATGGTTTGTTTTTGATTTACCTATAGTAATTTTGGATTTTACTTCTTAATCTAAGTAAGAAATTTATAGGTTTCTAGTGTTAATTTGGATGTGGAAATGGAGTTGGTCGAATTCCTTAAAGCCACCTTGTATGTTTGTGGGAATGAAATTTGTTTATCACAGATATGGAGACCTGGATGCACAGTTTAGTCTTAGCTTTGTCAGTTCGGTTAATGGACTTTCCAGTTGACAGTCTAAATATCTGAAGAAACAAAAAATCATGTATAACTTAATAACGGGGTGTTTAATTGCGCGTTTGATTCAGTTTTGGATATTGGGTCTTACTTATAATCGAGATTTTTATGATATGATGATATTTGATCATGGAAGTGCTACAAGTACAGTGTTTCATAGTTTGCTTTTAAGAATATAAATGTGACATTTTGTTGCAGTTGGATCAGTCATTATGTAGATGAATGCTAATTAAAGCAACTTTCCTTAAAGGAATTTGTTATCAAAGTAATGTTGACTAGAATTGGTAGATTTCTTTCTGACTTTCGTGTCTTTAATTTTTTAGGCATGTTGATTATTGTATGCACCGAGTGAATTTGTTGCGGCATTATGGCGTGAAACCTATTTTAGTCTTTGATGGAGGTCATTTACCAATGAAGAATGAGCAGGAGATTAAACGTGCAAGGTAATACTTTACACTTTCGAGTATCCATGCCTAAATCATATAGTTTTGTTGGGTTGGCAATTCATTTTTATGGACTGCATTACGACTCAACATCTATATTTCTGGTTTATATTATCTGTTATAAAGTTTAATGTGGTCATCATGTGTTTGTTATCATTGCACAGGTCAAGGAAGGAAAATCTAGCCCGTGCTACTGAGCATGAGTCTTGCGGAAATTCATCAGCGGCTTATGAATGCTATCAAAAGGCAGTGGATATATCACCTTCAATCGCGTATGAATTAATTCAGGTAATAAACGCCATAAGTTAAGTTATACATTCAACCACATGTGCATCACCAAGATGAAGTATGAAGTACTCGTTTATGAAATTATATACTATCGGAAATGTATGCTAGCTCAGATTGTGAATCGAGCTGCAATCCTCAACTAATAAAAGAACTGAAATTAAATAGTTGGAAAAAAAACATGTCTTTTTTCTTATCTGTCTTTTCTCTGAATGTGTGCATATAAATAGTGGTAACTGTGTGTACCTTATTTCCTAACTAAGTATCTTCATTTTGAAGGTTCTAAAACAAGAAAATATATCATATGTCGTGGCCCCTTACGAGGCTGATGCCCAAATGACATTTTTAGCCATTAGCAAGCATGTAGACGCTGTCATTACCGAAGACTCAGACTTAATACCATTTGGTTGCCCAAGGGTAAGTTAGTAATTTGCTCAACTATTCTTCTTTATTGCTTCCTATAAGTTTTGCCCTTGACACATCCTTTAACTTTTTCACTCAGATTATCTACAAGATGGACAAGCATGGGCAAGGTGTTGAATTTCAGTACTCGAAACTACAAAACAACCGAGAGCTAAATTTGTCGGGTTTCACCAAGCAAATGATTCTTGAAATGTGTATTCTTAGTGGTTGCGACTATTTGCAATCTTTGCCAGGAATGGGCTTGAAAAAAGCTCATGCGCTAATAAAAAAATTCAAATGCTACGATAAGGTACCATTTTTATTGTAATGTCTTTCTTCATTGGTCTGTATTTTCTTAAAAGATCTAAGCTTCCACACTAAAATGTCAGGTAGTTAAGCACTTGAAGTTTAGTGGCATTGCTGTTCCGCCACTGTATGAAGAATCTTTCAGGAAAGCAATTATGACTTTCCAACATCAACGAGTATATGATCCTGTGACCGAAGATATTGTTTATTTATCAGAACTGCCTGGCAATATTGATGAAGATTTAGATTTTTTAGGACCATATCCTTACAGTACTACTTTAACATTTGAATTTTACATATCTGTGCATTTTGTTGTGTGTTCTCAGTTTCTGTTCCTTGACCAATTAATACATCGATACCCCAAAATCTAGCCAAAGGCATAGCAAGTGGAGATATTGATCCTTTTACCAACTCGCCGATCCAGGTGTGTGCGTATCTGCGCATTTTTAAGAAACTAAGTGTCAAATACGACTACTGGTAATGCTATTCTTTTACAGTTGTGGTTAAGGCTATTTCTTTTCTTGTTTTGACAACAGGGAGAGTGTGTTAAAGAAGGACCCATACTTGATGGAACATATAATCTTAAAAGCTTTAAATCCGGAGCTGCAAGCAAAAAGCTGGACTTGCCTGCACAGAAAAATCTCTTAACCAATTACTTCTGTATCCTGAATTGCTATTGTTCGAAACCATGCCTTCAAATTCAGATTGTTTTAGACTTTTAATTACTTCTGCTTCCTGACTAAATGGGACCAACGATCACATTTTACTAATTTTCATATATAACACGACCTACTAATTGAAACTGTAAAGGAATCTTTAAATTGTTTTATTGTTGATTGTCATTATTATTTTTCGATTTATCCTTAATGCTGAAAGGTTTTGCATCTCTGGAAGCAAAGAGGAAATTCAGGGCCCCTAGAGTTTCACCAAAACCCCCAAGTCCAACAAATGCAATTCCGCAGATTGACTTAACTGAAGAATTTGTGAGTGAAATTGTTAATTTCAGTAACTCTTAAAAGATTTATATCTTGCATTCTGAGATGAATTACTTGAATTATATTCTTAGGTGGATACCGTTGCTCCAAGAAGGAACTCAACGCCTTTGGAATCGCTATCTCATGGTTAGAAATGACTACGTTTGTTGAATAATCTGACACATCTTATTATACACTTTTAAGAAATAGTTATGCGATTAATTTTCTTGCAGATGACACGAGAAGAGTACAACACTCAAATCCCATCATACACCCTTGTATTACCTCGAAGGAGTTGGATTCTAGTTATTCCTTGGATGCAAGTGAGGTCAAAACAAGGGTGCAAAAGAAAAAGGTCATTGTCAGAAGTCGTTATTTTCAGAACAACAATACTGAAGAAAATGGTCAGGCTAACACGAAAACAAACCTGTCAGCTGGTGTTGATGAAGCCATGGTTGCAAACGAGCATGAAACTTCTGATGGTGAACCCAAGTCTGTTTTTGGTTCGGTTGAGGTCAAAACAGTAGTAGAGAACAGGAAGTTACATACAAGTCGTTATTTTAGGGACAACAATCAAGAAAGCGCAAATGAAAGGCATATAAAGACACCAAACATTGAAGGATTTGCCATGAAAAGAAAATTTGCCATTGTCGACGATAGCTTTCAAAAAGTAAGTACCTTGAGTTCATTTAGCCTTTGTATCTAAGCATATTACTAATTCCTTGTATATCTATTTGCACAGGAAAATATAAACCAAAAATACATGCGGGCAAGTCAATCTCCTGATAATCAAGGTACCTTTTTTTTTATCATTTCTAGCGCTCATATTTTATCTGCTTATGGTTTATAGCCACTTATTACTGAGTGAATTATTGCTGATATTGACAATTTTATATCTCAGATGTGTGTACAAGCGATATTGATGATCAAATGCAAGTAACACAAGATGATGATGATGAGAAATTTGGATGCAACATTTCCCATTTGGGAAAATATGCTGAAATAGCAGAAAAGTCAATGGAGAAATTCATGTCAGTTATATCGTCTTTCAAATGCACCTCATCTGGTTCTCGTGCCAGTGGGCTAAGAGCCCCTCTTAAGGATGTAAGGAACACGTTTACAAAGCAGTCATCTCCTGCTACTAATGATATAAGTAAATTTGCTTACAAACCAACCAAGACATTACGGAGAAGAAGATCCTAAACCAAAACACGCATTGTTGAATTATTTGCAGGCAAAATACCTGATTTATGCTGTATTGTTGTCATTGTATCTGTCGATGAATCTAATAGCTATAGAACTAACTTCTCTAGCGGTTTTTGTATGAGCCACTGCTTGTCGTTTAGACATTTTTTTAACTGTATCGACTGCTTCTTTTTCTGAATAAATGAAACACAGTTCAAATTTTTACTGAAAAAGTGCAGTTTGATGTGATTATCATTTATCAAGCACTTTTACTTTTTTTATCCAACATCAGTACAATGAAGTTTTATATAAATTAGAAGTTTGACATGTAATCAATAATTTTAAATTATCTGTTATATAACAAATAAAAACTGTGTCAAAGAATATTAAAGAAGTGAAAATGACATAGGTCATAGGACACATGTAATGCAAGTTATGCAACTATAGCCCAAATGTTGGCATCTTGGACCACTTAAAATTAATATATGTATAAAGGTAATCATTTGTTAGAGCACCAGGTATGGTGTTATCCGATAACACGTTATTGATATGTCACATTAGCGTCACCTCATCTCCATCCAATAACACACCAATAACTAAAACACATCTCCCTCATAACACACTATTAACATGTTATTGAGTCTCACAAAATACCCCACTAAAAATAGTAAAATACTCACTCACTCATAATACACAAAATAAAAAATAAGAAAAAGCACAAAAGAAACCATTGGCTTGAGCCATTTCACTAACTCAAATTCATTTGGCTTAACTTTGGCATGTTGGCCGGTATGATGACTCACGAATGACACGACAAATGACATGTTAAATGGCTACGATAACTTGTGCTCTTAGCAACAACTTTTAGCCACAAAAACCATAACATAGAATAGATAAAAACCGTGTCAAAGAATATTAAAGAAGTGAAAATGACATAGGACACATGTAATGCAACTATAGCCCAAATGTTGGCATCTTGGACCACTTAAAATTAATATATGTAAAGGTAATCATTTGTTAGCAACAACTTTTAGCCACAAAAACCATAACATAAAATAACACTCTTGAAAGATTACGAAATTAACAAAGATAACTTAAGTAATTGAATGTCATAATCCAAATCTACTAACATACAGTCATAATTAAATAATTCCAAATTTGCATTCCAAGAAACACGTATTTAAAAATAATATTCGTTAAATTTCAAACAATTGTACAATATCACACGTATCATTTACGTATGTGAGTGAGAAATAAGGCACTATGAATTTGTAAGTATTTGCAAAATCACGTCGTTTTTAATAGTCTTGTCATGTACAATAAAAGATATCATTGCATAAACATCATCTGCAACAAGTTCTTTTATTTTAAAGTTGTTTGCTGGGTCTGTTTTTATCAAAAGATATACTTTATAGACTCGTGTTAACCACAAATACATTCCAATGATATAGACAACTGAACTCGATCATCGATTGATATAACAAATCGAAGTGAAGGATGGTCCATTCGTAAGGCCCGAAGGACTAGAAAAGCTAACAATCAACAATAGTGTGACACATGGGGGATTTTAGGTAAAGTTTAGGTATGATCAAGTATAAGTTTATGTAAATTACTAAACTTGTTAAAATACTCATAAGATATGTAATGCTTTCCAAGGCTGAAGAAAGATTATCCGAATACTCTTCATGAATCAACTGAAAATATGATGAGTTCAAATTTCTTATTTCATACTTGACGTGTGACAGACTGTTATAAATAACGTTTATAATTATCAGTCTCATATCGGTGTGTAATAATACATTTGAGCTTCTTATAAATCTAAGATAACAAGCTACTAGTATATTTTCAATATGGTTATAGTTGAGACGTGAGATGTATCCGATTACTCCATTACTTTCATATTTCGAGGTGGTACAATATGTATGTGATAAAACTATTGTCATTTTGGGCTAGTTATCAGCTAGTTATGATCTTATCTGTAGATCATCCAAAAGTGAAATTCTATAAATGTTACAAGAAGCTTGTTTAAAAAGTATCAACGAATAAATATAAAAAGTGTCGCCTTGAATGTCTCCACGAGCTTGTTTATGTGGGTTCAATCGCATATATCTATAACATTCAAAGATAAAAAGAGTTTTTGATTTATTTGAAATGACATTTGCATGCTTAGTGAGGAAAAAAAGCTTTCCAAACTTATGTTTTGCTAGAAAAAGTCGTACATCGGTTACCCATCATCATCGTCAGGGGCGGATCTTAATGGGGGCAGGGGAGGGTCCCGGCCCCCCCAAAATTTACGACACCTAATGTAAATATTGTAGGTTTTAGGGGTAATTTAGTTGAGGTTATAAATAAATCTCCGATTCGGCCCCCCCAAAATAAATTCGGCCCCCCCAAAGTAAATGCCCAAGTTCCGCCACTGATCATCGTCGGTCTTTGTCACTTTACTATCGTCTTTCAGCCACACCCGTTGGCCGTTTCCTTCCATCGACAGTCTTCTCATTATACTTACTTTATCGTATTGATGGATGTGTTTGTCTAAGCTTATCTGATGAGATTATAAACTTATTGAAAAATTGACAAGCTCGTACTTACGATTTATGAGCTTATGTTCTTAATCTTAAAAGCTTATGAACTCTTTTATATCATAAGCTCAAGTGAATATGATAATAAGCTTGAGAAAATGTCGATCTTTTGATAAACTATTAGTGTTGAAGATATTGTTCAAGCTTATTTCTATTATTAGAGGACTAAAGTTGTCATTATCTGATACTTATTCTCAAGTGTTTTCAAGTCTTTGCTAGAGTTGACAAGATTTATAGTCAAGGGGCTAGAGTGCAACTTTGGAGGTTATATAATCTCTTTATCTGAGTTAGGGTATTCATTCAGTCTTTCTCACAATAAAAGTTGTTTCACTCTCTCTCACTATACGTTTCATATTAGTCTGGTTATTGTTGATATCAATCTTGATATCTGTTAGGGTTTTGTATCAAGATCAATCTCTTTATTTGATCTTGTAGTTTGTGTGTTGAGAGTTCTTGTAGTGAGGTTGATTGGTGTCTTCCTAGAAGAGATCAATCCTTTCTTGTGTATTTGTTTGGTAAGCATCCGATTGGGGACTTATCTACTTGACGTTGTTATAATAAAATTACACCACGGGGTGGTTGGTTGGGTGTATGTGTTGATTGTTGTGTGCTCTTGATTGTTTTTACAATTAGCCTATCGAATAAGCTTAGACAAACACCTTTTACCTTTTTTTCTATATGAATTATGGCTTTCATTTTAGTTTTTAGTTTCTTTGCTTCTTTTATTGTTTTTGTTTGTTCCCATTTTTTTGAAATAATAGTATTATTAAGTGAAAATCGCATAAAAGGATATCACACTTAATGTTAATTCAAATTCAAGGTATTTAATTTTTTCTCAATTTAAGGTATCAAAGTTATTTTTGTGCAAAGTAAGGGTTTTTTTCGACTTTTTAAATGATGATATCGGTCATTTTATCTGATAAATTGGTAAATTAATGTGATATATTGTTATAATTGAGCATTTAAAAGTCATTTCGGCTAAAATTATGCTCGTTAATCGCTTTTGAAATTTGAAAAAACCTTACCTCGCAAAAAAAATAACTTCAATATTTTAACTGAGAAAAAAAGAAAAGTTAAGTACTTAAAATTTAAATTGACTTTAAATGTGATATTTTTTTTGCGTGATTTGACTTATTATTAAGTTTTTGGTTGTCGTTAGAGAAGATTAATTAGTGGTTGTTATGATCATAGACACGTGGTTGTTGTCTATTATAGAGACGTGTGATATGTTGTTTTATTAAATTTATCGATTTGATGTTGAAAATAGATGCTTATGGTGTTGATGGATGGAAATAGAAGACAAAAACGATAACGACGATGTAATCTTCAATAACAATCATTAACGATATAATTTTCAATATGTTTTATTTTAATTACAAAAGAATTACGTATGTGTATATGTGATTATGTGGTACTTAAAATATGAATATATTTTGGTATATGCCTTCCATATTACTCTAAAAAGATTATATTCCTTCTTTCATTTTTCAATCATGTGTGATGTCAAGAAATGGAATAAAATTAGTCAACAAATATAATATATATTCTTTCTAGATTTAGATAATGTTTTGCTATTATTTGTTTACCGGACACTTGTTTAGCTATATATACGAGGAATGTTAAAGTTAATTAATATAAAAATAATGGTTAATTATGATAATTTTAAATATCAATAAATATTCATTAAATATATTTTTTGATTTAAAAAGAAATTTTGTTTTTATTAATTGTGCTTAATCATGTACCCAATAGACACACATTAACAAAACCTTTGTATTAAATATGTAAGCTTTTTATCCTGAAATGTTTTATTATTATCATTTTCACATGCTAATGTTAGATGTGGTCATATTAGCTATTTTTAGGGTCGGGCATTAGAGACCGTGAATCGGACGGAACCAAAAAATCTGTCCAAACCGGATCGAATGGACTAGACCGAATATATTTTGGTCCAGTCCTTAGTCCACAATTTTAATCATTTTTGATCCTCAGCTCAGTTTGGTTTGGTCTTACGCATAACCGAACATATGCCATGTTGGGCAGGATCAAACCGGCGAACCAGACCGAACATTTCAATCTGATTCTTGGTCCGGTGTTTTAGGCCAATTCGATTTTTAGACCGTGTTCAACACTAGCTATTTGCATCAGATTTATACTGATTGAAAAGCTTAATATTTGATAGAGGAATTTTCATTTGCTTACTTTTGTTTTGATGCTTACCAATGGATAAATCGCCACCATCCATCTATTTTGATCTAATGGTGGGGATTAACCTAAGATTTAATATGCTTAACCTTAATTCTCCCAACTATATAAAGCCATTTCTTCTTCTTTTTTTCATTCGCTTCATTTTTTTCACACAGTTACTGTGTGTTTTTCTCCCACCCTGCTCTCATCATTTCTCTCAAAAAAGTAGTTATTCCAATCAACTATTACTGTTTGACCATCACCAGTTGGATCACCATCACCATCACCATTCCGATCATCATCTCATCATCACCTCCCGATCATATCATCCTTTTTTGTATGCCTTCTTTTGATTTGAATGAACCGTTTGTTTCAGAAGCTGATTTGGTTGATGTTGTTGCGGTTGATAATGTTGTTGATCGGTTGTTAATTATGTGGATCAAGTTGTTAACATTCATTCTTATTAAGTTGCACACCAAGTGTTTGATGAAATGTGTGAGTGAAAAATGTTTGATAATTTTGTTATCTGCTCATGTAATTCTGCTTATTAATTAAGTTGTTAGTTGAATTTTTGTTTTTAAATGCATTTGAATGTTGTTTTCATGTCTGATTGTTGTTTTGCATCTGCTATTTATCGTACGTGTATTATCACCAGTGATATTTGAAGTTGAACTGTATCTGTGTATTATCACTAGTGATATTTATAATATCACTTGTGAAATTTTGTTTATTTGATACTTTTAGTTTATGTTTTAGATTGTGAGTAGCATTGGTTTTAGTATGATATCATTTTGGGATGGGTGAATTGATGGAAATTTGATGCATGGAAGGTGTTTAACAAAATGCCTAAGAGAGGGATGCACAAGTTGAGAAGCAATCACATGTTCCTATTTTTCCATCATTTCATATACAACCAAATCAAAAATATTTATTTGAATAAACAAGCTTTAGGAAATTAATCAAAGTGCACTGTAGTTATTGTAAATGAGTAATCATATCCTATGTTGCATTAGTTGATGCTTATTTTTATTTTTCTGAATGACGTCCTTTTGAATTATTTTAGTGCGTTTTGTATTTTGCTTTCTCCATTACTCTATATATGAGGTGATGCACATTTGATGTACTGTTCGATAATTGTGGAGTGACCTAGAGCTTAAGCCACAAGGATTGCTTAGCTTAACAATAGTGAAGGCAAAAACTTTGAAAAACATGGAAATGATTGGAAAGTTTGATCCTTATGTGATTGCATATATTCGACCACTTGAAAAGTTCAAAAGAAAGGTTGTTGATTACAACTTAAACCCTGTTTGGAATCATGTAATTCAGTTAATTGCAGAAGATAAGAAGACCCAGTGTGTTGTACTTGAGGTTACGTTTTTCTCCTTTTTGCTTTTCTGTATTGTTGGTTTCTCAGTTGTATCACAGGTGATATCAAATGTGATATCACATTTAATATCACAAGTGATATCACAGGTGTGTCAGCTTTTTTTTTATTTTGTTGAATTAATTGTGGTAATGGAGGATCTTATGATATCACAGGCGATATCAAAGTTGTTTGAGCTTCTTCAATTTGTTTTGTGGAGCTGTTGTGCTTTTCTGAACCACAACTGCAGTTGTTGTTGATTCTTTCGTTTGATGGAGCCGTTTTTTTGCAAATTACAATCACAAATAGTTTGGTGATATCGTCTCTTTTTATGCCACCTACAAAACAAACAAGTATGTTTTTTAATTTGTAATATCTCCTGTGAGATTTCATTATTTTTTGTACATTTTGTATATATTATCACCTGAGATATTTCTCTTTCCAAGTACATGATGGTTTTTGTGCCTTTTACTACAATTGACAATCACAGGAGATGTGTTAATGTTGGTTCTGGTCTGCTTAAGAATGAAACTACTGAATCTTGTGTATGGTTACTCCAAGCATTCAAGGAAGCTTATGTGCGTTATCCGAATATCATTGTAACTAGTCAAGATGATGCTATGCGAAAAGCAATTGCAGCTGAGCTTACTGGTTCCAAGCCCCGTCTTTGTCATAAATTAGAAGTTACGTATCTCTTGTGATAAATAGTTGGAATTAATTTTTTGAGGTCTTTGTGAGTTTATGAAATATTTTTGTCATTTTATCACTTGTGATAAAGCATAAAAATGATGAAATGTTTACATCATTTATGTGTTTACTTGTTTTTACTTGTTTCTGACATGTATCACTTGTGATATTATTCTTTAATTGATATATATGTTGACCTTTTTTTTGCCGAATCGTTATGTTACTCAAAGGCAATGCTTAATTAATCCTATTCTTGTTTGATTTTGAGAATATGTCATTTTTTATTTTCATAGTTTTTTTCATGAAGTCAACGGTATTTTTATCTGACTTTTCTTTAATATCACTTGTGATACTCTAATAAAATTACCAAAAGAAGGTTATATTCAGATAAACAAAAAGCATTGTTTACAACTGAATAGAAATTACCATTGTTTACAATTGAAGTAGCAAGAGAAAATTACAATTGAAGTAGCAAAAGAAAATTACTAATTGATGCTTTCGTCTTTTTTTTTTCTTTCTACAACTTTCTTCTTGCTAGCTTTATAAGCATCTCCTCTTTTTGTCTTTTCCCACTTCATTCTTTTTAGTTTGTAGCTTCTTCTTCTTTTTCTGCAACTCTCTTTGCTTTCTTACATGCAGTCTCTGTTGTCAGTTCAACAGTTACTGTTATTGGTGTTGGTGGTTGGAGATCCTGTTATATCACAGGTGATATCACATATGTTTCTTTCAGTATTTGTTGGTGGTGTATCTGTTTCGGTTTTTGTTCTTCGTGTTTTCTAAGCTTAAATGTCTAGCAACGGATTTTGTTAATTTGTTTGGTATTGTTAGTGTTGTCGGTGATGATGTTGTTTCTTTGCTCACTTCTTCAATTTGACTTGGTTGTTTTTTCGCGAAGGCCTTTTTCCTTTCACCTTCAACCCCTGCTTTTTTGCTTCTTGATAGTTCTCTTTTTTATATTCAAATCTGCATAAAATATATACCATGTTAGTGCATGAATAGTTTATTGGTTTTTAATATCATACGTGATATACAAACTGAATAGGTATACGTCATCAAATATCATAGGTGATATACTACCAATAAGCAATCATTACAACTGTTGTATCATAGGTGATATACTACAAATAAGCAATCGTTGCAACTGCTGTATCACATGTGATATACTAACAATAAGCAATCATTGGAACTGTTGTATCATAGGTGATATACTACCGACTAATACTAGAGTCAAATACCGCTTTTAAACATATCGAAGCATGCCCAATCTATCCATTATGCACATATATCTACCACAAATCTACCAAAATCATGTTACAGTTACAATATTTATTTTAGCCTGTTAAGTCTCAAATATTATCACAATAATCATCTAACTTTCACAACAATCCCTCAATAAACTACTAAAATCTACAAAAACAACAAAGTGTTCATACTGTAGAATAAATATATGTGTTTTTAAGGATACCATTATAACATTCTACTGAAAGTATACATACACATTCTACTGAATGTGTATGTATCACTGGTGATATAACACATAAGCTAAATGTTAAACGCCGCATACATTCAGGGTTTTATCACAGTTAATTCTTCTAAAGGAGACATGCTTATACGTTACAATATACTTTTACTTTTATGAATCTCTGGAGATGGAGTCAAAAATTTGATTGACGAGAGTACTGCATTTACTCAAAGTAAATAGTATACCATCAAAACTTTTAGCAAAAAAAAGTTTAACTATGATTACAAAATAATAACAATAAAATATCAAAAGTGATACTATACATAATAAATCTTAACAAGTAAACAAAAAAACCTATCAAATAAACAAAAATTTCACAAGTGAAAATACAAATATCACTAGTGATAATACGTATATACAATTCAACTTCAAATATCACTGGTGATACTACACGTATGATACTTTTCACTCACACATTTCATCAAACACTTGATGTGCATCCATTTATACAAAGTGTTTTACTCAGAAACTCACCCAAATGTAAATACTAAAAAACACAACCTAAAGCATGTCACAATCACAATAAAAATCACACCAAAACAAATTCATTTTTCTGTATTTTATAACAACATTTATCAATTTATTATAACAATCTTCAATAAACATATAAAATCAACAAAAAATACACATACATCACATGAGATACTAATAAAACTCAAGTAAATACATAATCATCACATGCATCACATCAAAAATCAACAAAAAATAAACAAAAATCTTCATAAGTAGCAATAATATTCATAAATAAGTACAAAATCACTAGAGATTTAATAAACAATTAAATAATTAGTAGGAAGCATCATACCTTCATCTCGAGACTCAGTAGATTCATTTTTAACCGTTTTTTTGTGGATCTGCTTATGCACTCGATGATTCTTCCATTTTTGTGTTTGTTTTTTGATTTTAACGGTTTAAAAGTGGTTGATTTTGATTTTATAAGGCAACTTTTTATTTTTGTTAGAGAGAGAAAGTGCGAATTTTGTTGATAGAGAATGTGTGAAAGTGAGAGGTCTGATGTTAGGATTGGTGGGTAAGTTTGCTGAATTGTCAGGAATGGTCCCTCCGTGTTTTTTATTCTTAAAATATGTTTTTTTGATCCAACGGCCCGGATACATCCATTGGTATGTAATGGATTGTTAGTATTCAAAATAAAGTGCTATACGTATTGTTACAAAGAATAAAGTGAGTACTAAATGCTCTATAGGTGTTAAATACGATGAAAAACAATGTTTAACACGAGATCTTATAAATAAACTTTTATAGAAAGAAAATGTAATTAGATTTATGCCATTTTTTAACCAAAAATACACATTTAGTATAATCACATTAATTATTGACATTAATTTTTGCCAACTTGTGAGACACGTTATCCGTTATTAAAACTGAGTCACTTTATCATTCTTGGTTTAGAGTTTAAAATTGTTGTATACTTGATGTGCTGACTAATTAAGTATTTCTTATTTCTTGTTTAATTATGTATTATTTTAGAGCTAGAACAATTTTAAGAATAATGTTTGGGTGGTGGGGAACTTCTTACAACAGTGACATAAAATACCACAAGTTAATTTTTTAATGTAGAATTTCTTCATTGGGAAATAAATTTCGTTACTCCATCGACATACAAACCACAAGTTAATTTTTTAATGCAAAATTTCTTAATTGGGAAATAAATTATACAACTTCATCATTCCATGGTTTTCTTTTGTCTTCCAAACTTAACACCTAGCATGCAAAATTTTTATTACTTCAAGTCATATTCTTGACTTCTTGGTTTTCTATGATTGTGATGATTTTTATACTCTTTATTATGGGCCGGTGACAAAAGACAAAGATGACAAAATATAACGTATTGGTCAAAGGTATAGTTAAGGGTTAAGAAATATACACATGACAATCTGGAGTTAACTAATAAATTAAAATTCAGTTGATTGGTTACGAATGACACATAAGATAAGTAAAACACGAAAACATAGCTAGCTAGAAAAGAAAAAGACTTGAAAGCTCTCAATTTTTACATGGTTAACATCGCATCTGGGTCGACATGTACAAAATCACCATACTTTAATAGTTTTACTTTTTACCTTTACCAGTACAGACTTACCTGAAAATTTTAGGTCATGAATTGTAACTTTTTCATAAAGCGTTTTGTTTTGGGTACGTGCAACCGTTGATATATATATTTTTTGCTACTTCGGATTAGCAAAAAAATATATATGGTGCAAAATTTATGTTTAAAAAGTTTATTTTTGTTAAACAACAATAGTAAGAAATTATATAAAACGCAACTTCTAGCAAGGAACTAGAAGAAAATTACAAAAGAGTTTGACCAATCTTGCCAACTTAACATTTTAGCCCTTCTAAATTTTAACCAAGAAAAAAAATACAATTATATATAATTAAAAATGTCACGTTTCCTCATAAACTGAGAGTTAAAAATGACACTGTTTTGAAACTTCCAAATATACCACGACATACTTGCAACTATCACGTACATTCGCTCCTTTTTAACAGAGGCTCCAGCCAAACCATCGATCCACGCTAACCATTCTGCTATGGAACTGAGATTAGAATTAGAAATATTGCACCAGACTCGAACTAACCTTCATACATCAGAAGCAAGCTCGCATGTAGAGAAAACATGGTCCTGTGTCTCAGCCTTCTTTAAACAACTTGGACATAAAATTGAATCGATATCAAAACCACGTCTAGATAAATTGAAATGGTGAGGAAGGCAATTCAACGATAGCCTCCACATAAAGAAATTAATCTTCCTTGGAAGAAACTTGTTCCATCTTGTGCTTGAATCCATAATAGGAAGAATAAACTTGTCAATATGTTTACGTGTTTTCCCAACAGTAAAAACACAATCCTTGCCTAGAAGCCACGACCATGTATCTGATTCAGAAGTAAGACCAACGTGTTCAATGTCGTCCATCATGGCAGCCAACATACCACAAGTTCTGCCACCTTCTATTGGCCTACGCCAATGCCAATTCCAACCATTATTAGACCATCGACCAGCCACGTAACAATCTTTGTTAACGTCTAACCGAAATAATCTATTGTACCGCTCATTCAAAGCATTGTCTCCAATCCAAACACCTTTCTAAAATCTAACTTGCGATGCACAACCTACTTTTAGCCGAATGGTATTGTTTGGATTAATATCACTTGCACGTAAAGCATGAATCGAAGCAACCACATTAGGCCATGTACCATGCGTAGCCCAATGAGCGGAATCTAATCCCCCGTCTTCTCCATGGATAACTTTAATTAGAGACGCCCATAAGGAATTTGGTTGAGTCAATAATCTCCAATGACACTTTTGGAGTAGAGCTAAATTGAATGACTTTAAACTACCCACACCTAAACCACCATGAGCCTTGGATGCTAATACGAGGTCCCATTTTATCCAAGCCATCTTTTTTAACATTATCACCACCCTAGAAAAATGTAGCTCTAAGCCTCTCTAAAAGTTTATTAATTATCGCCGAAACTTTAAAAATAGACATGTAATATATACAGACACTACCCAACACCTTTTTGAGTAACGTTAGACGACCACCAATCGATAAAATATTAGGTTTCCATGATGAGAGTTTAGCTCTGAACCGATCAACCAAGGTATTCCATCTCGAAACCTTATTCTTATTCGCGCCAATTGGAAGACCTAAGTAATCAAATGGTAATGTACCCGAAGAGCATCCTATTTAAGCTAGCCATAAATTCAATTTCTTCCGTGGAAACTCCGACACCGTACACATAAGACATAATGATATTGACTTTAAGCCCCGATGCTAGATAAAAAAAACATTTAAGACCCGAATAATATTATCCATGTCATTTGTACTCCAATCCGAGACCATAACCACGTCGTCGACATAGAATAAATGAGAAAGCTTGAAATTTGAGTTTCCTACGCTTACTCCTTTAATCAACCGAGTTTCGGATGCTTCTTTAATAGCTACATGGAGACCCTCCATACCAAGGATAAATAAGAACGGCGATAACGGATCACCTTGTCTCAAACCACACTTAATCGAGAACTCTTTGGTCAGACTACCATTTACAAGAATAGAAGTCTTGGCCGAATGTAAACATGCCCGAATACATCCTCTCCATTTTCCCTAAAACCAAAATGTAGTAAAATATAATCAAGATACATCCAACTTACGAAATCATATGCTTTCTCAAAGTCCACCTTAAAGATCCTCAACTTCTTGTTTTTCTTTTTATACTAATCAATTACCTCACTCAACATAAGGGACCATCAAGAATTTGACGGCCTGAGATAAACGCCAACTATTCATGACTTACAAGTTTCTCTATAACTCCCGCTAGTCGATTAGCAAGAAGTTTAGCTAATATTTTATATTGTAAGCCAATCAAGGATATATGCCGATAATCATTAATGAGGAGAGGATTATGAACCTTTGGGATAAGTGTGACGAAAGCCGAATTAGCTCCCACTGGCATTTGGCCTGAGGCAAGAAAAGTTGACACAAACTCCTCAACATCAACTTTCAAAACATCCCAATACGACTTCTGAAACAGAAATGAGAATCCATTCGGGCCTGGAGCTTTACTACTACCACATCCCATACCGCATTCTTAATTTCCTCTAATGATGCATCTTTGTCTAACTGGATACGATCATTATCAGTAAGTTGCACAAATTGAGGAACGTCACTTAAATTTACGTTAGAAGCATGATCTTGAAACTTTTCTTTATAGAAATTAAAGAAATATTGTTTGACATGAGAAGGATTTGAATACCATACTTCGTCAACCATAATTTCTTTCACCAATTGTTGTCGCCTTCGTTGATTAATCAATCCGTGTAAAATTTAATGTTTTCGTCACCTTCCGCATCTCACTGAGCATGAGCCTTTTGAGCAAGGTCCAAAATAGTTATACGATCCAAGTCCTCACATTCTTGTAGCAGTTTTAGCCTTTCTTCTCGATCCAAATCTGACGCTACATTCATATCCAGTTTTTGGTCAATTTCGTGTATACGGTTTCTGCGAGATAGGTCTTGAGATTGCTCTATGTGTTTGGTGGAATGGTGCCATTCTTTAATCTTTTCTTTAAGCATATTTAGTCTACTTTTGAGTCTTGATCACGGGGTGGTTGTTATTGTTGACGAATATTCTATGACTTTTTAATCAACATGTCAAAATTAGGTTGCTTCAACCATGAATGAACTAAAAAGTTTATTTGCAAGACCCTCCCAAAACATTTTTGCAACATTCTCTCGAAAATTCTAAGTATAGACTTCCATTTTCGAGTTCGTTATCTCACATTTATCAATATTCCATTCCAAGTTTCAACTCATCTCCATCTACCAAGTCCAAAAAAATGACAGTATTGTATGTTTTTATTTTAAAGGATTATCATAAAAGCTTTGTTTATCTAACTATCTTTAATAGAGGAAGACAATTTTCTCCATTAAATACCTTAGTTTTAAGCAATATAACTTAATATGCAATATGTACAAATGATTAATAATATGTACAAATGATTAATGCTATGTATATTACAATAAAGAATCATTGTTTTATACATAATTATTTAGAGCATTTATTAATGTAAGTTTAATGCCTAATTTTTGTTTGGTTATTAACATTTAATTTTTATAAATTTGCATATTCAAAAAACAATAATCATCTATGTATTTTAATATAAGTTTTGTTAAAATCCAAATCATTTTGCAATAAATTAGATTGATAAAAATTGTACACGTCAAAGTACGAAAATTTTCAGATGATCTATAAAGTATGAAAACATGTAAACTTATAAAGCACGAAGATTCTCTATATTTACACGTTATATAATATTGTGACAAATACTCTTTAGCAAATACATTTCACCGACAGTCATCGCAACCTCATAATACTACTGATTAACGTTTTGGTATCATTGTTGCATCGCGATGCACGTATGCTTGGCATATTAATATGAAATAGTGTGTGATAAAGTTATTCCTCAAAATTTTTGCCATGCATAAAATCATTATCACGAAAAACATGTGATCGAAAAAAATTGCTCGCCAAAATTTTTGATTACAAGGTACCCGCCATCGTAACACGTGGATACCCTAGTATTACTAAGACATTTAGGGCAGTGCACATATGCATGTGTATTCTACAGTGACGAAAGTTCTGCATGTTTGATGTTCCTATTTTGAATAATTATCTACTAAATAGTTTATAGTGGGGACGTTTGGTACGACTGAATCGCAGAGAATGGAAACGCAATGCAGAATGGAATGACAGGGAAAAAGAATGACTCTCATATAAGAGAAGGGATTCCACTGTTTGGAGAAATAGAGAATATAATGTCAGAATCGATGAGAGAATTCATTCATGTGTTTGGTACGACAAAGAATGAAAACAATTTTTTTTTTCAACTTGATTTATTTTGGGTGCTGAGGTAGTATAATTTGATATGTTTTTTTTTTTCTTTTTTTTTTTCAAGTTGACTTATAGTTTCGCCCGACCTTTGAAACATGTTTACTATTATACGATTTTTTTTTATTGTGTGCAAGTGTGTGTAAGAACATAGCTACTCCAGTATGTGTCATAAGTACTATATATACTGTGTAATCCATGCGTAATAACAAAATTCAAGACCAATTATATGTATTGTTAATAACTACTCCAATATACTATGTAACCCAAGGCTTTTTATTTGTATTTTTTTGTTATTATATTATAGATTATCGATATAGCATTTGATTATTTTACACCAACAATTATCTAAATTATTATCTATTTATGGCAAAAGATGTAGTTCATGTCATAAAATATATGAACTCTCATACCAATATTTAACAGTTAAAGATACCAAGAACAATGAAGATAGTATATGGTAAAACAGTGACATACATTGTGGTTCTAATAAAAAGAAATTAAACTGTGTATACAGACTATAACATATAATTTTAATAAAAAGAAAATTGTGTTATGGATATAGCAAACAACCATTTGAAAACAAGAAGAAAACAAAATACCTTTTGAAGATGAAAAACACCAGCAGAACTGATGGAATAAAATGTCTGCTTTAGGTTTTTTGTTTTTTTTAGTTTATGTGTGGCGTATTGTTAGCCCTCTATTTTCTACGTTATTGATTCACAAGGGAATGATTAGTGAGAAAGGGTCCCTCTAAAATTGGCATTCCCTAGCTTTCTCCACTTTTTTTAAAGAATGAAAAGTTAAGGTTGAGAATGGACATTTAATGACCTGCATTCTTTACGTCTAACAAACATGAGAATGAACCCTTTTTTCCAATCTCCCCTTTCCTTTCCACCGTACCAAACATCCCCTAAGGGCGTGTTTGTTTGGAGCTTTTTGTCTTTGGGGTTAGTACTTAAAGTAAAAAAAATTGTTTGGCAGCATTATGTGGGGTTTAAAAATGGGACTGAGCTCCGTGCAGAAGGGGATAGAGAATTCCTTATATGAAAGGCTACTTTTGTCTCTATTAACACATTTTTTTATTTTTTTCTCTCATTTATTTATTCTTTCCACTAGTGTGTTTATTAGTTAGATGGCCCATTTTGTTATTTAAATTAATATTAAAAATAAATAAACTCAATCATAATTTTTATCCTCAACTTTAAAACAAATACGTAGTAAATAATATATTTATCTCTCATACATTAAATCCAAATCCAAATCCCAATTCAAAATTCAAATCCAAATCCAAATCCAAATCCTAAACCCGTCTGCAAACCAAACGGTCCCTAAGAAGTTTAGGATAATATAATGCCAACTTGTACATATGTATATCCTCATTTCTTTGATTAAAATATTAGATTGGACTTGTACAGTAACTTAATTTATAAGTTTTTAATCAAGTAACATCTCCAAAATTAGTCCGCTAAAAAGTCGATAATATTAGTTACCGGAAAACAAAAACCAAAATGCCGGAAACATTTAGTTGTATAACACTTGAAAGATTGTCTGGACATATTGTTTGCTTTTCAACAAGATTGTGGCAAATTCTTAGACACTCTCAACCAGTGGCGGATCCAGAATTTTGGATCATGTGTGGCACAATTCTTGGCTCGCTTCGCTTAGCGAATATTTTTATATTTTAATTTTTCGTTTTTCCAAGTAAAACTTGTTTATCTTTTTTTTTAATCCATATAATTTAAACATAGTATAAAAATAATAAAAATATTTTCAATCATAAATAAGAGATGAGAGTTTATGATAATTTTGTAATACAAATGATAGGCAAATACATCTTTTAAAAAAGGTTAATTTAAACCATTAATTAGTAATATATGACTCTTCATCATCCATTATTTTTCACCAATACTAAAGCCAATCTTGAGTTTTAAATGCTTTAGGCGAGATGATCAAATGATGCCTCGTCAAATAGTTTAGTTAAGCACCTAACAACTCCATCTTTTAAAGGTTCTACCACGAAACAAAACTCACACATCAATTTAATAGAACCGTGTCTTTAAAGAATAGAAATTTGTGAAATCAATAACGTAATAATTTTATACTAGATAATTTAAGAATGCAAACTTATAATAATAATAATAATAATAATAATAATAATAATAATAATAATAATAATAATAATAATAAATAATGTGAATATAGAATCAAGTTTGTTCATGTATAAATTGTTCAATTGTTTTTTCTTTATTTTGCAAATTTGCATGAATTGTTCGAGAAATTCAATTGTATGTCTAATAGTTTGACTATGAGTATCATGACATGTCTACAAACAATACTTACTACAACAAGACTCAAACTAAATATTTATTGGTACATGAAGAAAGATATAAGAAAACCAAAGTAAAAGTAGTAAAAAAACGCAAACACTGTTTTATATTGGGAACATGACAACAATAGTATGCTTTGTTTAGTCTCTAGAAATTAAAAATACTTTCTCTCTCTTCATCTTCTTCCTCATCTCAATGTCTTCTTCTTCACCAATCTCTGCAACCATCAACCTGTTGGAATTAGATATCAAGACATTCAAATAAATAATCACCAAAACATCAAAGTAATATTGCGGAAGCGTATAAGGATGTATTAACGAATAATTAATTAACATAAAGAATATGCGTACCTTTGTTGATTCTAGCCGAACAAGAATCAAATCCACAAACTAGCAATGGATGAACCCTAATTTGATTTAGTTAGGATTATATGAATTACCCCTTACCGTTTTGTAATTCAATCCAAGATAATAACAATAGTGTGTTATTACTAAGTTCTTGTACACACGTACTAAACCGAATTAAAGTAATGCTAGTTTTTATCAAACAAATAACTTGGTTGTGGAAAAGGTTTTGGATCGACACACTAAAGGTGTGGCCGATCGGTTTGGACAAAGAAAACACACACAAAACTATTTTTTAGGTTTAGCTTATGAGCACAAGAGATGGAAAAACAATACCCCTAGCCTTGTATATATACCCAAGATAACTTGGTGAACAAGTTGTGGATTGTTTCCATGTTTCTTTGGCCGATCGGTTCTAGATCCCTAAAGGGATTCCGAAACCTTCCCAACTTTTGCAATTTAGTCCTTTTCCATAAACATTTAACGACCGTTAGTCCATTACATTAATTACTTAACGTCCGTTAGTTATTTCGTTTAATAAATAAATAAATACAACATTTATATTTAATTATTAACTTTAAATTCTCATACGTAAAGTGTGCAATCCCAAAGTCTCGAGTTCGATCCTAACTCACTTCTACTAATTTATATCCATAAAACCAACAGCTCCCACTTGGATATATCTTAATAGAGTGATCACATTCGGTTAGCGTCTAGCAACACTTCGATGCCTCTAGTACAACTCGAGCAAGGCTCCTGGAAAACCTTTTAATGATTTCTCATTATTATTATCCTTTTGTTTCTAATACCACGTTAAATAAAGATATGGAATTAAGTCATTCTTTATATAACTAATCTGTTTCTCGTTTGTAAGTGATTGACCAAGATTACCGAATCATCTAAACATATTTAGGGGAGATTTGGGTGCGGCCGCACAAACATCTTGTCAACCCTACGAGGGGCCCAGCAGTATTAAACTCCAAATAAATTTGAAGGAACAAATTCTATTTTTGACTACAAGAATAACCCACAAACTTTGTAACATTTCTGAGAACAACCCTTATGACTACCAGTTACGTATAGCGTTAAGTTGCTCCACAGAAATGCACTACATTCATGACACTTATCTGGTATCTCAAGTCTGAGGATAACTATTCATAATTTACTTATAACAATATCCACAAAGTAAATTATGTAGTTGGGATAAGTCCTATATTCAATTCATTGAATATCATCTGAAATTGGTATGCATTCTCATCAATATACTTTCAAGTATATTCTACCACATCTCTCAGATTTGTCTTAATTTAATGATACTCCCATATCAATAATCGACAACGGACATTTAAAATAACTTAGTTATTTACGGATTAAACATGCAAATATAGGACAACAATATTATAAATGAAAATAAACATAATCCAAACTTTATTTCATTGAAAATAATAAATGTTTTACAATATCCTTTATCCAAATACTAATCACAGTTATGCATGAAACTTTTAGCTAAACGAAGTCCAATTCCATTGGCAAGTCCTACAAGCTTGTCTTTAGCTAAAGCCTTAGTGAACGGATCAGCTAAGTTATCATCTGTGTGAACTTTCAGTAGATTTATTTCACCTTCCTGGACTTGTTCCCGAACATAGTGATACTTCCGTAGAAAATGTCTGGTGCCCTTCATGACTCCAGGTTCATTGGCAAATATGATTGCAGCAGAATTGTCACAATACATATCAATAGGCGATTCAATTGAAGGCATAACACCAAGCCCTGAAATGAATTTCCTAATCCAAACAGCCTCCATTGCAGCTTCCGAAGCAGCTATGTATTCGGCTTCTGTTGCAGACATCGCAATCGTAGTCTGCTTCTTGCTCTTCCAGTCAACTGCTCCTCCATTGATGACAAAGACATAACCCGTCTGAGACTTCGTATCATCTTTATCACATTGCCAGGACGCATCACAGTAACCTGTAACACCAAGCTCTGTGTCTGGATTTCCACCATACACTAAAAACATATCTTTAGTATTTCTGAGATACTTCAGAATATGCTTAACAGCAATCCAGTGAAGATCACCCGGATTCTGTTGATATCGACTGGTCATGTTTTGAGCGAACGCTACATCTGGCCTTGTGCATCTCACAGCATACATAATAGATCCTACAGCTGAAGCAATAAGGAACGTTCTGCATGCGTGCCACCTCAGCAGGTGTTGAAGCACACATATCGCTACATAAGCCATGCTTTACTTCCATCGGCAAATATCCTTTCTTGGAATTTTGCATATTGAATCTCTTCAATATTTTATCAATGTAAGCGCTTTGACTTAAACCAATTAACCGCTTTGACCTATCTCGGTAGATCTTAATTCCCAGAATGTATGCAGCTTCTCCTAAATCCTTCATGGAAAAACACTTCCCAAGATATGCCTTAACATTTTGCATGCTTGGAATGTCTTTTCCCATAATTAATATGTCATCGACATAAAGAATTAGGAAAATTACATCACTCCCACTAACTTTGTGATATACACATGGCTCATCAAAATTTTGAATAAATCCATACCTTTTGATTTCTTCATCAAATTTTTTATTCCATTGCCTTGATGCTTGCTTCAATCCATAAATGGACCTTTGAAGTTTGCATACACGGTTTGGAAATAGTGGATTCACAAACCCCTCAGGTTGCTTCATATAGATGTCTTCATCTAAGCGACCATTTAAGAAGGCGGTTTTGACATCCATTTGCCATATCTCATAGTCATAGTATGCTGCTATAGCTATGAGAATTCTAATAGCTCTAATGTCTGCTACAGGAGAAAAGGTCTCCTCATAATCAATGCCATAAGTTTGAGTAAAACCTTGCGCAACTAGACGAGCTTTATAGACGTGTACATTGCCATCCATGTCAGTCTTAATCTTATAGAGCCACTTACTCCCAACCACCGAGGCGTTTGGAGGTAAGTCAACCTCTACCCAGACTTCATTTTCTCTCATGGATTGCATTTCCCCATTCATTGCAACCTGCCATTTATCCTTGTCAGGACTTGCCATGGCAGCTTTATAACTAGTAGGCTCTCCAAGATCTCCTAACATAGTTTCCTCAACCTCTACGTTAAGACATAGACGTTCAGGTGCACGTATATTCCTTACGGATCTACGAACGGGAATCACTTCAACTTCTGGTGGAGGACCCAGACTATCAGGTTCTACCGGAAGTACGTTAGTGTTTTCAGAAGGTAATGCATCTTCTTGATCATCTTCCAGATCATAAACTCTCCCACTGAATTCTTGAGATACGAGATCTCTTTCAAGAAAATCTCCATACCTAGCAACAATTACTTTATTATCAGTTGGATAGTAAAAGTAGTAACCCATAGTTTCCTTAGGGTATCCTACGAAGATACACTTTACAGATCTTTGTTGGAGTTTATCTGTTGAGTCACGTCTAACATACGCCTCGCAACCCCAGACCTTTAAATAAGACAGGTTAGGAGCTTTACCATGCCATATTTCATATGGTGTCTTATCAACCTTCTTTGTGGGAACCATATTTAGAATACGAACAGCAGATTCTAAAGCATAATCCCAAAAGGATAAAGGTAGAGTGGTAAGATTAAACATAGATCGTATCATGTCCAAAAATGTACGATTTCTTCTCTCAGATACACCATTTTGTTGTGGAGTATATGGAGAAGTGAGATTCTGGACAATTCCATTCTCAGCTAAGTAATCTTTAAACTCTTGGCTTAGATACTCGCCTCCTCTATCAGATCGAAGAGCTTTAATCTTCTTTCCCAATTGCAGTTCTACTTCAGCTTTGAAAACCTTAAATGTTTCAAACACCTCATGTTTATGCTTAAGTAAATAAACATAACCATAACGGCTGAAATCATCAGTAAAGGTTAAGAAGTAGCTAGCACCTCTCTTTGACACATGTCTAAGTGGTCCACACACATCAGTATGAATAAGACCAAGTAGATCAGAAGCCCTCTCCATATTGCTATGAAAAGGTTTCTTAGTCATCTTCCCAGATATGCATGACTCACATTTATCAAATGATTCATCATTGATATTTTGCAAAAGCCCTTCTTGTTGCAGCTTATGCATGCGAGCCTTGCCTATATGAGCAAGTCGACAATGCCAAAGATAAGAAGAATTCAAGTCTAACTTTATCTTCTTGTTAATGCTAAACATTGAATTATTATTATTGTTAGATACATTTCCAATCATATCAATTTCAAACACACCATTCACAGTAATTGCTTTAAAATAAAATACACCATTTAAAGAAACATCAATTCCATTACTTGAAATAGTATGAGTAAAACCATCATCCAACAAACTTGAAAAGGAAACAACACCTCTAATTATAGAAGGTGCGTAATGACAATTGTTCAATAACAGTACTAAGCCCGAAGGCAATACTAAACTAAACGTTCCTATGGCTTCAACAGCTGCATGTGCGCCATTTCCCACGTGCAGATATTGCTCCCCATAGGCAAGCTTCCTTTCCACTCTAAACCCCTGCAGTGTATTACAAATGTGAATACCACAGCCCGTATCATATACCCAGGAATTATTATGATTTAGAGTAAATAATTCAATGACAAATAAATTACCTGAAGAACCGGCGCCCGAGGACCCAGCGTTCATCTTATTTGTCCGCAATTCATCAAGATAGAGAGCACAGTTTCTCTTCCAATGCCCAACTGTCTTGCAATGGTGGCATGCTTGATCCTTTTTAGGATTATCCTTCCTAGGAGTAGGGTTCTTTTTGGGTTGAGGTTGATAGGCCATCACCTGTTTGCCTTTGTCAACCTTTCCCTTACCCTTCCCCTTCTTGTTGTTCGCACGCTGCGGTTTTGGCTTATTAATTCTTCCACCCTGAATAGCAAGTACCTGGGCGGTAGGAACCTTTTGAGGCAACCCTTTCTCATAGTCAATTAGCAATGCGTGTAGGTCAGTAACTGTCTTCCCCACGCAGTGCATATTGAAATTTCTGACAAAACCATTAAAATCCTTGTTAAGGGATCGATTAATCAGATTCACAGCCATGTCATCCTCATAAGTTTTGCCAAGTGCTTTTAGCTGGTCCATGTAACCTTTCATTTCCAGCACATGAGCACTTACGGGTTTACCCTCTCCCTGCCTACAGCTGTGTAACGCGTCGGTCAAGTCATAAATCTCGACGGCAGCTGGTTTCTCAGACATAGTTCGAAGTTCATTGAGCATATTATATGGGAAATAATGTTCGAACTGCTTTTGAAGAGCAGATTCCATTGTTCCCAACATAAGACAAGCCACATCATTATGACGCTTATACTCAAGTTTCCACTCGTCCTTTTGAGCTTGAGTAGCTTCAGGACCAGTTGGTTCAGCAGGGCAAGGTTCATAAAGATATTTCATACGGTCAGCAACTCTACAGACAATTCTCAAAGAGCGGTGCCAATCATTGAAATTCTTAGAGCCAGTCAACTTTTCTCGATCAAAAAAGCTTTTGAACGCAGAATTTAGAGCAGTGTTAGTGTTATCGGTGTTTTGAGCCATTTCTACAGAAAAAAGTTCAAGTATTAGTATTTTCGATAATACACTTTTCAAGAAAATAAATATACCCAACGGTAATATAAACATATAACCATATAATTTTCTCGAAAACTAGGATCCAAATTATCATAGGTTCATCACATCAGTTGATCTGCTAGCAACGAACGCATATAATAAGGTAATCTGTCGAACATTAATTGGCAAACAATTTCCAACTCCTAGATCATTATGGGATTTATATTTTCCAATGCTATTGCAAATATAAACATGTTTCATCCCATCTTATGCCATTGAGTCCAGGTCTCACTTCCTACTCAACTTAAGTGTCTAACTTAAAAAACTGCAAATATGTCCATGTAAGGTCTGACTTTACATAGAGATTTACCTCTCCATTACAATCTCGCCAAGTACTGTCATGACGTAAATTGCAACTTCAAGTGTTCTTTTAATTAGATGGCATATTCTTAATTTTAAAAGGGTACTCGTTTTGATTTTATGTGGTCAAATCAAATATGTACAAAGATGTCATGCATTCATCTTGTAGCATAATTTTAATAAAAACTTTTTATTACCAATTCATAAAGATCAAATTATCAAAGTTTTGATTGAGGTATTGGGTTCACCAATCAAGGAATTTAGTATTAATTATCATCCATTATACCGTACTTTTGCATAAGTGTAAACACTTAGTGTTTCGGATAATTACCACCGAAGTGGCGCATGGAATTAAAACTAATTCGCCCTTAAGATGAGCTTGCACATTTATATGGCTTACTAAGTAGCTCCACTCGAACTTACAGGGGGCAGAGGACCAGGTACGCGCTAAAGCACAACCTAAGACATCCATTCAGTGTGTCTATGCGCACTTCTTTAAACCCCTTTTATTAGTTCATTCGAATGGGTGAGCCGTTCAGTCATTGTACCAAAGTCACCAATCAATAAAACTATATTGACAACTTAACTCTTCCAAAACAATTAAATTTCGCCATTGTTTAGTCCGTATTATTTTTCTATTCAAAATTACCCTTTGCTTAAAACTGTCAAACATAATAAACAAACAAGTAACAAATAAAAAATAAACTACTAAAAAACAATGCGCACATAATAAACAATTTATACGTGTAAACAAGTAGCCACATGCAACTTATTCGATAAAATCCTATTAATAATCAATATCTAGGTTAAATTAATGTATATATTAATTTAGGGTTTTCACTCCAGCAATAGAAAGTGAGCCACATACATCGATGAATCGATTGCGTAAACCCTTCATTAATTATACCAAATTGCACATAATTGATTCATTAATATATTAATTGGAGTCTTCCCCAATTCAAGATTTATCATAAATAAATATGTCTCAACAATTAAACAATATATCAAAGCAACTTATCCATGACTAACATGCATGTATAGTCATGGACATCATAACAATTATTCAAGTAAGTCACAAGATCGCATATAAAAATTCCATGACACATAACAAATTATTCATGAATTAATCACGTAATCAATATTAATTCTAGGTTTTAATAAGGTTAGCAAACAATTTTCAAAACCCTAAAAAATTATGTGTATGTCGATTTTAAAAAAAATATGGTACGCCCAATATAAAAAAAAATTCGACCAAACATAAATAAGCATAAACCCTAGATTAACATAGCAAACAACATACAAGTATTTGTTTTATTACGCGTTTATGTAATTAATTACTCATTAAAAACCAATGACTCGTGATGCCACTGTTGGAATTAGATATCAAGACATTCAAATAAATAATCACCAAAACATCAAAGTAATATTGCGGAAGCGTATAAGGATGTATTAACGAATAATTAATTAACATAAAGAATATGCGTACCTTTGTTGATTCTAGCCGAACAAGAATCAAATCCACAAACTAGCAATGGATGAACCCTAATTTGATTTAGTTAGGATTATATGAATTACCCCTTACCGTTTTGTAATTCAATCCAAGATAATAACAATAGTGTGTTATTACTAAGTTCTTGTACACACGTACTAAACCGAATTAAAGTAATGCTAGTTTTTATCAAACAAATAACTTGGTTGTGGAAAAGGTTTTGGATCGACACACTAAAGGTGTGGCCGATCGGTTTGGACAAAGAAAACACACACAAAACTATTTTTTAGGTTTAGCTTATGAGCACAAGAGATGGAAAAACAATACCCCTAGCCTTGTATATATACCCAAGATAACTTGGTGAACAAGTTGTGGATTGTTTCCATGTTTCTTTGGCCGATCGGTTCTAGATCCCTAAAGGGATTCCGGAACCTTCCCAACTTTTGCAATTTAGTCCTTTTCCATAAACATTTAACGACCGTTAGTCCATTACATTAATTACTTAACGTCCGTTAGTTATTTCGTTTAATAAATAAATAAATACAACATTTATATTTAATTATTAACTTTAAATTCTCATACGTAAAGTGTGCAATCCCAAAGTCTCGAGTTCGATCCTAACTCACTTCTACTAATTTATATCCATAAAACCAACACAACCAACAATGATAATAGACACCAGAAAACTACTTTTGAATGCCCAGAGCCCCTTGGGGTGTAGCACTTTCGAAAAACCCAAATATAAGTAAGGAAAAAATTACACTTCCGCCGAAACCGTATGTGGCCCGTGCCACAGGTGGCTTGGGCGTAGCTCCGCCCCTGCTCTCAACTCCAGAACTCATGCAAACAAACCCATTCAAACTCATACAAAAATTAACACGAAATCGAACTTTACGCCACACAAGCACAAACCAAACATTAGGCAAACCAGACGTCACTAAATAAAAGAATAAACATTACACAACATTATACTGTATGTTACATAAGATTCATACATTGAGTAACACAATTAAATTTATATGCATATCATGTTTCTTTCTTTACGCAAATATAATATAGAAACAAAATAATAAAATATGTACATTATAATTCACATTTATTTACTTTTGCAGCAAGATTTAATAAAATAAATAAATAAATATAACACAAATAATAAAAAACAAGTTGTTAATCTAACAATTTTCATTCATCTTGTTTCCAAACGAATTGAACTACATCGACTTACATTAACACAATGTTGATTACTTCAAACATCTTGTCACGAAATCACTTCGAAATGTTCTTCATTTTTGTTTAGACAAAAGTTGAAGCTAAATTATATCAATAAAACAATATCTAAAAATTGCGGTTCTTTCATCATCAAGATTCAAGAAAACCCGTCATTCTTAAAACGGAGTTTCTCATTTCGCTCAAATCTCTTCCTTTTAATGTCCTTCCAATTCCTGAACAAACAGAAAACGCCATTTTATGTTGTAATCGTCTTCGTACTATCAAATGAGGTGGCACCATTTCTTGATCACCTTCATCCTCATATTCAAATAGACTCGGCTCAGTATAACGAAACAAAGCCATGTTCACGGGTATATTAACTGTCACGGGCTTTGTTTTCGTGTTCTTGGTCTCTACTTTTTTTCTTTTCGCTCTTCTTGACTCATCCATATCAGAATGATAATCATCTTTCTTCTCAAATTTTTTGACGTTGCTGCAGGAGAACATAACTTCAGATTCTTGAAATTCTTCTTCTGTCATTTCTATTGGAATAATAGAGTAATAATTTGAAGAGTTTGAAATGATGTGAATGATGGATTTGATTATTTATAGGAGATGGAAATGGAATCGTAGTGAGTACTCAATCATTCTTTGTTGTGGGCCCGGGATTCTCTCTCTCTAAAAGTCTTGGTTTTTCTCTCTCTGCAAGTTATTAATTAGCTGCCTAAATTGTCCAGCTTAGCTTAAGCAGCTTGTAGCTCACGTAACTCAGTACAAGCCGCCTTGTATGGTGTACATTATAAGTCATGTTCCATGATTTACGTTGCCAGGCTAGGTTCTGCTCACATTTTGTTCTTTAGCTATTTGTTAGGGTAAGCATGGTTCGTTTGGCTCGGTTTTAGGCTAAAACCAGACCGAACTGAAAATATCGGTTTTTGGTTTTTAAAAACCAGAACCGAATTGTGAATATCGGTTTTTGGTTTTTAAATACTCTCTCCGTCTCAAAATATAAGTCCAATTTGACTTTTAGATTCGAACTTTTACCTTAAATATTTTTGTTTGTATTAAATAATAATTGATGCAAAATATATAAATGAATTGTGTTTTAAATGTATTTTAATTTGGTATAATTTTTATCAAGTGTAATATAATACAAACAAAAATATTTAAGATCAAAGTTCGATTAAAAAGTTAAATTAGACTTAAATTTTGAGACGGAGGGAGTAAAATTACAAGAAGATAATTGTTTATACCTCCTAAATGGTACCTTTAAAACACAACCTAAAACAATCTATGTATTTAGGCCTCCCTTCTATTGTTGGAAGAAAGAAGAAAGAAGTGTTTCAAGCCATTCTAGATAAGGTACAAAAGAAAATTTCTGGATGGAAAGAACGACAGTTGTCAATAGGGGGAAAGGAGGTTCTATTAAAATCTATGGCCCAAGCAATGCCAATGTATGTCATGAATCTTTTTCTATTACCAGATGGTCTAATTGACGAGATCCATCGAGCTTTTAATTGTTTCTGGTGGGGACATGGAAACAAGGAAAACCCTATACGATGGACATCTTGGGAGTCTATGTGTATTTCTAAATAACGTGGTGGCATGGGATTTCGTCATATGAATAGCTTTAATAAGGCTCTCCTCGCAAAGCAAGGTTGGAGACTAATAACAATGGAGGAGTCACTTCCGGCAAGAATTCTAAAGGCGAGGTATTTTCCAAGGAGTTGTTTCTTAGATGCAAGGATTGGATATAAGCCTAGTTTTGTTTGGCGTAGCTTATGTTCAGCACGAGACATCATTCGAAAGGGGAAAATGGAATGTTGGTAATGGTAAGCAAGTAAGAATATGGGAAGACTATTGGCTTGAGGGTTACAGAAAACTATACAACCACACTCAGAATCATGATTTGCATGTTGTTAATGATCTTTTAGATCCTAATACATAAGGTTGGAACCACACACTATTGCTACAAGTATTTCCCAGACAAATTGCTGAAAGGATATCATGTACACACATCAATCCAGATGAGTGTGACTCTCGTTACTTGGGTGCTTCTCCCAATGGAATTTTTACTTGCAAATCTGCTTATTGGATAGCAATTCAGAGTATAGAATGTCTTAAAGATCCACTAGCACAACAGGACAGTAAGTGTTTTAAGGCAATTTGGTTGGCTAATATTCCTAACAAAGTAAAAATTTTCATTTGGAGAGCTTGTATGAATCTTTTGCCCACTTTAAGCAATCTGGTAGCAAGAGGCTTAGCGCCTGGTTCTCTCACTTGTGTGCATTGTTCAGCTCCAACGGAAGACATTAAACATGTTCTATTCCTTTGTGATTGGGCGTGGGATATATGGGCTAGCATGGAGTTGACTGATCTTACAAACCAGGTAGAAGACATATCTATTGAAGAGATGCTATGTGCTACTCAGGAGCGACAAGAAGGTAAGTTTGAATTGATGCTAATGGTAATGTGGCGAATATGGTGTGTGAGAAATTTCAAAGCTCATGGACAAGGAGATTTGGAGCAGAATAAAGTGAAAGAATCTGCTCATGTGATGTTGCAAGATTTCTCCCGAGCAAATCGAGCTACAGTTGCAACTATGCCCCCCCCATAATGCACCCTCACGAGCATGGTTTGCTCCAACATACGGAGAGATAAAAATAAATGGTGATGCTGGTGTATTAGGGAACAATGGTATAGCAGGCCTTGGTTTTGTCATGAGATCACATAGCGGGTCAGTATTGGTAGCGGGAAGCAGGCGGGTCAATTTTGCGACGTCGGTTGTTGAAGCGGAAGCAAAAGCAATCCTTTGGGCTATTCAAGTGGCGCTATCTAAGGGTTTTAAAAAAGTTGTTTTGGAGACCGATTCAAGTATTCTTGTGGAGGCATTCAAACACGACAAAGTGTTAGTTCAAATTAGAGCTCTATTTCTCCATATACGTCGGTTATGTCTCTCATTTGATTCTTGTACTTGGTCTCATGTGCGACGTGAGGGGAATAGAGTGGCTCATGAGTTAGCTAGAAGACCGTTATATGATAGTATAGATGACGTGTATGTTGGTTTTGTGCCTCCTTCGGTTAAGCCATGGGTACAACATGATGTAACTTTTCTAAATGATAATTGAATGAGTTTCATAATAATAAAAAAAAAAAAAAACAATATTGTTTAAGATTCTATGTATTTTCTTGGTTTGGTTTCCATGCCAAAACCAAACCGAACCGTACACTTCGGTTTTTTTCAAAATTTAAAAACCAAACTCTCGGTTTTTCAATCTATTTTGAAATATTGGTTTTGTTTTTTCGGTTTTTTTGTTTTTAAGTTCGGCTTTTCAGTTTTCTACACACACCTACTATTTATCTTGTTTTTAGCTATTTCCTTCTTGAATTTAACAATTTGATACGTTATAAATAATTAATCCGTAATCCTAAGTTACATGTGACAAAACAATCTAGAAGTAACAGCAAAATATATATATCTTGGTTACATTGCAATGGACAACTTATGATAGAATTAATGTGACCAAGTCCATGCTCATTGTCTTTCATTAAAAATGTATTTAGACGTCAAGTTTCTGAATCCTTTGCTTGTCACTCAAGTTTATTTTTTGTTTAAACTCAACCTAGTACAATAGGAAAATGATTGGGAAGCCTAATTATGTGCTTAAAGATGTGATTAAACACGTGTGACATGATCCTGATGGTTTATAAAAAAATGGGTCCCATTGTTGTAGCCATCAGGATGATGCCACATATGCTTAGGCATATCTTTAGGCACATGATGTAGGTCTCCCAATCACCACCCAGTACAATATTATTAGTTGTGTTAGAGTTATATGAAGATAAAGTTAGCTCAAAAGAAATATTAAAATTATACTAGCAGGGTACCCGCGCGATGCGGCGGCGGATACCCTGAAATAAAAATTTTCAATAAACCATGTTTTATAATCTGAAACGTTTTATGTGACGATAAATTTGCGGATGCCAAAAGTTTCATGTCGCATATTTTAATTCTTTAGAATATTATAGTAGGGTACTCACGCGTTGCGGCAGCGGGTATCAAGTAATAAAATTTTCGGCAAAAAATGTTTTCAATTTTATATTTTCTCTTACAATAACTTTCCCAATAACGAAAACAAAATGAGTTTGAGTAACTTTAAAAAAAGTGATGGATAATATCAAACTAATTCATATAAAAACAATTGAAAGTGGCGTGATTTTGCGACGCGGTAGTCAATAATGTTATTGAGTTATAGTCAAATTAGTTGATAGTGGTCCGTAGTCACAAGTAAGTAGAAACATTTTTTTTATGAAATATATATGTAATAATCAACACCTCGTAATAAGTAAATAAAATATATTTTTGAACATGTTTGCATCGTTAATATTGTTTATTACACTTGTCCCATATAGATAAAAGATATAACTAAAAAAGTGCTTATAATGTATAGATCTTGTAAAGTATATATTTATGAAAACGCTTGTATCATTAATATTGTTTATAACACTTGTCCCACATAGATAGAAGATATAAATAAAAGAATGCTTATAATGTAAAAAAAACTTACATGTTTAAGCAATCATTTAGAGTTATCCATGAAAAGTATAATAATTAACATGCTAATATATTAATCATTGAATTATCACTTATACTTTGCACATTTGCATCATTTGTCTACAAAAAATTGTCCCGATTTTTACAAAAAACCGTTTTTTACTTTTGTGGTTAATTTTATTTAAAATAATTCAAAATTTATTTAGATTGGTTCTCGAAACACTCTTACGATATAATAATAGTTTTGGAACTTTGTAGTTTTGCATGCATTTTAACATCATATTCATTTATATGTGCATTTTTGCATTAAAACTATACTGATTCAAAAAGAAATAATAAATGAAGCATTAAAATTTTGTTGAAGATAAATTAGTAAAAGCAAGGTATTGTGTACATTATGCATTAAAAATTGTAATGCTTAAAAAACACATTAATGACATCATAAAAAAAAATAGCAGAGAGGGTGCTAAATGCTTTATAAGTAGTATAGATATGTGTAATATGTAAAAAATCAAATAAATTATCACTTGTGAATTTACATATTTACATCATTTGTCTTTAAAGAATTGTCCCGATTTAAAAAAAAAAAAAAAAAAAAAAAAAACCGTTTTTTTACTTTTGTGATTAATTTTATTTAAAATAATTCAAAAAATTTTAGATTGGTTTTTGAAACACTCTTACGGTATAATAATAGTTTTTGAACTTTTTAGTTTTGCATTCATTTTAACATCATATTCATTTATATGTATATTTTTGCATTAAAACTATACTAATTCAAAAAGAAATAATAAATGAAGCATTAAAATGTTGTGAAAGATAAATTAGTAAAAGCTATTTATTGTGTATATTATGCATTAAAAATTATAAAGCTTAAAAAACACATTAATGACATCTTAAATTTTTTTATGAGAGAGGGTGATAAATGCTTTATAAGTAGTATAGATATGTGTAATATGTATAAAATCAAATAAATTATCACTTGTGAATTTACATCTTTGTATCATTTGTCTTAAAAAAATTGTCCCGATTTTTACAAAAAACTGTTTTTTACTTTTGTGGTTAATTTTATTTAAAATAATTCAAAATTTATTTAGATTGGTTCTCGAAACACTCTTACGATATAATAATAGTTTTGGAACTTTGTAGTTTTGCATGCATTTTAACATCATATTCATTTATATGTGCATTTTTGCATTAAAACTATACTAATTCAAAAAGAAATAATAAATGAAGTATTAAAATGTTGTGGAAGATAAATTAATAAAAGCTATGTATTGTGTACATTATGCATTAAAAATTGTAATACTTAAAAAACACATTAATGACATCTTAAAAAAATTTAAAAGAAAATGTGCTAAATGTTTTATAAGTAATATAGATGATGATGATACTGTTAGAGTTATATGAACATATTTAATTATAACTATCTTTATATGGCTGATACCGTTTTTCAATTTTCATAACTATATTATAACAACTTGCATTTTTCAGGTTAATTTTCACTTTTTTTAAAAAGTTACTATTCACTTTTACTATTCATCCCGTAAAATTTTTATTTCACATTCTCGTAAGTTAATTTATTTTAGTAATAACCTGAGAGTTTGACAATCGTTAGATCATCTTCGCAAAAGCTATTAAGAAAACATCGTCTTAAAGTTTCGTTTTAGTCGGAGCACCATTTAAACATCCCGCGCATAACGAAAATCAACTCTGACAATTTTCCTCACATCAGATTAATTTTTAGATCACTCATAATCAATTTGAGAATTTTTAAGATTTCATTTAAATGTTACCAAATAAACCTTGAGCCGTACGAGACTAAACTTACGTTTTAAACAATTCTACTTAGACCCAGACTTAACCATTCCTGCACTGTGTTTTCTAAGATGTTTTGACACTTTTACATTTTTTGGAAAAGTCAAACATATTTCCTTCCTCCTTTGACCATAAAGAAATTAACCTTGTACGTTCTACATTTTTACTTAAATCGCGTAACTTTTAGACTTCACGTATAACTGTTAAGTTATCCCACGTATAACGAAAACCATATTTTGACATCTCATATCACTTTGATAACATCAAATAGTCCTGAATATTAAGTGTCAATTTCCCCCGATAATGCTCGTTATTCATATCATTTATATGGATTTACGCTTGTTTTCCATTGTTTTCCACTTTCAGGTGAATTACGAGCATTGGAGCTAAAGAGACGCGGAAATGGAAACATATCTAAAGATTTATCACATTATGCTATTTTGAAGAAGTTACGGCGTAACTCATCTCTCACATTACGCCGTAACTATTGCGTGACTCAGTATGCCAACTTATCAGAAGGTTACGGCGTAACTCCTCCCAAAGGTTACGACGTAACTACATTAGGTCAAAAGAGGTTTCACGCTGCTGATACTTACGCCGTAACTACTGCATCTCTTACGACGTAACCAAGTTTATTGAAGACTACGGCGTAACCACTCATTAGATTACGCCGTAACCAGCAGATCTAGTGCATTTTACGAAGAAATAGAAGGTTACGGCGTAACTCCTATATGGGTTACGCCGTAACCCATATCTGGCCTATAAATACCCCACGAATTCCAGCATTTCTAATCATCCCATTCCACACACAACACTCTGAGAATGTGGGAAAAAGCTCAAGGCAGGTCTAGAGGAGCATACGGAGCTGTTTCCTAAGGAGAAGTCACTCCATTACGATATGCATTAGCGTTTTATATTTCTTTTACTTTCAATTCATGTATTTCGTACTTTTGAATATTGAATTGATTTTCATGATTAATATGAGCGGCTAAGCACCTTTTGGTGCTAGCCTAGTTATGATTCCTTAATTGTTTTGTTTGCGTTTACCTTTACTTCCGTACAATTATTTCTAAGTGTATGCATGCATAGTTCATTGGTAGCCACCCTTGGTTCGGTATTTTTGAATGGCGGTAGAGGCCAATTGCCTAGGAGATATGACCTGCTGACCCTAGGTGAGCGGACTGAGACGGGAATGCTAAGATATGACTAACTGACGACCCTTTCTACTTGTGCGATTTGACCAACTGATCACCTATCGTTTGGATGAACTTAAGAATTGGGGGGTGTAGTGTCTAAGTTCCTAACGGCCGGGCTCTCACTATTATGAATCTAGCATATAGCGGTACTTAATGACTTGGCTTAGGGGACCAGGAACAACAAGACTTATGACGGTGCACCTGATTTCTCCTGTGGTGGCATCTTTACTGATAGGTTAGGGCGAATTGACCAAATGTTGTCCTCTCGAATTTGACCCCACCTGAAGTAATTGGAAGTAAGTAGACGTAGACATAACTAGCTAGGAGGATTAACTAGGTTAGCACCACTTCTCTCTATTGATTTCCCTTTACCATTTATCTGCTTTTATTTATTTTCTGCATTAGTAGTTAATTAATTAAATCCCTATCGAAAAAACTATTATTCTGTGACAATTAGACTTAGTAATAATCCAACACACATAGCTCTTGGGACGACCTCGACTTTACCGTTTACTACACTACACACGACCGGGTACACTGCCCGTTAGTGCACTAGGGTAGACCATTGGTATTGCGAGACACTATAAATTTAAGACATGGTCAGTAAAACCTGCATCACACTTATAGACTAATTTTAGTCTACTTTAAATAAATTCACGGTCATTTCCCTGAAATCTCGTTCTTTTCTGATAAATTGCGAATTACGCGTTTTTGACCCGTGTTTCCAGCTTTAAGCAGTGTTTTTGCACCCAATGATAGTGTAACGCCCCGACCCGCCAAGGGTAAAGGAATCACAAATAATGGTGTCATATCAAAGCAAACACAAATAACCAAAAGAAGTCTTAACATAAATGCGGAAATAATCCAAGTCAAATGACTTCAATACATAGGTCCCAACGGAAACGAAATAAACTTCAAACATAATATCCGAAATAAATAAGTCTAAAATGGCATCATAAGAAATCAAAGCTAAAATCTCTAAGGTAAGTCCACTCAAGCACTCATCCCAAAGCAACCCAGCTTCCAATGCTTAGATACCTGCCGCGGAAGAAAAGAAAAGTGCGGCTGAGCTTCAAAAGCCCAGTGAACAGATATGAAAGCAAAAGCGAATACTAAACTAAAACGGATATGAAATAAAGTGAATGAGCGATAGCAAAATCATAATCATTTTCAAAGCATAAATCATAATTTCCAAAACAAAGTTTATAGTCAACTACCACGAGCCCAGAACATATATCAGATCATATTCATTTTCACACAAGGCAACATTTGTAGGGGAGACCTACCAGAGTTATGAAGGACGTGCATGCACGCAGCATCAATCATCAGATAACAGATAACATATAACATATAACAGATAACAGATCTAGGATGCATCCATACGCCCCTTCCTACATATTCACAAATATGCTTCACCATCCAGAGACGTGGCAGAACATCACTCTACTGCCCTAGAGTCATATCAGAAGTGCATCACTGATACGGACATGGAACCCCCATGACTAGTTAAATATTTGGCTCGGGTGTCAAACTATCTTAGGTCAAATCAGAATGTCATAACTGACACAGATCATATTTATCAGAAAATCATTCATGTTTCTAAAATCATAGTTTTCATATCAGATAGTTCAAAATCAGATGTTTCATAGTTCAGAAATCAGAGTTCAGATAAGCAATAGCTCAAACAAATCAGAATGGGTTCATAGCAAAGGCTTAGGAAACCCTAATACGAAAGAAAACGTTAAAAGGAAACCTCTACTGAAAAGGTCAGAATATCTGTACCTTATTCCAACGCAAATGATCAAAAAGCAGAAAGACGAAAGGCAAAGGATTACTCCCTCTTCACAGAACCTATAGACATTAACGGTCGTCCAAGTTATTTATGATTCCATAATCATCGAAATGATCTTTTAACATTTGGTATTCATACTTTAATGATCTTCATACTTTAGGGTTTTATTAATTGAGACTTAAGTATTTTATAATTAATGTTGTAGATTAGGGTTCATTATATCATTTATTAAAGTCTAGGGTTAAATGTGAAAATAGTTTATAAGTCATAACTCACACATGAAATAACGAATTATTATATTTAGCTCAAACCCTAATCGACTCTTATTTATGTTCTAGGGTTTTCTTTTTCTTTAATATCTCATTAATATGCATTTACTTAATATGTTACGTCTTAATGACTCTTCACTTAACCTAATACGTAATTAATAACCATCTTTTCTTTTACACCTTACCATACACGTTTATGATTTCATGTGACCATACGTTATTAGGGTTTAATATACTTCATACGCTTTACATATTAAACTAGGGTTTATGTTTACGTGACCCTTACTTATTTATTACACGTCCAAAACTCATGTACATATGTATTCGGTTCATCTAGGGTTTCGGCTAACAAGTCATACGAAAGTCCTAGCTCATCTAAACATGTTACATATTTAAGTTATAATGTTTTACATAAGCCGAATAGATTACAAATGGTTCGGTCATAACTCATGCATGTTTCGGCCTAGGTTAACTCAACATATACGTGACCCGATTCAATATTACATCTTACGTTACATGTTCCTTATTAGTTACAAGTTCAATTGATTAGGGTTTTCCTTGTTTTCGGTTTACACCTCTCGGCCACAAACAAAAGAGAACAAAACGCGACTAAACAAAATATAACTTGACATATACATGTAAAGTACGTTAAAGGAAGTCGAATAAACGTTATACCTTAACTTGTCGAAGCAAAAATCTCAACACCAAGGTGTTATGGGTCTCGGCCGAACAAGAAGAAAGAAAAAGGAGAGGCAAAGCAAACTAGGGTTTCAATTTAATGATTATGTCTTATATTTATAGTAGTAGCATTTAGTTTAGGTTTAGGAAAGGTTGAGTTTGGCTTGGGTCCAACCGAACACACAAGCTCACCCACAATGGGCTTCGGCCCTTGGCTCACGAACACAAAACAAACGCCCTCTTGGCTCCTTCTTGGTCCTCGGCTTGGCGCAAAACAAAACAAAGGAAACGAGCCCGTCCAATAAATAAACGGCCCAACACTTATAAGCGAAACATTAAATTCCTAGTCGTACCAAAGTCGTTCACGTAATTATATTCGTTAAGTTTTATTTATTAGGTTTTTAAATTTCGTAATTTATTATAAACGTGTTTTACGTATTTTTGTGATTCTTGGTTCGAAGGGTATTTTCGTCTATATATATGTTTTAGATTTTCGGGTTTTACAACTCTTCCCCTCTAAAAAAAATTTTCGTCCTCGAAAATTGAAATGAAACGAAACGAAAACGAGATGAAAACATACCGAACTTATTCAAAGAAATGAGGATAACTAGCTCGCATCGACTCTTCGGTTTCCCAAGTAGCCTCACGCTCCGGGTGATTTTTCCAAAGAATCTTAACGAACGGAATGACTTTACTTCTCATAACTCTTTCTTGTCTTTCTAAAATAGCTTCCGGTTCTTCAGATAAAGACATATCGGATCGAATCTGATCAAACGGATACGAAGCAACGTGTAATGGATGATAGTTGTATCCCCTTAGGAGAGATACATGGAAAACATCGTGAACATGCGATAACTGAGGCGGAAGTGCTAATCGATACAAAACTTCTCCTATACGCTCCAGAATTTCAAACGGACCAATGAATCGAGGACTGAGCTTGCCCTTGATTCCAAAACGTTTCACACCTCTAAACGGCGAGACTTTCAAAAACACACGATCACCAACTCGAAATTCTAAATCACGACGATGCTTGTCGGCATAACTTTTCTGACGAGACCTAGCCTCCTTTAACTTTTCTCTAGCAACAGCTACTTTCTCATTAGTGATCTCAATCATTTCCGGACCTTCGATTAGGTGTTCACCTACTTCATCCCAACAAGTAGGTGATCTACATTTCCTTCCATAAAGAAGTTCAAACGGCGCTGCCTTAATGCTAGCATGCCAACTGTTGTTGTATGCAAACTCTACCAAACACAAATATTCATCCCAGCAGCCAGTCCATTCCAAAGCACAAGCCCTTAGCATGTCCTCTAAGGTCTGAATAGTCCTCTCTGACTGACCATCTGTTTGAGGATGAAAAGCCGTACTAAAATTAAGTCGAGTACCCCAAGCTTTTTGCAAACCTTTCCAGAAACGAGAAGTAAAACGCGGATCCCTATCTGACACAATAGCCGTCGGAGTACCATGAAGTCTAACTATCTCTTGCTGAAAAATCTCTGCCAATCTACCAATACCATAATCCTTTCTAATTGGTAAGAAATGAGCGGATTTGGTTAGTCGATCAACAACCACCCAAATCGCATCATGCTTCTTCTTAGTAAGAGGTAGTCCAGTCACAAAGTCCATAGATATCTTATCCCACTTCCATGTCGGAATATCCAATGGTTGTAACAGTCCACTAGCTCTTTGATGTTCGATCTTCACTTGCTGACAAATCATACACTTCGACACAAACGTCGCTACATCTTGCTTCATGCCGTTCCACCAGAAATACTGTTTCAAATCCCTATACATCTTGGTAGAACCAGGATGGATAGTGAAAGGAGAACTATGAGCTTCAGTCATAACTTTCTCACGAAGTACTTGATCATTGGGAACGCAAAGCCTATCTTCATACCATACAATTCCGTCGTTATCAACCTTAAACTCCGTCTGCTTACCTTCTTCAACATTTTGAACTACGGCCCACAACTCGCCGTCATCTTTCTGAGCTTCCTTAATTTGCAGTATAAGGTTCGACTCCACCTTCATACTAGCCCAGTATCCACCAAAACCTCGTACGCACAATTCCACATCCAAACGCTCTAAATCACGAATGATCCTAGGCTCAATCTCAATACTTGCAAGCATGCCTGATTTCCGGCTAAGTGCGTCAGCAACTACATTAGCCTTACCAGGATGGTACTGAATGTTAGTGTCATAATCCTTAAGAAGTTCTAACCATCTTCTTTGTCTCATATTGAGTTCCTTTTGAGTGAAAATATACTTGAGACTCTTATGGTCGGTGAAAATATCACACGTCTCTCCATACAAGTAATGTCTCCAGATCTTCAACGCGAACACCACAGCAGCTAACTCAAGATCATGAGTTGGGTAATTCTCCTCATAAGGTTTCAGTTGCCTTGAAGCGTAAGCTATCACCTTACCATGTTGCATCAAGACACAACCCAATCCTTTCTTAGATGCATCGCTATAGATTTGATATCCTCCAGAACCAGATGGAAGAGTCAAAATAGGAGCGGACACCAACCTCCGTTTCAATTCTTCAAAACTCTTTTCTCTTTCATCCGTCCACACGAACTTTTCACCTTTCCTCATCAATTGGGTTAAAGGCAAAGCTAAACGAGAGAAACCTTCAACAAAACGCCGATAGTATCCAGCAAGTCCTAGAAAACTCCTAACCTCAGTCACTGTCGTAGGTCTTGGCCACTTAGTGATAGCCTCAACCTTAGACGGATCCATGGTTATACCATCAGCTGATACGATATGACCAAGGAAAGCGACTTGCCCTAACCAAAATTCACACTTCGAGAATTTGGCGTACAACTTCTTCTTCCTCAGAATCTCCAAAACTATCCGGAGATGTTGCTCATGTTCCTCTTCAGACTTGGAGAAAACTAAAATGTCGTCGATGAAAACAATAACGAACTTGTCGAGGAACTCATGGAAAACACGATTCATCAGGTCCATAAACACAGCAGGCGCATTCGTCAAACCAAAAGGCATAACGAGAAACTCATAATGACCATATCTGGTACGAAACGCGGTCTTAGGAACATCTTGCTCCCTCACACGTAGCTGGTGATAACCAGATCTCAGATCAATCTTAGAAAAGAATTTAGCTCCTTGCAGTTGATCAAACAAATCGTCTATACGTGGCAGAGGATAACGGTTTCGAATGGTAATACGGTTGAGTTCACGATAGTCGATACATAGACGCATACTTCCATCCTTCTTCTTCACAAACAAAACAGGTGCACCCCATGGAGAAACACTAGGTCTAATGAATCCATTATCTATCATCTCTTGCAGCTGTTCCTTCAACTCCTTCAGTTCTACAGGTGCCATACGATACGGAGCTTTCGAAATCGGTTTAGCACCAGGAATCAACTCAATGCTAAACTCAACTTCTCGAGCTGGGGGAAGTCCAGGGAGTTCATCGGGAAAAACGTCGGTGAATTCACAAACAACAGAAAGATTTTCAATGTTAGGACTCTCCAAAGATGTGTCCTTAACAGATGCTAGAAAACCTTGACACCCATGAGCAATCATGGTCCGTGCCTTCATAGCAGAAATGAGCTTAACAGATTTGAGTGGTTTAGAACCATAATAAACGAATTCAAGATGTTTTACGTCTCCAAAGATCACAGTTCTAGCATAGCAGTCGATGGAAGCTCTATGATAAGCCAACCAATCCATGCCTAGAATGATATCAAAGTCGACCATATCGAGAGGATACAGATGTGCAGGGCGGATACGATCATCAAAACGAAGAGGACACTTAACGTATTTATGATCAATGATCATGTGGTTTTTCATAGGCGTAGATATCGATAAGTGATTCGTTAGTGGTTGTGGCTTCATATTAAGTTTCTTAGCACATGTGACAGATATAATGGAGTGTGTGGCACCGGTGTCAAATAAAACGAAGACAGAATAATCATCAATGAAAAGAGTGCCCGTAATGGTACCTGAAGTGTGCTCCGCCTGATTCCGAGTAGTAGCATAGACACGTCCAGTAGTAGGTGGCGGCTTGGTGTAGTTTCCAGGAATCGCCGGGTTCCTCTTAGGGCAATCCTTGATCTTGTGAGTAGTGGAACCACAAGAGAAACATCCACCAGTGGCCTTGAAACACGGTCCCGGATGAGCCTTTCCACAAGTAGTACAGATAGGTGGGGGAGGCAAAACTTCAGCTGTCCTTTGCTGACCAGAAGATCCTGAAGCACGACCCTGATTCGATCCTCGAGCCGACTGATCTTTGTTGTAACGCTGGTTATTGTTACCTTGATTCTGACGATCATTTCCGTTCTTACCAGCAGCTCTGCTATCCTGACCCCTCGCCTCAGGGCGCCTAGAGTCCACATTCCTTCCCGACTGACCCCTCTGATCATAACCCTTATCCACTTGTCCCTTTGAATCATAACCCCTGCCAGTATTTCCTTTATACTCATTACTTTGAGTCCTACCTTGAATCCGATCACCATCGCGATTACGCTTGTTGTAACCTGAACCCTCATGAAAGATCTCAATGTTACGAGCTGCATCATTGCAGGCCGACACATCCTCATACTCAGTGTTAAGCAGTCGGTCCAACACCCACTTCTTCAGTCCCCATTTGAAATGCTTAGCTTGGCGCCTACCATCTCCAGCAATCGCTCCAACAAAGCTTACCAACCTCATAAACCTACTCATGTACTCGTTGGAGTTCTCATTATCAAACTGGTAGATCGCCTGATAATCCCTCTCATACCTTTGCTGTTCAGCATCAGGGAAGTAACGGTTATAGAAGATAGTCCGAAACTCCGCCCAAGTACAAGTAACAGCGAAAGCATCTCCTCCTCGTGCTTGTTTCAATGCTTTCCACCAATTCAAAGCATCACCTTCCAATTTGAATGCAGCTAAACGAGTCTTAAATCCATCTCCACAACCCAGTACTTCAAACAGCTTCTCAACATGAGTGATCCAGTCCTCATCTTCAGTGGGAGTAGCAGCAGTGCTAAAAGAAAGAGGCTTGAGCTTACCGAAACGCTCGAGCCAAGTATGTATGCCGACGGGTTGAGCACCTCCACCGCTTCCCGAAGGTTCACCAGTCTGATTTCGAATATTGTTGATCACCTGTTCCATCATCTCAGGTGTAGTCAAACCAGGGAAAAGAGAGTTGAGAGCATTCGCAATCGCAGCATCCATGTTAGGAGCATCATCGTCTCCATCCAAATTCTGACGAGTTTGAACCATCTTAATGATATTCAAACGATTAGCAAAAGAACAAAGGTGAGATACGAAATGGAAGTTCGCAGAAGGAAACCTAAGTCTACCCAATCCTCACAGGTCAAATCCTACTCTAAGGGATAACCTAAGGTTCTTATGTTCACAGGTCCTGACTACAAGTCGTAAACCTGGGCTCTGATGCCATAAATTGTAACGCCCCGACCCGCCAAGGGTAAAGGAATCACAAATAATGGTGTCATATCAAAGCAAACACAAATAACCAAAAGAAGTCTTAACATAAATGCGGAAATAATCCAAGTCAAATGACTTCAATACATAGGTCCCAACGGAAACGAAATAAACTTCAAACATAATATCCGAAATAAATAAGTCTAAAATGGCATCATAAGAAATCAAAGCTAAAATCTCTAAGGTAAGTCCACTCAAGCACTCATCCCAAAGCAACCCAGCTTCCAATGCTTAGATACCTGCCGCGGAAGAAAAGAAAAGTGCGGCTGAGCTTCAAAAGCCCAGTGAACAGATATGAAAGCAAAAGTGAATACTAAACTAAAACGGATATGAAATAAAGTGAATGAGCGATAGCAAAATCATAATCATTTTCAAAGCATAAATCATAATTTCCAAAACAAAGTTTATAGTCAACTACCACGAGCCCAGAACATATATCAGATCATATTCATTTTCACACAAGGCAACATTTTTAGGGGAGACCTACCAGAGTTATGAAGGACGTGCATGCACGCAGCATCAATCATCAGATAACAGATAACATATAACATATAACAGATAACAGATCTAGGATGCATCCATACGCCCCTTCCTACATATTCACAAATATGCTTCACCATCCAGAGACGTGGCAGAACATCACTCTACTGCCCTAGAGTCATATCAGAAGTGCATCACTGATACGGACATGGAACCCCCATGACTAGTTAAATATTTGGCTCGGGTGTCAAACTATCTTAGGTCAAATCAGAATGTCATAACTGACACAGATCATATTTATCAGAAAATCATTCATGTTTCTAAAATCATAGTTTTCATATCAGATAGTTCAAAATCAGATGTTTCATAGTTCAGAAATCAGAGTTCAGATAAGCAATAGCTCAAACAAATCAGAATGGGTTCATAGCAAAGGCTTAGGAAACCCTAATACGAAAGAAAACGTTAAAAGGAAACCTCTACTGAAAAGGTCAGAATATCTGTACCTTATTCCAACGCAAATGATCAAAAAGCAGAAAGACGAAAGGCAAAGGATTACTCCCTCTTCACAGAACCTATAGACATTAACGGTCGTCCAAGTTATTTATGATTCCATAATCATCGAAATGATCTTTTAACATTTGGTATTCATACTTTAATGATCTTCATACTTTAGGGTTTTATTAATTGAGACTTAAGTATTTTATAATTAATGTTGTAGATTAGGGTTCATTATATCATTTATTAAAGTCTAGGGTTAAATGTGAAAATAGTTTATAAGTCATAACTCACACATGAAATAACGAATTATTATATTTAGCTCAAACCCTAATCGACTCTTATTTATGTTCTAGGGTTTTCTTTTTCTTTAATATCTCATTAATATGCATTTACTTAATATGTTACGTCTTAATGACTCTTCACTTAACCTAATACGTAATTAATAACCATCTTTTCTTTTACACCTTACCATACACGTTTATGATTTCATGTGACCATACGTTATTAGGGTTTAATATACTTCATACGCTTTACATATTAAACTAGGGTTTATGTTTACGTGACCCTTACTTATTTATTACACGTCCAAAACTCATGTACATATGTATTCGGTTCATCTAGGGTTTCGGCTAACAAGTCATACGAAAGTCCTAGCTCATCTAAACATGTTACATATTTAAGTTATAATGTTTTACATAAGCCGAATAGATTACAAATGGTTCGGTCCTAACTCATGCATGTTTCGGCCTAGGTTAACTCAACATATACGTGACCCGATTCAATATTACATCTTACGTTACATGTTCCTTATTAGTTACAAGTTCAATTGATTAGGGTTTTCCTTGTTTTCGGTTTACACCTCTCGGCCACAAACAAAAGAGAACAAAACGCGACTAAACAAAATATAACTTGACATATACATGTAAAGTACGTTAAAGGAAGTCGAATAAACGTTATACCTTAACTTGTCGAAGCAAAAATCTCAACACCAAGGTGTTATGGGTCTCGGCCGAACAAGAAGAAAGAAAAAGGAGAGGCAAAGCAAACTAGGGTTTCAATTTAATGATTATGTCTTATATTTATAGTAGTAGCATTTAGTTTAGGTTTAGGAAAGGTTGGGTTTGGCTTGGGTCCAACCGAACACACAAGCTCACCCACAATGGGCTTCGGCCCTTGGCTCACGAACACAAAACAAACGCCCTCTTGGCTCCTTCTTGGTCCTCGGCTTGGCGCAAAACAAAACAAAGGAAACGAGCCCGTCCAATAAATAAACGGCCCAACACTTATAAGCGAAACATTAAATTCCTAGTCGTACCAAAGTCGTTCACGTAATTATATTCGTTAAGTTTTATTTATTAGGTTTTTAAATTTCGTAATTTATTATAAACGTGTTTTACGTATTTTTGTGATTCTTGGTTCGAAGGGTATTTTCGTCTATATATATGTTTTAGATTTTCGGGTTTTACAGATAGTTATCACTCATTTTATATTTTGGTATAGAGTATAATGATGAGTTTCATCATTCCTGCAAGTTTCGTATTTTTATGATACCCGGTTTTACGTTTTATGGCTTAACAACTTACGGTTGGCATTTAACGGAACCAAATCATGCTCTAAACTCAAGATAATACCATGACTTATCATCTAAGCCTAGTCACACCTTGTGACAGCCCATAAGGGGATGAGTCACCTTGGTGGTGGCTTGATCCTAACCATGCTCCATTTTGATGGTTACATGTGTCCTAACTTAACCATGGTTAACATTTAACCCAATATATGGTTAACCAAACTTACCCTCCTATAAATAGCAAGTGAAAGACATCCCAAAAACCCTCATACACCTCTCTTGGTCGTTCATATCATAAAACAAACATACCTTCCATAATTTGATCCATAACTCCAAGTTTATGCTAAGAACTTTCAAGTAGCAAGTTACTACATCAAATCTCTAGCAAGTTTAAGTGATCTTCTTGAGTTTAGATCCACTCAAGTCACTTAGTACTTCATCACCAATCCTTCAAGATTAGAAGGGTGCCAAGGTGTAGAAAGCTAGCTCAATCCAAGGTCCTAAGTGTTCAATCAAAGTCTTATCCTTACTAGTTACTCCTTTCTTGATTGAAAGCCAAAAGTTGTAAGCAACTAATCACAACCATCATCTCATGTTTATTATTCATAATCTTGACAATTTCATGCTATATATATGGTTACTATGTTGATTCATGATGTACATATACTCAATCACATGTTTTAATTCACATATTGTCGTAAAAGTAACAAACTAGTAAGCTAGTCATATTCTACACATTTGAGACCATTAAAACCAGTAACATATGGACTTTCTAACTTACATACTATTGTAGACAAGATAAAAAAGTAAACATAGCAACTTGAATCACCCGAAACGGAAAAACGAGTCAAAAGATACGGCCAAAAGAAGTTAGCGAAACCAAAACACCGAAACTGCCTAACACAAGCTGTTAAGTAGCTGTTCGTTTTGAAAGTGGCACTTCTGGTCCGAATCATCAAAAAGTTAAAACACGAAAGTTGTCTGGAACGACGTTTTCCTTCAATGGTTAAAAAGCTCGGGCCCTGAAAACGCTTAAATAGGCATTATCATTCAAAAACTGAAACTGCCCTATATATAGTCTCACGACTATACTTTTGTCACAACTAAAAGCAAACCAAGAGGCCTAATGGCCTTAAGCCAAGACCACAACCACGGATAAGGTCAAATCTAAGTCTCAAGACCATGGTAGTCAATATCAAAGCCACGGCAAGGCCATGGCTAAAGCCTCAAGGCTTATTTACCCAAGACCGTTAACTAAGGTGTTAACCTTGGCAAATCAACACCAACACAAACCAAAGGACATAAATTTATATACTTACATTATCAAAATGACGAGAACTTATAAACCGCCAATATATTTCCAAATAACCAAACAACCTAAGGATTTCACAACTTTCACTTTACCTTGAAAACGACAAGAACCGAATTACGAAAAGCAACTAAACCTACTTTACAAACCGTATAACCATATGAAACTTATGATAAATAAACAAAACATATGTTTTATCTACTAAGTGCTACAATACTAGGGAGCTTCATGTGAGGGGTTTCATTGGGGTAAACGGATGGACGAGTTACTGGATTTACGAATTAAAGTGTCCTAGCTCCTCGAACGTTTACTACATGACCTCTGAATTGTGATTGCCCGAACGGTAGTACGATATATATAAACTAAAAATGTTTTCACAACTAGACCATTTCTATAAACGACATACACAAATACCATGTACTACATCATGATCAATACAAAGACGTATATAGGCTTGTTATTTCTTTCGCATCATTATTTCAAACCTAAGTCGCAACATCCTATTCTAGGTTGCCCGTAGAAGTTCTCACGGCATATCCATCATTCTCATTATACATTTGATATCATTTACTCTGAGGTGAGTTTATAGCCCCACTTTTTATTACTTAATTGTTTTACAAACCCTTGGGGGAGATACATGCTTTATTTTAAACCGAACACATTGCTTTCAAACTGTATGTTTACCTGATTATCATATTGTCACTAAGTAACCATCATTTGCAAAACATAAGTCCCTAAATCATGAACCATTAATCACTAGTGAGAGTGAGCACGAATATTGTGAATAGATCTATTGGGATTGACGAATCCCGTTTGTGTTGACCGAGTAGGCAAACAAACGCACTATATTTGAGTAACATTACGTAAAAACGGAAATTTTACCTATTAGGGCTAGTACCAACAATTTCTCCAATTAATATTGGAACACGTTAACGCCTTGGTTGCATGAGCTTAGTGTTAAACAAAAGCGGGCTCAAGTATCATATACTTGAGGCAGCCGTACCAAACAATAATCGCTGTTTTGTTTTCAAACCATTGGTGTGAGTCTAATTAACTCACACTACCAACATAATGTGTTCAACCATCAAACAAACTCTATGAATTTCACTCAACCTTTGTGTTGACAGTTTTAAGCATGTATTTTAGGTACATAATGTCGGAAGCTGGCACGGAAGGACAAGGACTAAATGAAGAAGGCTATAAATATTTTATCATTCACAAAACATCAAAGACTTTATATTGATGTATTTTGTAAACAATGAAACCAACTGGGACCTATTTTGTAAACTTTGATATATTTGAATAATTTGAATGATAAATCCTTTTTAAACGACTCCTTTAGAGATCGTTTTCTATTGTTATGACTGTCGTGCCATGAAGTAACACCCAGTTTGAATTCCGCTGCGTATCACGAAATTGGGGGTGTTACATATATGATGATGACTTTAAATACATAACCTGTATAGACTATAGATGATCTGATATAAACCTTTAAATCTAGATCTACAAGCAAAAAGCTGGACTTGCATGCACAGAAAAATCTCCTTACCGACTTGCATCAAACGTCATATCTTACACTCTTTTGAATTAAAATTCAATAAGGATACCACTCCAAGGCCAAACTTTTCGAGTAACCTCTTCAAGCAAATCTCTTCAATTGATTCGTCACACCTTGATCAACCTTTTAGTGATGAAGAAGTAAAAGACGCGGTTAGGATTTGTGGTAGTGATAAAGCCCTCGGTCTGGATGGGTTTACATTTAAGCTTTTCAAGAAATATTGGGATGATATTGGTGGAGACATCCTTTCATTTGTTAAAGAATTCGAGACCACGGCTTGCATTCCAAGAAGTTGTAATTCCTCCTTTTTATCTCTTGTGCCTAAAGTTGACGACTCTGTTGTTATTGGTGACTTTAGACCAATTAGTCTAATCGGTTGCCAATATAGGATCATTGCAAAAGTTCTTGCAAACCGGCCTGCTAATGTCATTTCATCAGTTGTTGGTGAAGTCCAAATGGCCTTTATCAAGGGTCGCCAAATAATTGATGGGCCATTCATGGTAGATGAAATTATTTCTTGGGCTAAATTAAAGAAAGAAAAAGCTTTTCATGCTCAAAGTAGAATTTGAGAAGGCCTTTGATACCTTAAATTGGTCATTCTTGAATTCTACTATGTCTCAAATGGGATTTAGCTATAAGTGGAGGAAATTGATCCATTCTTGCCTTGGTTCGGCATTTGCTTCGGTTCTCATTAATGGGTCACCTACTTCGGAGTTTAAGTTACATCGTGGTCTTCACCAAGGTGACCCACTTTCTCCTATTCTTTTCATTTTAGCAATCGAGGCTCTTAATGTAGCCTTTATTGAAGCTAAAAATAAAAGCTTCTTCCATGGAGTAGAAGTAATAGTTGATAAGGTCCATGTTTATCACCTCCAATTTTCAGATGATTCACTTATACCGGATGATTGGTCTAAGCCTAATATCGAGAACTTGTCTAGAATCCTCACTTGCTTCCATCTAGCATCCGACCTCAAAGTTAACTTCAACATGAGTAAACTCTTTGGCATTGGTACCTCTCAACTTGAGCTCTAACTCTTCTGCCGCCGCTATCGGGCGTGTTCCTTCTCATTTCCCATGTACTTACCTGGGTCTTCCCATTGGCGCTAACATGGAAAGATGTGCAAAGTGGGACCCCATATTTGATCATTTTCATAAGCGTTTATCTAGTTGGAAAGAAAGATCTCTCTCATTTGGTGGTCGTTTAACCTTATGAAAATCCGTCTTGGGAAGTTTGGGGGTGTATTACTTTTCTACTTTTAAGGCACCTAAAACGGTTGTTAATAAGCTTGAACGTATCCGTAGGAAATTATTTTGGGGTGGGTCTTCGGATTCTTATAAATTTCCTTGGATTGCTTGGAATAAGGTCATCTCTTCTCCTAAACAACGTGGTCTCGGCATTGGCAGCTTAGTGGTAAGTAACCACGCTTTGTTGGCCAAATGGTGGTGGAGATTCTTGATTGAAGATAATGTTTTATGGTGCAAAGTTATTTGCTCCATTCATGGTCCTCAAGGAGGTCTACATGATGCATCCTTGATTTGAAGTAAATCAAGTCCATGGTATCGAATTGCTAAGCTTAAGGAGGACCTTCTCAATGACTTTATGATTAACTTGCCCTTGATCTTCAAGAAAAAGATTGGCAACAGGGAGTCTACACGTTTTTGGTTGGATAATTGATTGGGCGGTCCTACTCTAAAGAAACTTTCCTTCACATTTTTCGGTTAGACAACCAACCGAATTGCTTGGTTTATGATCGGGTTCCAAATATTATTAATGGACCAAGCGATGCAAATACTCTAAGACCCAACACCCCTGCCCATTCCAACAACATTTTACCCCCTAATCTTCACTTTACTTGGGCATGGACAAGGCCTATTAGATCCAATATTGAGCAAGCTGAGATTGTGGATATTTCAAACATGCTGTCTAATTTGGTTCTTTCGTTTCATGTGACATTTGGGAGTGTGTTATTGATGATACAAGAAGCTTTGGGTCAAAGGTTTGAGGAGTCACATTACTAATACTACTATCTCTTTGGATTAAAATCATCCAAGATGGAACAAGTTTGTTCCTATCAAAGTCAATATAGCTTCTTGGAGGATCGCCAAAGGGAGACTCCCGACAAAAATCAACCTTGACTTGAGAGGTGATACGCTTACACAGCGCGTTCGGGGTCAAAGGAATTTCCTTTTCGTCGAGCAAGTTTTTCAACACCCTAGACAGTGAACCTAATCGTTGTAGTGTAGTATTAGGGTAAGCCACGGGAATTGATATCGTTCTCTAGGGGAATATGAATGCTAGTGAGAAGTTACTACGCTAAGGTTGGGGTTGAGGAAGATTATTTTTTTTTTTTTATCTTTTTTATGTTTTTTAGAAAAGGAAAAGTACGAATCTCGGGGTTTGGATTTGGGGGGTTGGTATTTCTACCGATTACTCTACTATTATCTAATTATCTAAACTAAGGTGGTGGTAGTCTATGTCTAATTATTGTGTGCTCGTATGATAGTTTAAAGATGTGTTTACTTAGGTTTTATTACTCCTTAATTATCTTCTATTGGTGGTTGAATTGTCACGTCCTTATTCCTAGTTGCGTTGTGTGTCTAAAGTTGTAGGGTATGCGTTTCTCCCTACTCTTTGAAGTTACCAAAGGGTCTCGTCTACAAAACCCACTAGGGATGATAAACTCTAACTCTAAGGCCTCTTTGGATAGTTTAACTTACAACAACTCAAAGTGCTATAACCTAAGGTTCACAAAGATTAATCAAGCATTAAGTACACAACGAATGACCTATCGCACTACTGGATCATTAATCAACTAAGATAAGAAACAACCAATCAATATTCAATAATTAAGTTTCATATTCCCTAAGCAAACACACAAGTAAATTAGCCGGACATGGAGAACATGCAAGCATACACACAAATAATTGAAGACATAATTAAATTAATGAAGTAAACAACTTATCTTGGTGTAAGATAGGGTTTAGAACCCTAAAATACGACCTTGGTTCGTTTTAGGTTTTACTCCAAAAGTTTACCCAAAAGACTACTCTCTAAAACTGAAAAATTCGGATTCTATATATAAGATTACATGTGCGACGGCGTCACCTTATGATTTGTGACGCCGTCGTGTCGCCGTCATTAGGGTTTCGTCTCGGCCAAGTTAATCTTGCGACGGCGTCACCTTATGCTTGTGACGCTGTCCTCTTTAGCTTCTGACGCCGTCTGGATTGAATCTAGGCCGTCTGAGTTGCGACGGCCTACTCTTTTAAAGCCCGACGCCGTCCTCCAAAAACTAGCAATTTCTCTTCTGTGTCGTCACAAATTCCTCCGACGGCGTCGCAGATTAAGCAGTGACGCCGTCCCCTTGTAATTTAGCAGCTTGAGTGTCTCGATTCTTGACTTTGGCCATTTTCTTCATATATCCGCGCCTTTTCGTCCAAATAAGTGCCATTACAGCAGTTTGCCTTCAAGAGACCTAAAAAGTGAAAAGGAACGATATTAAGCAATAACGGATACAAAAGTGATCAAATAAGGGCTTAAACGACCCCTCAAAAAGGTACATTTTAAAACCTTATCAAATATCCCTACACTTGGTATTTGCTTGTCCTCAAGCAAATGTGCTTTTAGCCAATTAATTTATAAGTTAGGGGTCATGAAGCATTGGTTTAAAACAGTCCACAACACATATAAGCCCCGCAAAAGTCATAACAAGCACGGAAATTACATACTAGCACCTCACATGGGGTGTTTTGATACTCACATCTCTCGGGTGTATATGAAATATAGCAAATTGGAAATGGAAGATAAACACTCATTAACCGGTCCTAGTACATAGATTACCATAGGCTTGAGAATAGATCAAACCTCCATCGCTTTGGCGTAAGCACCTAGGAAAGACTATCAAAGAGGTCTTTAAAGGGTTGTAACGTTAGGCTTACGGTAGGGAAACAAAGGGTTTGGTGGGATAGGCTATTTAGTGGTGGCAAGTCAAAAATCTCTATGTTAAATGCATACGAAGAATGGCGTTGCTAAGCCAAGACTCGACACTTTAAAGTCTAGATAACTGAAATAAACAAACATAAATTTAAAGATAGATGTAGGATAATAGCCCGTTTTTTTTTTTTTTTTTTTTTTTTTTTTTTTTTTTTTTTTTTTTTACACTATATATTTTTTTTTCTATTTTTTTTCCATACACTTTTACTCTACCATCCTCTACGATAACATCAAAATAATAGGGATTTATAGCACATCCCTACACTTGAGTTTTTATTACTCTAACACTAATATGACCTGAATTGAAAAGATCAAAACACTTGGAGTACGTTATTACGCAGATAAGGGAATTGGCGTTCCCTTTTAGTCATTTAAAACTTTAACTTTTCCCATGAGTCTCAATCGTCCCAAAACTTGTACAAAATATATGACTCAACTTAGCAACTAATGCAAGTAATTAGATAATTGAACTAAGGGTTTAGGGTGATAACAATAATGCACTAAAAGTGAGTGCATACAAGGTAGGCTAAGGCGATTTGGGTGTACATTTGGGGGTGGGGTGTTAACAATGCTCTTCATTGATATTCCGGAAAACCGAAACATCACGAGAACCGCGAAAAGGATAGGCTCTGAGGGGTTAACTAGGGGTATCGTGTACTAAAGATGAGTACAACGCAAAGGTGTGGGGGAGTTACTCAACCGATGTGGAAGAAGTAATTATATTACGGGTATCAAACAAGGGTTATCCTAATGCCTCTTATCATTTAGTTATTCCTAACTACACAAGTGTAGTCTCACTAGCGATCTCGGAATGCATCACAAAACAAGTTCTAGAATCTAATATACTACCGGTTCACACTCTAAGCATTGAAGATGAATGCTTCAATTCCTACTAATCTAAGGGCGATCCTCACATTTTTGGTGGAATTTAAGTGGTAAAGGGTTTTGTGCTAGTCATATAACTTCCTATCCGTGAGACGCTTTTGTTAAGACTAATGGCCCACTCCTATATGTCATGAAAAATTTTAAATTTTGTGCCAAAATTACCCTAACCGATATTTTCTCATGGTTTATTACGCAAATGCAATTAGACAAAGCAAATAATCAAGGATAAGCATAGTTTCAAAGTTCCCGTTTTATTTTCCCTCCCTACACTTAAACTGAACATTGTCCCCAATGTTCCCCGAAAGTATCAAAGTTATGATAAAAGAAGGTAATCAAAAACGAAAGAAACTAATACTCCCCTGATTAGCTCGGTAGGATTCGTGTGTGAAGTAGTGGTTAAATCCTTTCCAAGAAGAATGTATGCGTGAAAAGCTCCTTCCAACTTTATGTATCTTCTTCTTGATAAACAAAACCTGCACACTTGAAGAAAACAAACGAAACCTTCGCGTAAAATCGGCGGTAATAATATATAAGACTCGATTTAAACTAGGATATAATGCTTGTGGAATGGATGTTTACAGAATTTCTAAGAAAATTAAGACCTGGAAAATTCTAAAAATTTATAAGAAGCTCAGAAAACGAGAAAAAGTAATCTGATGTTTTTACTCCCTCCTGACAAAAACTGGTCTGCGATTTTCTGGAAATATTCTGGAAAATTTACGTCTTTAGGATCTGGAAAAATTTCTGCAAAACATCCATTATGACTCGATATAAGCATTTGACTCGAACAAACACACAAATATATCTTTTAATTAATTGTTATTCTCATGTTCACGTTTTTTATGAAAACGTGTGTAATCCTCCCTACACTTATCCTTTATGTAAAATACCTTTATATGCAATTAAACGAGGTTAAAAACAAAATAAAGCATTTTTTACAAATTTAAACATGAGAATAAACAATCAATAAAAGATATATGACACTAACAAGCAAACAATTAAGCATGGGTTGCCTCCCACGAAGCGCTTTTCTTTATTTAAGAGTCTTGTAGCTAGACTCATAGTCGTGTTCCTACGTGGTCTCGTGCACGCTTGCGTGCTCATACTTAAGCCATTCCAATGTTCTTTCATTCTTTTTGTAATCATCTCCTAACTCTAGGAATTTTTTGTAATATCGCTTAGCTTTTTCATATGGGTACCTAAGTCCGCTTTGCTTATCCCTTTCACTAAGCAATGGAATAGGGGTCATTCTATTACATGCCTCAATATCCTTGTGCTTAAACCTATGATGAGCTCGTGGCATTTGGTAGATAAAATCTTCAAATTCATCAGAGAACGTAATTAGACCATCAATCATCCGTTCATTCAACCTAGTCATTCTTTTGAAAGGTTTTCCAAAAATTACTTGAGTGAGGTCCTTATCAATAAATTCTCCTAAGTCTTCTAAGACTATGAACTCTACCAAATAAGCAAAACTTTCAACAAACACATGCAAATAAGTGACAGCTTCAAGAACATTGTTCCCTTGATAAGTTAATTCATTGAGCTTAATTTTATTGTATAGGTCTCTTGAGATTAAGTTTAAGGGCAAGACTGAATTCAAGTAAGCATCGAACCCTTCTAATCCTATCTTGCAAGGGAAATGCATGTTAAAGGGCCCATCCTTCTCAATTCTACACCTAGGATCAAAACATTGGGAGGGGTCTTCCTCCATTTCAGAACTAACTTCATTGATGACCTCCCCGCTATCAAGTGCTTCACCATAATCAAATTCCTCATCGGAATCTGAGTCATAGAAAGGACTTTGTTGCCAATTTACCTCATTATGCCCTAGGTGATTTCCAAAGTGGTGAACGGGTGAGGGGTTTTGTGGTATTGCGTTCTCAATTTCGGGATTGGGAATGGGTAGGGTGAAGAATCTTCGGCGGAAGACACGTATCATGGTGGGTGATGGATTTTACGAACAAAGTTCACGAAGAAGGGGGATAGACTAAAAGGAAGCTAAAAATGAGAAAAAAAGTTTACTTGATAGGAATCAAGCAAAGAAACCTAAACGAGGTGGACTACTAACTAGCTATTCTATTCCCCGGCAGCGGCGCCAAAAACTTGATACGCTTACACAGCGCGTTCGGGGTCAAAGGAACTTCCTTTTCGTCGAGCAAGTTTTTCAACACCCTAGGCAGTGAACCTAATCGTTGTAGTGTAGTATTAGGGTAAGCCACGGGAATTGATATCGTTCTCTAGGGGAATATGAATGCTAGTGAGAAGTTACTACGCTAAGGTTGGGGTTGAGGAAGATTATTTTTTTTTTATCTGTTTTATGTTTTTTAGAAAAGGAAAAGTACGAATCTCGGGGTTTGGATTTGGGGGGTTGGTATTTCTACCGATTACTCTACTATTATCTAATTATCTAAACTAAGGTGGTGGTAGTCTATGTCTAATTATTGTGTGCTCGTATGATAGTTTAAAGATGTGTTTACTTAGGTTTTATTATTCCTTAATTATCTTCTATTGGTGGTTGAATTGTCACGTCCTTATTCCTAGTTGCGTTGTGTGTCTAAAGTTGTAGGGTATGCGTTTCTCCCTACTCTTTGAAGTTACCAAAGGGTCTCGTCTACAAAACCCACTAGGGATGATAAACTCTAACTCTAAGGCCTCTTTGGATAGTTTAGCTTACAACAACTCAAAGTGCTATAACCTAAGGTTCACAAAGATTAATCAAGCATTAAGTACACAACAAATGACCTATCGCATTACTAGATCATTAATCAACTAAGATAAGAAACAACAAATCAATATTCAATAATTAAGTTTCATATTCCCTAAGCAAACACACAAGTAAATTAGCCGGACATGGAGAACATGCAAGCATACACACAAATAATTGAAGACATAATTAAATTAATGAAGTAAACAACTTATCTTGGTGTAAGATAGGGTTTAGAACCCTAAAATACGACCTTGGTTCGGTTTAGGTTTTACTCCAAAAGTTTACCCAAAAGACTACTCTCTAAAACTGAAAAATTCGGATTCTATATATAAGATTACATGTGCGACGGCGTCACCTTATGATTTGTGACGCCGTCGTGTCGCCGTCATTAGGGTTTCGTCTCGGCCAAGTTAATCTTGCGACGGCGTCACCTTATGCTTGTGACGCCGTCCTCTTTAGCTTCTGACGCTGTCTGGATTGAATCTAGGCCGTCTGAGTTGCGACGGCCTACTCTTTTAAAGCCCGACGCCGTCCTCCAAAAACTAGCAATTTCTCTTCTGTGTCGTCACAAATTCCTCCGACGGCGTCGCAGATTAAGCAGTGACGCCGTCCCCTTGTAATTTAGCAGCTTGAGTGTCTCGATTCTTGACTTTGGCCATTTTCTTCATATATCCGCGCCTTTTCGTCCAAATAAGTGCCATTACAGCAGTTTGCCTTCAAGAGACCTAAAAAGTGAAAAGGAACGATATTAAGCAATAACGGATACAAAAGTGATCAAATAAGGGCTTAAACGACCCCTCAAAAAGGTACATTTTAAAACCTTATCAAGAGGTATTGACCTTCACTCGGCTCGTTGCCCTCTTCGTGATGATGATTTAGAGACGGAAGAACATCTATTCATTCTATGCCGCATTGCAAAACAAGTTGGTTAGACATCTTAAGATGGTGAAATCTCTCCAATGCTAACTTATCAAACATCAATGAATTGTTCTCCCTTGCTGATCATGTTCATCTCACACCCAACCTGATAGGCTGTTTTAATGTAGTGATTCACACAACCCTCTAGTTCCTTTGGCGTGCAAGAAATGATTTGATTTTTGCTTCCAAGCGTCCGAATAAGGATCTAATCCTCAACGACATCAAACACTACTCTCACACTTGGATTTCTAACAGACTTATGAATTGTTCCCTTAATTGGATAGAGTGGTTTTGCAATCCTTGTAACACTCTATCCTCCACTTTGTAACTATGTTTTTATAGCCCCTTCTAGTTTTTTTAATCAAATTGATGTTCGAAAAATAAAAAAAACAATCTCATAACCAATTATTTATGTATCCAAAATTGCTATTGTTCAAAACAATATATGCCTTCAAATCCAAATTGTTATAGACTTTCAGTTACTTCTATTTCTTGACTAAACGGGACCAATGATCACATTTCACTAAATTTCATATATTAACACAACCTACTAAATGAAACTGTAAAGGAATCTTTAAATTGTTTTATTGTTGATTATCATTATTAGTTTTCAATTTATCCTTAATGCTGGAAGGTTTTGCATCTCTGGAAGCAAAAAGGAAATTCAGGGCCCCTCGAGTTTCACCAAAACAACCAAGTCCAACAAATCCAAATCCGCAGATTGACTTAACTGAAGAATTTGCGAGTGAAATTGTCAATTTCAGTAACTCTTGAAAGTTTTATATCTTGTATTCTGAGATGAATTGCTTTATTTTCTTAGGTGGATACCATTGCTCCAAGAAGGAACTCAACGCCTTTGGAATCGCTATCTCATGGTTAGAAAAGAATGGGTATCTTATTATATACTACACTTTAATAAATAGTTACGTGATTAATTTTCTTGCAGATGCACGGGAAGAGTACAACACTCAAATCCCATCATACACCTTTGTATAACCTTAAAGGAGTTGGATTCTAGTTATTCCTTCGATGCAAGTGAGGTCGAAACAAGGGTGCAAAAGAAAAAGGTCATTTTTAGAAGTCGTTATTTTCAGAACAAGAATACGGAAGAAAATGATCAGGCTAACACGAAAACAAACCTGTCAGCTGGTGTTGATGAAGCCATGGTTGCAAATGAGCATGAAACTTCTGATTGTGCACCCAAGTCTGTTTTTGGTTCGGTTGAGGTCAAAACGGCAGTAGAGAAGAGGAAGTTACATACAAGTCGTTATTTTAGGGTCAACAATCAAGAAAACGCAAATGAAAGGCACATAAAGACATCAAACATTGAAGGATTTGCCATGAAAAGAAAAAATTTCATTATCGACGATAGTGTTTAAAAAGTAAGTACCTTGAGTTGATTTAACCTTTGTGTCTAAGCATATTACTAATTACTTGTATATCTATTTGCACAGGAAAATATGAACCAAAAGTACATGTGGGCAAGTCAGTCTCCTGATAATCAAGGTACCCTTTTTTTTTTTTTTTTTTTTTTTTTTTTTTTTTTGGTTTCATTTTTGGTATTTTATTTTTTTCTGCTTATGGTTTATAACCACTTATTACTGAGTGAATTCTTGCTGATATTGACAATTTCAAATCTTAGATGTGTGTACAAGCGATATTGAAGATCAAATGCAAGTAACACAATATGATGATGAGAAATTTGGATGCAACATTTCCCATTTGGGAAAATATGCCGAAATAGCAGAAAATTCAATGGAGAAATTCATGTCAGTAATAACGTCTTTTAAATGCACTTCATCTCGTTCTCGTGCCAGTGGGATAAGAGCGCCTTTTAAGGATGTAAGAAACACATTTACAAAATATTCATCTCCTGCCAATGATATAAGCAAATTTGCTTACAAACCAACCAAGGCGTTACAAAGACGAAGACCCTAAATCAAAACACGCATTGTCATATTATTTGTAGGCAAAATACCTGATTTATGCTGTGTTGTTGTCATTGTATATGTCGATGAATCTAAAAGCTATAAAATTAACTTCTCTAGCGGCTTTTTGTATGAGCCACAGCTTGTCGATTATACATTTTTTTAACTGTATCGACTGTTTCTTTATCTTTAAAAATGGCTATATTTAGTCAATGAAACACAGTGAGTGTTTCAATCAATTCTTTACTGAAAAAGTGGAGTTTCGTGAGATTATCATTTATCAAGCAATTTTAGTTTTTTTTATCCAACACTAATACAATGAAATTTTATATAAATTAGAAGTTTTTTTTTTTTTTTTTTTTTTTTTTTTTTTTTTTTTTTTTTTTTTTACTACAGTATCATATGTTGTGAAATTTTGTTTAGTATCTAAATTTGTTATTTGTTTGACATGTAATATAATCAACGTTTACCCAATTTCGTTTTTCACGAGGTATGAAAGATGTGGAATGTAGACAGACTTACCTTTACCCGAAGGTAGAGAGCCTAATTCTAGATAATCTTCGACTTTTTTGCTGGGAGAAAGGATTGTTTGATGTGTAATCAATTATTTTGAATCATCACTTACATAAAAAAAAAAATAACAATAAATAAATAAAATAAAAAAATACAATTGTGTCAAAAAAAATATTAAAGAAGTGAAAATGACATGTTTGGGCATATGACACACGCAATTGCCAACTTGGACCATTTAAAATTAATATATGTAAATGTAATCATTTCTTAGCAACAACTTTTAGCCACAAAAACCATGATAATATCAGCCATAAACATAAAATAACACTCTTGAAAGATTACTAGTGTAGCTATTAACAAAGATAACTTAAGTAATAAAAATGTCATAATCCAAATCTACTAACATACGGTCATAACTATAATTCCAAATTTGCATTCTAAGAAACACATATTTAAAAATAATATCCGTTAAACTTCAAACAATTGTACAATATCACACGTATCGTTTACGTATGTGAGTGAGAAATAAGGCACTATGAATTTGTAAGTATTTTCAAAATCACATCGTTTTTAATAGTCTTGTCATGTACAATAAAAGGTGTCACTGCATAAACAGCATTTGCTACGAGTTCTTTTTATTTAAAGTTGTTTATTGGGTCTCTGATCTGCGCAAAACAGTCAAGTCAAACAGACTTAAAACAGCTTAAACACAAATACAATTTAAGATCAGAGGAATATAGGGAATTCCTGGGTCGTTAAGTCCCACGGAGGATGAATTGGTGTTTAAACAACTTCAGATGATAGAATGATCACTAAGGATAGTGATCAGTAAGGATTTCGATGTATAATTACCTAAAGAAAAGATCTACAAATTAAAGCGACTTAAATGCAAATTAAGAAAATTAAAAAGTTAAAATCTATTAAATAAACGCTATCACTATTTTTACAGATCGATGAACGTTTTTATGATTTTATAAAATAAAATGACTTAAATAAACTATTTTAACTAAAACGTAAACTTAAATTACTTAAAAACGTTATTTAAAACGGAAACGAGCGTTATTTACGAAAATGGCGCTGGAGCGCAAGATAAAACGTAAATTTTATGAAATAAAAGGCCTACAAGTGTAAAATCAATTTTTTTACAAAATATATGATAAAAGAAAATTTTAGAAAAAAGATTTATATTTTTTTGACTTTTATATTTTTTATTATGATTTAAATAAGTTTTTACACTAATTAAATGTTAAAAAATACTAAAACTATTTATAAAAATCTGAAACTTTTATAGAAAATACTTTATACTATTACAAATTTATAAAAAATACAAACACTGAAAAAGCTACTAAGAATAAGCTAGAAATAAGCTTAAATGTTCGTATAAGCTTATTAAGACAAAAGGGCTTATGTATTTGATTATGCAAATGATAACAAGAAAGACCCAAGGGCGCTATTGGTTCCAGGTACACATACTAACACCCATATAAGGGAGAGGTCTCAGGTTCGACCCCTGCCTCTCCTTTTTTGCACAAACATTTTATTTTTGAAAATTTTCTTTTACAAACTTGCTAAGAACATGAAAATAAGCAATTAGTAAAACTGCAACTTTCTCTAAAAACTATCAATAAGCACATAAATAAGCTAAGGTTTCAACAGTAAGCAAAAAAAATTGAAATAAGCAAAAGGCTTAAGCTAAATGACTAACAAGCTATGAAATAGCAAAAGCTAAACAGAAAATGAGCTAAGTAACTTAAAATAAGCTAATTACAACAATTGAAAAAGCAAATGACTAAGAAATAAGCACAAATTAAGCACAAATAAGCAAAACTAAACACTGTTACACAGTAACTGTTATAAATCACTAGGCACCTTCAAGCTTATTTTTAAGCACTTGAATAAGCTCAAAAATGAAAATGAACACTAGGACCAACAAGGAGACCAGTTAAACTCTCTAAAAAGCTATTTTACAAGGTTTAGCTTACACTAATAAGCTCTTGAGGAGCTTATGTAAAACTGATGAAAACACTGACTAGTTATTGAACTGAATGAAATGGGACAATTGAAAAGCTCTAAGCAGACCCATTAAATAAGCTAGAGATGGAAAAACCAAACTTGGATCCTTGAGACAGCTAGGTGAGCTTCTCAAAAAGTTAAGTTTCACCTAATTAAGCTAACTAATGAGCTTGTGAGAGCTTATGAAGTAAGGTACCAAAATCTGTGCACAGGGCACTTATACAGACAAGGGGTCCAAAAGAAAGAAGAAAATAAGCACTCTAAAAGCTGATTAAAGCTGATCTAATATTTTTATATTTTTCTTTAGCAGCTAAATATTATTTTCCCAAAAGGAATTAAGCTAAAATTTAATACTGAATCCTACACAAAATTATTCATTTTATTCAAAAACAGCTATTTGAGATTTTGACTTTTTATAAAAATAAGCTAGTTTGACTTTATTGAACTTTAAATGATCCTAGATGATCTAATATGGTGTATTAAGCTAATTTAAGATGAAATTAGGCTAGAGTACTAAGTTTTAAGCTGATTTGATGAGATTTGTATTGAAAAATCTCAACAGTGAACTGTTGAGGATGAGATTAAGCTTATTTTGACTTTTTTACAAGTAATGACTGGTTTTTATGCTTGAACTGAGCTAGTATATGCTATTGTGACATGCAATGATCAAGAACAAAGGTATAAACAATCTCTATTGCAGTTTAACAAACAAAACCAAACATTCCTTAATGAGACAGTTTTGAAGCTTTTTACACTAAAACAAGATTTCAAACCAAATAACCTATTAATTAATTGATATTAACTATATTTAAACAGGTTTAAACCACAATTGACAGGTATTAAGTACTTAAACTAGGAAATACAAATATTGAAGAATTTGCTTACAAAATGTGTCCAAGCACAAAACTGAAAACCAAGAACTGTAACCAATTCCTATAGCTTCCCAAGAAGCTTTATACCCAAAAGCAATCCAAATTCCAACTCTGCACCAACCACATATCCATTTCTGAACCAAAGAATGACCACAATTGACTTTTGTTGACTTTTATGGTTTTGTCTAACTTGAAACACTAGATTCTAATACAAGCTCATGAAAAGCTTTAACAAGCTTATTTGAGCTTAATGGAAGGATAAAAGAGCTTTTGTGACTTATAGCAAGTATAAATGATTTAGTACGATTTGACAAGAAACATAAAAACTTGAAATTTTATAAAACTGGAATAATTACAATACAACAGTGACTTTAAACTTGAAATGAACTTAATTTTACACTAAGATCTTGAATTTAGATTAAAACAGACATTAAAATAACTTTTACACTACTAATGGTCTAAAAACATGCGACAACTCTTATTACTGCCTTCTTTCTTGATTTATATTCATCTTTCTGAGTCTGTGGGTCCCACTTGATCTTTCCCATAAAAAATATCAGCCTTTGGATCACTGCAACATATCCTAGCCATCAATTTAACTTTTGGCGCCAAAAAGTCTTTGGGTAGTTTTTCTGCATTAATTGGGTTTGGGAGGATATGGAGGTGGAGGGGGGATGTTAACCAGCTGGAGGGATAAGTTTGGTGAGGTGGAAGGGTTGGAAGAGGTGGAAACCAGGTGGTATTGGGATGCAGTTGTGGGAGAGACACATGAACAGTACATGGCGGTTTTAGTTTTTTTTAAACACTGGGTTGGGTATTGGTTTGGACTTGGGCCTTGTTGGGTCAACTGGATTTGGATTTGGTTTAAGGATAATAAAAGGGTTCGTTTGGTTAATTATTAAGACAAGGACCAAGGTTGTAATTTGGTGAAAGTTGAGGGACCAATCTTTGTAACTTTTCCAAACTTCACATAAGGATCAAACCTGCCATATAAGAATAGTACAAGGACCATTTGCATAAAATTCCATTTTTTATAATTCCAAGGACCTTTTATGCCATTTTTGAATTTTGAGGGACTAAAAGTGTAATTTCCCAAAACTTATCATAAAGGACCAATGTTGTCAATTATAAATAGTACAAGGCTAAAAGTTGATAATTTTCACTTTTTAAATTAACCAAGGACTATTTTTGACATTTTTGCAAAGTTGAAGGACTAAAGTTGTCAATTTGTGATTTTTAAACTTTAAAGGGTTTGTTTTGACAACTTTTGAATCTCATGGACCTAAAATGATATTTTACAATTTTTGGAATGACCAGGGACTGTTTTTGACAAATTTTCAAACTTGAGGGACTAAAACTGCCAATTATGCAAACTTGATACGTTTTTCATCAGATTTTGATGTTTTTGCATTTAAAACATATAAAACACTTGTTTGTGATATTTTCATCATTTTGAAGCATTTCTGAGTGTTTTCAGATGTTTTTGGCATTCTAACAGTATAAAAATGATGAGTATTTAGACACTCATCAGTCTCTTATTATCTATTATATATATAATAAAATAAGCTTTTGTACAAGGCTGCTAAGTTACCAGCATTAAAAATTCGTTTAATGCACTTCCTTATTTAGCTTCTATGTACAATACTTTTATGCATGACGTTTTTCAATATGCAGCTATAGAAACTGACTTTTTTGTAATACGTTTTTAAAGTCGGATATATCAAAAAGTCTCTCTCTCTCTACACCTCCTAAGAACATAAAAACCTCCGAATATCAAAAACTCTCTCTCTCTCAATCGTTTCCATAAATCAAAAAAATCATTTGATGATGAAAATCCATGGAATCACTTGCTCCTTACATTTTGGTCTCCTCTTTTTTCGATTACCGATTGTAACAGATATGATTTGGCAGTCCAATTCGATTTTCTTATTTTGATATTCTGTAAGTTTGTTAATTTTTTTCCCATTTACGTTTCAATTTAGAATCAATTTCTGTTTCGTAATCTTTTTTTGCTGATTATTTATATTATGTTAATAACTTATTAAAACGTAATTAAATCGGTTTATAATGATTTATGTGTGAAACCCTAATCATTTAATTAGTTGTGGAAAATTGGGGGAAATTGGTGATTTCATGAAATTGGGGGTAATCACATTCATGTGTTCTCTGCATTTGTTTGTTTTAATCTTTTTTTGTACCGGATATATGTTTGATGTTTGTTTGTTGTTTGTTCTGTGTGCAGGGGTGAAGATGATATTGCTTTATGTACTCTCTGGGCACCAGCAATGTTGTTTATAATTGGAGAACATGAGAAACGTTCAAACGTTTTTCTAAATATATTTGCTATGACATTGCAGTGTTCAATACAATTACTGACTTTACCTTTTTACCTTTTTTGATGTTGCATACATGTCTGTTTCTAACTCACCAAATGACCTCACTTTAATTTATGTAGTTACTTGCAACCGTCGCTGTAGACATGTTGGTTTTATCACTGAAAGTAAATGAGCATCAACCAATGAATATAGTGTTTGGTATATGACAATTTTATAGCTTACCATTGAATAAGAGCGTTTGGAGGATGTTTGAAATGCATCCTTAGGTGTAGTAGAGAGTGATTAGTGGATTGTTGTTCGCGTTCCTTAGTGCCTTCTAAATCTCATGCGATGCCTTTTTATTACCTCACTCTTTCTGCTGAATAACCTTATAAAATAATTTGGGAAATATCTTTTTATAATTTATGAATATTAGTATTGTCAAATATGCTATAAGGTTGATTGAGGAAATTTAATTTCCTGTAATGAGGGGTTTTTAGAGATCCAAGTTCATGTAATTGCAATTTAATATATTTATTATTCGTTGTTATGCTTTTATTTACTATATATGGTTTAGGTTTTGTTTTTATTTTTTGTGATTTCTTGCAGATTAGAGGTCCATCACAAAGTGGAGTTTAGTTCAATGGTAAGTCTCTCATCTCTCTAATTATTGTTCTCAATTTCAAATGTTATGTTATAGATTCTTTATTGTTATGATTTTCTATGATTACAAACCAATTTTGTTTAATAGTTTTGGTATTAATTAGTTTTTTTATTTTTTTTTAATATAGCTTACGCGGATTTTGATATTTTTGATTCATGATATGGAGAAGAAACTACGAGAGACTCACAAATTGATTCTTGATACAATTACAGGCTCAAATCAATCTAATGGTAACTTATCATCTCTTTGTGTGCTTTCTCTTTTGAGTTCATGTGTGCATCATGGTTAGTGTTTTTATATCAGTTCTCTTAAGTTAGATGGACATCTTTGGTTAATTTACAGGACACCCATGTTTTATTGCTATAGCATGAATTGTTACTTTTACACACTAATAGCCGGTGAGTGATTCTATAGCATCAACATACATGTCCACTTTTTGTAGTTTATAGAAATTCATATATTCTTACGAATCTTTAAATAGGTTGGATTTACTTATTCTCAACAAAGTAAAATAATCGCTCGAGACAAGAGAAAAGATTTGCCACAGTGCGACAATATGCGCAAACACACTCATGCATGCTGAAACTGCTGACGACACATTTCTATGGGAGAATTTGGTAGATACTTTTTTTATAATTTTCTATCATTGTTAACTTTCATATAGACTATTGCGCCGTATAGAAGCTTCAGGTTATGATATTCCAGTGTCTAAAAATTCTATATTTATTACAGCATAACCATCGATCTTACATGCCTCCCTACATTCACGTGTTTTTATTATGGATGAACAGGTATGTTACATGTGTAATTATATTGTTTAAACAATCTTTATAGCAAGGAATATATTGGGTATATTTTTTTATCAGTTTTTTGTTTCAATGTTGACTCTTGCATTATTTTTAAAGTTGTATGTTTAAAAGGATAAATGGTAAACACAATTGGTTATTTTGTCAGTTTTGTGTGCTTACTAATCTGATGTTCTTCCTAATTGGTAATGGTATAAGCTTTTTGTTTCAATGTTGACTCTTTCATTACTCGCGCTTAAAATGAAAATATATAAGGGTATGTTTGTTTAACAAACCTTTTTCGGTTCAAGATTAAAATGAAAATATATAAGGGTATGTTTGTTTAAGCAGTTGGGATTATGAGCTTATGGGATTATAAGTTTAACACACCTTATATTTCTGAAGCCTATGTTTCCGGCTTATTATTCAGCTTTTGAGCTTATTCCATAAAGTTTATTATTATATACATGTTACAGATACGTTTGAAACTGTGTTTGTGTCCAATTAAGTTTATTATTATATACATGTTACAGATAACAAATTTGCCCAAGGGTGCAACGGTCATTGACTATGCTTATATGATTTCCACTGATGTTGGAAACAGTATGGTGGCTACAAAGGCGAGTCTTTTTATAGTTTTATGTTAAAATACCAGTAAGGTCATTTATGTCACTTGGTAGATATGTGTCTGCTATTTCTATGATACCAATGCTTTCTTATAAGATAAAATACGATTTAGGATTTCGGTTTTAGGGATATAAAGTTATACTGGTGTATGTCCTTTGCATTGCATACTAAATGGTGTTCGACTGCTGTGACACAGGTGGAACGAACAAAGTCAAGACCAATTGCAAGCGGTGCCTTAATACCATTCCAGGGGGTTTCTTTTCTTGGTGCTCAACTGCTTTTGGGTCTTGGTATTCTCCTCCAGCTTAATGACTATAGGTCCGTATTCCACTTGGCTATTCTTGGATTCACTGTTTTAACCTATATTATCATTATTCTTACCTAAAAGCTTCTTACATTTACAACAATAGACTCTGCTAGAGGTGACAAAATGAACGGGTCATGTTTGTTGGCTAACGGGTCAAAACTGGCCATTTTTAGATCAACTGAATTGGCCCATGCCGGGTTGGGTTGGGTAACAAAACGTCTGGGTCAGACCGGTTGGGGTAATCGGTCAACAAGTGAGTTTCGGTATGAACCAAAATGGATTGTGTAGGGCTGCTCTCAAACCCTCTTCCGTAACAAAATTAAAGTTCTTCATAGATATTAGCGTGTCAAATATGATTACAAAGATTATATTGTTAAATAATCATATGCTTTTTTGAATACCATGAACTAGGAGATTTAGGCAAATCAACATTAAATTTACACTTTGGGCAGACTTTCAACCTGTTTCGGTCTTCCTTTTTGCTATTGATTGTCACAATTAACCTGTTAGAGATAAAAGTAAGTTGGTTTATCACGTAAGTTTGATTTTGCTGTAATTGGGTTTTGAGTTTTTTTTCTTCTTCTGATTTCATGTCACAAAATATATGCAGCTGTGCATGTTTAGCTTGACGATTTCGAGATAGTAAAAGCAACATTGCAACTTCGTATATGATTTATATTTGATTTGGTGACGTTTTAAATCGGTTTTTATGAATGTGGAAAACGAGAAGTTGTGATTATAGAATTTGAATGCGTGTGAGTGGATATCAGAATATGCTACTGATCATTCCATTTCTAATAAAGTCGTTAAACTAGAGGTAAAGTTAAGACCTGTGGACTAATATTTCAACTTTGTTAAGATGTGTATGTATATATTTTTTATCTTTGAAATGTAAAATTATATATTCTTTTAAATGTTAAGTTTTGGGTTGTAGCAGGTACGTGTTGTCATGATAACGAGCTATTATGGACAAAATTCTCAAGTGCGAGGTATTGATTTCATTTATGTTTTCATGGTTTCATCAATACCACTTAAATTTATCATTTACATTTCATTTTTTCCTCTTATCAAATTGCTACCTCCCATATTACATCGACATGATAAAATGTTGTGCATTTTGCATGTATGATGCAAAACCTGAGCATGGAACCACACTCACAACATTGCAGCTTATACAACACCATACACCGAGAAACACCACCACCAACTTTGTACTTGAAATTACACCAGATGGATTATTTATCCACCTCTCCAATGTCATTGAACCAACAGAAAGATCAACCTCACTTAAGTTTGATTTGGATATTGAGTCTTTTAATTTTGCTTTACGTTTTTTTTATGTTTTAACTTCTAACTGAGACGAGAAAAGTAACAAGTGACTTAATGCAGGGTTACAATAGTACCTTTGTCAGGTTAGTGTCTCTTTTACAAAACCCAAACAACATATGTAGTTGCGTACAAATGAACATGGATATTTTAGGTTATATTCTATTACAAACAACTCACACACATGTAACTAATAAGTTTCTTATCGAATAATTTATAAGAGATTTGGGTTATATTTTGTTTCAGACGGGCCCTATTGCAAATATCATGACTCATAATTTATGTCCTTAATGTTATAGAGTAGTCTTAAGAAATTGGAGGTCGTTGGGTCTATTAATACATTTGCACTCCCAGTGAAAGAGGTTCTTGACTTTCTTTAATCTTAAAAGTGGTGGTGTTGGTTTGATTATTGGGTCCTTTATGAAATTCGCCAATAGACTGATTTGGACTCAGATACGTAAGGGTGACAACCTTCCCAGTTAGGTACGTAACTTTAAACTGGTAATTTTAATAGGTGAATAAATAGATTTACGATGTTACAATCATTTAGTCGTTAAAACAACTTAATAATCAAACAACTCAATAGTCAAAATATGTGAAAGAAAATACTCACAAGGCTCTCATTGTTCAGTTGCTTTGTATTGTTTAAGTGCAAGAATCTGCTACACGATGCTACTAAATCTGCAAAATGTTCATCTCTTTGAAGACTTTATTCACATAATATAAACTTTTTTATATAGTAATGGAATCATGTTTGCGTACAATCATATTGAATAAAGAAGATTGGTAAAGTTTATTGTTCCATGTTCATTATCACTTGACATTTATACTGGTATCTTAGGGGATAAATCAACATGTAGGACTGTTGAAGAGTTTGCAAGAGAAAGTTTGTACAATATACATATCACATGCTTTAAAAGTCGGAGTGCCGATTATGTTGTTAAGAAACATAGACCAATCAAATGGTTTATGTAATGGTACAAGACTTCAAGTACTTAAATTAACAAGAACCTCTATTCAGGCGCATATCATTAGCGGAACCAACTTCGGAAAAAAGGTGATTATTCCAAGGTTGAGGATTACTCCGTCAGATAAGCGTTTGCCTCTTAAGATTGTCAGGAAACAATATCCGATATCAGTATCTTTTGCCATGACAATCAACAAAAGCCAAGGGCAATCGGTTTCTAAAGTTGGTTTGTACTTGCCCCGTCCTGTGTTCACACATGGACAACTGTACGTTGCCGTATCAAGAGTAAAAGCAAGCGGGGTTTGAAGGTTGTCGTTTGTGACCAGGATGGTAATCTCTCCAAAACCACAACAAATGTCGTGTATAAAGAAGTACTTGAAGGTCTTTGAACAAGGTTCATGTTATATCATGTATGTATCATTGGTGTGATCACGTTATATTATACTATGATTCATTATTTTTATTGTTACAAGGTTTGTTAGCAACTCAATTGATCATTGAAATCACACATCATTTTATGTTCGAGTCAATCTATTTTAGATTGGCAACGCGATGGTTGTAAATCGATTGTGACTCACACATATTTTAAATTTAACAAATTTACGCTATTACTTTTATTATCATCTCATTTATCTATTTCTTTAAAAACTAACCCGGTGTCAACGGGTCTCTAAGCTAGTCATTAGATATACTTTAGACTCATTTTAATCACAAATAGATTCCAATGATATAGACAACTGAATTCGATCATCGATTGATATAACAAATCGAAGTGAAGGATGGTCCATTCTTAAGGTTCGAGGGACTAGAAAAGCTAACAATGAACAATAGTGTGACACATGGGGGATTTTAGGTAAAGTTTAGGTATGATCAACTGTAAATTTATGTAAATTACTCGGTTTGTTAGAGTACTCATAAGATATGTAATGCTTTCCAAGGCTGAAGCAATACTATCTGAATACTCTTCATGTTTCAACTGAAAATACGATGAGTTCAAATTTCTTTTTTTATACTTAACGTGTGAGAGACTGTTAGAAATAATGATTGTTACAATCAGTCTCATATCGGTATGTAATAATACATTTGAGCTCTTTATAAATCTAAGATAGCAAGCTACTATAAATGTGACAAGAAGCTTGTTTAAAAAGTGTCGACGAATAAAAATAAAAAGTGTCGCCTTGAATGTCTCCACGAGCTTGTTTATGTTGGTTCAATCGCATATTCGCATGTGCTCATATCATTATTGTTATTATTTTTTACACTCATTCGCTTTAATAGACGTATATCTATAATATTCAAGATAAAACGAGTTTTGATTTGTTTGAATCGACCTTTGCATGCCTAGTGAGGACAAAAAGCATACTCCAAACTTATGTTTTGCTATAACAAGTCGTACATCGGTTACCCATCATCATCGTCGATCCTTGTCACCTTACTATCGTCTTTCAGTTAACTATTGACCGTTATCTTCCATCAACATTCTTCTCATTATACTTACTTCATTATATTGTCGGGTGTGTTTGTCTAAGCTTAATCACATGATGAGATTATAAACTTATTGAAAATTTGATAAGCTCGTGAATTGTATAACGAGTATATCATAAGCTCAAGTGAATATGTTAATAAGCTTGAGAAAATGAATTTATGAGGTTATCGATCTTTTGATAAACTAATTAGCGTATCAAATAAGCTTATATACAAACTCCTTTAACTCTTTTTATAGATGAATTATGGCTTTTCATTTTAGTTTTTAGTTTATTTTGCTTCTTTCATTGTTTTTGTTTGTTTTTGGTTTTCATTAGACACGTGGTTGCTGTCCATTGTAGAGACGTGTGATTTGTTGTTTTATTAAATTTATCGATGTTGATGTTGACAATAGATGCTTAAGGTGTTGATGGATAGAATGGAAGACAAAAACGATAACAATGATGTAATCTTCAAATAAACAATCATTAACAATGTCAATTTTCAATACGTTTTATTTTAATTACAAGAATTGCGTATGTGCATATGTGATTATGTGGTACTCAAAATATGAGATTTCTTAAGCGGTACAACAAAATATATACTCATATTAACTTAACAATGGCATCTAGATTTTGGTATGCCTTCATAAAACTCCAAAGATTATATTCTTCTTTCATTTTTCAACCACGTGATGTCAAGAAATGGAATAAAATTAGTCAACAAATAAAATATATATTCGATCTTTCTAGATTTATATCTCAATGTTGTTATTAAATATGTAATTTTTTTACCTGAAATATTTTATGAAAAATGATTTAGAGATATAAAAATATGACTATTTTTTTTGCCTAAAGTAACGTGTCCATCAGATTTAGAAACCTAAAAATAAAATATGTTTTATTATCATTTTCACAGGCTAATTTAGATGTGGCAGATTAGCTATTTCCATCAGGTTTATACGGATTAAATGCTTAATATTTGATATGCTATACGTATTGTTACAAAGAATAAAGTGAGTACTAAATGCTCTATAAATGTTAAATACAATGAAAAACAATGTTTAATTAACACAAGATTTTACGAATAAACTTTTTCTAGAAAAAAATGTGATTAGATTGATGCCATTTTTTAAAACCAGAAATACACATATTGGTGTAATCACATTAATTATTGACATGAAAATTTTTGCCAACTTGTGAGACACGTTATTTGTTATTTAAACCAAGCCACTTTATCATTCTTGGTTTAGAGTTTAAAATTGTTGTATACTTGTATGTGCTGACTAATTAAGTATTTCTTATTTCTTGTTTATGTATTATTTTAGAGCTAGAACAATTTTAATAATAATGTCTGTGTGGTGGGGAACTTCTTGCAACAATGACATACAAGTTAATTTTTTAATGTAAAATTTCTTTATTGGGAAATAAATTTCACAACTCCATCATTCCATGGTTTTCTTTATTCTTCCAAACTTAACACCTATGATTGTGATTATTTTTTCAAGTCATACTCTCGACTTCTTGGTTTTCTATGATTGTGATTATTTTTTCACTCTTTATTATGGGCCGGTGACAAAAGACAAAGATGACAAAATATAACGTATGGTGATATATTGAAATTAATTCGGTTTTGGTCAAAGGTATAGTTAGGCTGCCCCCAATAGGTAAATCGCCACTCGATCAAGTGTGAGGTGGCGATCGAGTAGACTCGATCGTTGTTGATGTGGTGAAATCGATCGCCTACCGAAAAAATACAAGTGAATCGTCTGGCCGATCGAATTGTTTTGCAATGTTACCGTTTCCATCTGTTGCATATCTAAAAAAAAAGTTACCGTTTGTTATTAAAAAATAATACTACTAAAACTATCCTATAATTACACAACATATTTACACACTAAACTCACAAATCTCACAATCATCTCTATAAAAAATCTCACAATCCTCTCTATAAAAAATGTCTAAGAAAACACCACAAACCAAAGGCCGAAAATCCCGTTTGGCACAAAACGCCCCGCATATTTTAACACCGGATCCGAATTTTCGGTTAACCGGTGTCTCACCAAGAATCAATTTTCAACCCCCTGCTTTCGAATATCAATCCCAACAAGCTCCACAACAACAAACTAACAATCAATTTTTTATGAATCGTTCATTTGTTCCACCGTACCAAAACATCCAACAACAACAACAACAAAGTCACTCCCGTCGAAGCAACCAATCTATGTATGGGTCACCCGAATCTGTGTACCGTCCAACAATGGATTCATCAACGTCTTCATATTCAAATTATCAAGAATATTCTCCGGTTAACCGTATCAATCTTGATGGTTTTGATTTCGATGACCAATTATACAAAAATCCTGCTTTTTTTTTTGGAACCGGTTCGGGTTATCCGGCTCAAGAGTATCACGGTTCGGGTACCGGTTCGGCTCATGGGTCGTATCACGATTCGGTTAACCTTGATGACGTAGAAGAAGAAGAATGTCGAGAAGAGAACTCACCGGTCAAACCGAAGAAACGAGCTACAAAGGCGAAGAAGAAGGTTGTCGAGAAATAAGCCAAGAATGATTCGTCGCTTTGGTCAAAAGAAGAAGAGATCGCCTTGTGCAACGCTTGGTGTGATGTATCCGAGAATAGTGTAACCGGAAACAACCAAAATGCTAAAGGATTTTGGCAGAAAGTCATTGCTTACTTTGAGAAGGAGGTTGGTGCAGAAAGAACGTACAACTCTATCATTACAAAGTGGAAAAATAGGATTCGTCAATTTTGTGCCATTTACAACAATGCTCACAGGAATTACGGAAGTGGTGAGAATGACCTCACTGTTTATACACGAGCGTGTGATGAATACCAACTAGTGTGTAATCATCCGTTTGTTTTGGAGCATTGTTGGAAGATTTTGAGGGACCATTCTGCTTGGAAGGATAATGAGATGCCGGCTTTTTTAAGCCAAGATGAGGGTCGCAAAAAAGCAAAGACTTCAACCGACTCGGATGTGCTTGCTAAACCAATTGGTCGTGATGCCGCAAAGAAGAATAAAAAGAAATCTTCGGAGTTTTCGAACGCTATGATTATGGAAGGTGTTGCCGAGAAATGGGACAAGATCAAGTCCAAGGCATTCGGACAGAAGAAGGAGCTGGCAGACGAATACTATGATTTGAAGAAGAAAGAGCTAGAACAACGGCAACTGGTGTTGGAGATGGAGCAAAAGAGAGAAGAAAGGGAAGACAAAAAATTGGCACTAGAAGAACAAAAACTTGAATTTGAGCGACAAAAGAAATATGATACAGATCTCATGTTCTATTGCACGACAATCGACGAATCTTTGCCCGCAGTACAACAACAAACAATGCAGAAACTCAAAGACGCGATCAAGGCACGCCACAACCTAGATTTTTAATAAGTGTTGTAATGTTTTAATAAGTTTCGTAATGTTTTAATTTTATTTGAATTATTATGTAACGTTTTAATTATTAATGGAATTTTATTTTGTGTTAAAATTGTTTTGTTTTGTTTTTTTTTTTTTTTTTTTAGATAAAAAAAAATGAACTTGGTCGCCTTTACTAGGGCACCTAATCGCCTGAAGGTCGCTGGAGAGAGAAAGCTGACGTTGCAGTAAAAAGTAAAGGGATTGAATCCCCCTACTGGGGGCAGCCTTAACGGTTAAGAAATATACACATGACGAGCAAGGTCGGGGTTTTCATCCGGACGTTACTCCAGCAAGGAAACTTGTGTGGAGGCGGTACGGTTTCCTCGCGGCACTGAAGCCACATATCGTACCAGCGTGGACCCGGTTAAGACAACATAGTCTGGTCGATGTGGGGTTAGGGCCCTCTTACGGGAGGGTGGTAAAACCTAAGTTGGAAAGTCACCTGTCAAAAAAAAAAAAAAACTAATACGGAGTAAATTAAAATTCAGTTGATTGGTTACGGATGACACATAATATAAATAAGGATTTTTAGGGCACATGTTAAGCACACACAAAGGACGATGGGACCCACGAAAAAGGACGTCCGGACCCACATATTTTATTTAAAAAGTGTATTTTTTGTGGGTCCGGACGTACTTTTTCGCGGGTCCCGCCGTCCTTTTTGTGTTATTAACATGTGCCCCCGAGTCACATGTTAGAAAAACCCTATAAATAATTAAAACATGAAAACATAGCTAGCCAGAAAAGAATAAGACATGAAAGCTCTAAATTTTTACATGGTTCACATCGCATCTGGGTCTACATGTACAAAATCACCATACTTTAATAGTTTTACCAGTTTAAATTAATTACAGACTTACCGGAAAATTTTGGTCACGAAAACATTGTGTTTTGGGTACGTGCAACTGACAAAAAAAAAAAATTGCTACTTCGGATTAGCAAAAAATCCGTGTGGTGCAAAATTTATGTTTAAAAAGTTTATTTGCAAGACCCTCCCAAAATATTTGTGCAACACTCTTTCTCGAAAATTTTAGGTATGGACTTCCATATCCGAGTTCGTTATCTCTCATTTATCAATATTTTATTCCAAGTTTCAACTCATCTCGATCTACCAAGTCCAAAAAAATGACAGTTTTGTATGTTTTTATTTTAAAGATTATATATCATAAAAACTTTGTTTATATTTCTAAGACATTTAGGGCAGTGCACATATGCATGTGTATTCTACAATGACGACAATTCTGCATGTTTGATGTTCCTATTTTGAATAATTATCTACTAAATAGTTTATATTGCTATAAGAAGTTTAGGATAATATAATGTCAAATTGTACATATGTATATCCTCATTTCTTTGATTGGATATTGGATTGGACTTGTAAAATCATTTTGACAATCCTTTTTCGGTTGAAGTACAGTACGTAACTTAAATTATAAGTTTTTAATCAAGTAACATCAAACTATATATCTAAGATTAGTCGGCTAAAAAGTCGATAATTCTAGTTACCGGAAAACAAAAACCGAAATGCCGGAAACATTTACAGTAGTTGTATAACACTTGAAAGTTTGTCTAGAAATTTTGTTTGTTGTTCAACAAGATTGTGGCAAATTCTTAGACACTGTCAACACCAGAACTCATACAAACAAACCCATTCAAACTCATAAAAAAATTAACACGAAATCCAACTTTACGCCACACAAGCACAAACCAAACATTAGGCAAACCCAGACGTAAAACAATTAAAGTTATGTTTTTCTCTTCACGCAAATCAAATATAGAAACAAAATATGTACATTTATTTACTTTTGCTGCAAGATTAATAAAGTAATGAATAAACAAATTAATACAAATATTAAAAGGGTTTTTCTATCTTGTGCCCTAGAGGCACATGATAAGAAGAGAAAAAGTACACAAAAAGTACTTAAAGACTCACAAAAATACATTTTTTATAAATACCTATGTCCTTTTTTGTGGGGCCCTGAGTACTTTTTATGTACTTTTTCTCTTCTTATCATGTGCCCCTAGGGCACAAGATAGAAAAACCCATATTAAAAATAAGTTGTTAATTCTAACAATTTTCATACATTTTGTTTCCAAATGAACGACTTACAATAACACAATGTTGATTACTGCAAACATATTGTCACGAAATCACTTCGAAATTTTCTTCATTTTTCTGCAAACAAAAGTTGAAGCTACATCTAAAAATCACGATTCTTTAACATCAAGATTCAAGAAAACCCGTCATTTTTAAAACGGAGTTTCTCATTTCGCTCAAATCTCTTCCTTTTAATGTCCTTCCAATTCCTGAACATACCGAAAACGCCATTTTATCTTGTAATCGTCTTCGTACTATCAAATGAGGTGGCACCATTTCTTGATCACCTTCATCCTCATATTCAAATAAATTTGGCTCAATATAACGAAACAAAGCCATGTTCACGGGTATATTAACTGCCACGGGCTTTGTTTTCGTGTCCTTGGTCTCTAGTTTTTTTCTTTTCGCTCTTCTTGACACATCCATATCAGAATGATAATCATCTTTTTTGTTAAAGTTTTTGACGTTGCTGCCGGAGAACACAACGTCAGATTCTTGAAATTCTTCTCCTGTCATTTTTATTTTTATTTGAATAATACAGTAACAATATGAAGAGTTTGAAATGATGTGAATGATGGATTTGATTATATATAGGAGATGGAAATGGAATCGTAGTGAGTACTCAATCATTCTTTGTTGTGGGCCCGGTATTCTCTCTCTCTAAAAGTCTTGGTTTTTCTCTCTCTACAAGTTATTAAGCTGCCTAAATTGTCCAGCTTAACTTAATCAGCTTACTTGTGGCTCACGTAACTCTGTACAAGTAGGCTTTGAATGGTGTACATCTTAAGTCATGTTCCATGATTTACATTGCCAAGCTAGCTTCTATTCACAATTTGTTCTTTCTAGCTATTTATCTTGTTTTTAGCTATTTTCTTCTTGGATTAACAATTTGATACTTAAAGATAAACCCTGATCCTAAGTTACATGTGCCAAAAACCCTAGAAGTAACAGCAAAATATATATCTTAGTTACATGCTCATTGTCTTTTATTAAAAATGTATTCAGATGTCAAGGTTTCTGAATCCGTTGCTTGTCACCTAAGTTTATTCTGGCTATTGATTAAAATTGCATTTTTCGAAATGGGTATGCTTTATTTTGTGTAAATTTGTTGTAAAATGTTTCATTTTGTATTGTAATAGGGTTTATAGGGTTTTGGAAATTACAACTAGCTTGTAAGTAATGCTGCTTTTTTGTTCCTGGGTATTGATTAGAATAACATTTTGTGAAATGGGTATGTTTTATTTTGTATGTTTATGTTATAAATGTTGTCATTTTGTATTGTAATAGGGTTCTTAGGGTTTTGCAAATAACAGCTACCGGGTAGTTTATAAGTAATTATGTTATTTAATTTTGGAAACTGATTATAAAATTGCATGTTGTAAAAATAGGTATGTTTTATTTTGTGTGATTATGTTATAACTGTTGTCATTTGTATTGTGATAGGGCTTTTAGGAATTTGCAAATCACAACCTACTTTAAAGTAATCTTTTAGTTCTTGATTCTTGGTACTGAAATTACAATTCGTATGATGGGTTTGTTTATTTTGTTAATTTGTATGTGGAAATGCGGTTGATCGAATTCCGAAAAGCCACCTTGTTGTTACTACCTCCGTCCCAAAATATAAGTCCTGTTTCACTTTTTGAATCGAACTTTGACCCTAAATATTTTTGTTTGTATTATATAACACTTGATGAAATTTATATCAAATGAAAATACATTTAAAGCACAATCCATTTATATATTTTGCATCAAGTATTATATAATGCAAACAATAATATTTAAGGTCAAAGTTCGATTGAAAAAGTCAAACATGACTTATATTTTGGGACGGAGGGAGTATTATTTTTCTAACAGAACTTTTTTTTACGAGTATCATATACTTTGAAATTTTGTGAAGTATCTAAGTTTGCTATTTGTTTGACATGTGTAATCAATAATTCTAAATCATCAGTTATATATCAAATAAAACGGTGTCAAAGAATATTAAAGAAGTGAACATGACATGTTTAATGGTGTTAACTTTGTCAATGTTGGTAGCTTGGACTACTTAAAATTGATATATGTAAATTTAATGATTTCTTAGCAACAACTTTTAGCCACAAAAACCATGATAACATCAGCCATAAACATAAAATACACCCTTGAAAGATTACTACTATAGCTATTAACAAAGATAACTTAAATAATAAAATGTCACAATCCAAATCTACTAACATACAGTCATAGTAATTCCAAATTTGCATTCTAAGAAACACGTATTAAAAATAATATCTGTTAAATTTCAAAAAATTGTACAATATCAGATATATCATTTATGTATGTGAGTGAGATATGTAACCATACAAAACATCAAATAAGGCATTATGAATTTGTATGTATTTGCAAAATTACTTCGGTTTTTATTGTCTTGTCGTGTACAATAAAAGATATCATTGCATAAACATCATTTGCAAAAGGTTCTGATTTTTTTAAAGTTGTATGTTGGATCTGCTTTTATCAAAAGATATACTTTAGACTCGTGTTAATCACAAATAGATTCCAATGATGTAGACAACTGAATTCGATCATTAATCGATATAACAAATCGTAGAAAAGGATGGTCCATTCTTAAGGCCCGAAAGACTGGAAAAGCTAACAATGAAGAACAGTGTGACACATGGGGAATTTTAGGTAAAGTTTAGGTATGATCAACTGTAAGTTTATGTAAATTACTAAATTTGTTAAGTACTCATAAGATATATGTAATGCTTTCCAAGGCCGAAGCAATTTTCAGCTGAGAATATGATGAGTTCAAATTTCTTATTTGATACTTGACGTGGGACATACTGTTATAAATAATGTTTGTAACAATCAGTCTCATATCAGTATGTAATATATAATACATTTGAGCTCCTTATAAATCTAAGATAACAAGCTCCTAGTGTCTTTTCATTGTAGAATTAGCTGAAACCTAAAATGTATCTGATTACTCCATTAGTTTCACCTTTCGAGGTGTTACAATATATATGTGATAAAACTATTGTCATTTTGGGCTAGTTATTATCTTTTCTAAAAGATCATCCAAAAATGAAACTTTATAAATGTGAAAAGAAGCTCAACCAAAGTAAAGATAGAACATTTCTCGGGAAAAAAACTATATTTATATCTTGTTGACTAATAAATACTCCTTCCGTCCCAAAATTTAAGTCTAATTTGACTTTTTGACTCAAACTTTGACCTTAAATATTATTGTTTGTACTATATAACACTTGATGAAAGTTATACCAAATGAAAATACGTTTAAAACACAATCTATTTATATAGTTTGCATCAAGTATTATATAATACAAACAGAAATATTAATAGTCAAAGTTTGAATTAAAAAGTCAAATTGGACTTATATTTTGGGACGGAGGTAGTATAAAAAGTGCCGCCCTGAATGTCTCCACGAGCTTGTTTATGTGGTTCAATCGCATGTGCTCATAGCATTATTGTTATTATTTGAGTAAATTACATGGACCGTTGTTGTGGTTTGTTGAAAGTTGCATCTATCGTCCTTGGTAGTTTGATATTGTGTTTACCGTCTTTAACTCTTCAAAATATTACACACGTAGTACCTTTCTTAACCAACCGTCTATTTTGCCGTTAAGCTTACCCACGTGCCTCTCACACGAGGTTAAACTTGTTATTTTACCTATGAGTGTAACTTTCACTTAATACTAATCTATTACAATCTACGTTTTTATTTAATTCCGCTTCAACGAGGGCCATCTTTAGGGGAGTGCAAGCGGTGCTATCGCACAGATTCACCACGTGACGAGGGTCACAAAGTTTCATGCACTTCTAATATACTTATTCACAATATAAGGCTTGAGTTTAATTAGTTCTTGCAGTACTGATACATGTGTATTGTGTGATAGGGCCTCTTTGTGGCGATGGCACAGGGCCATCGAAATCAATAAGACGACCTTGACTGCTATATACCACACCAAAAACTTCATTTCATTTTTATTAACCTTTAATTATCATAAAACATAGATCATCGATAATGAATTGTTCATGTTGAAGCATGCAAAAACCATGCCAAAAGCACACGACTTGATTTTTTATTTTTGTCGTTTTTGTTATTACCCAAAACAATTCAACTTGCACCACAACCTCCTCTCGTCCTGATTTATTTTAATTTGTAAACCCTACATCAATCAAATCATTCTCTCAACCTCATATAAAGATCCACAAACATTCAACTTCTTTAAACTTTTGTTGTAAACCCTTTAACAAAAATAGGCATTTTGAATCGAGCTAGTTAGGTAGATTCATGATTTTGATTATGGTAAATTTCGTATGGATCGATTTCTTGATTTTGGGTTTCTTTTGGAGTTTATAGCTCAAATTCTATATATACGAAGTGTTATAGGCGATACTCATGTATGCAAGTGGGTCTGTTGATTGTTACGCCTCAAAACCCGATAAGGTACTTTTATATAATAGAGTGCCATATTTATAGTTAAATCCGAAGGTTTGTTGGGACTTGGAATGCAACGGATTTTAATTAAACTAGTTTAGCTTATATGCTTGAACAAACGTGTTTTGGTACTAGACCCACCTTATTCTAGCTACATGGACCATTCCTACCACATTTACAAAGTTGTTCTAGAACCAACTTGTTTTAGTACTAAAACCAACACGTTTTAGTAATAGACCCTCCTTGTTTTAGCTGCATAGACCACTTTTTTCCATAACTGCAAAGTTGTGCCAGATTTTGATATAAGGAACCTCCTTCTTTGACTTTCTTGATTTATCAAAAGAGGTGTAAAATCTTTTGTGTGTGTGTGGTGTCGAGGTTACATCAAGAGGAGGGAAAGAAGAGAAATTCCAAGTGTTAATTTGATACAGAAATTATGTTGAAATCAAGCCTCAAACCCCTAATCATTAACCCTATCAAGTAAGTGTTGATTATTCTTGTTTGGTGGTATTATAAGGTTAGGGCTTTTGAAGATATATTTTGGGGATTTTGGGTAAGTTTTTTAGATTAAAAAAGAATCAAATAGCAGCGAGACTAAATGGTTTTAAGTCGAATAAAGGGCCTAGGACACTACAAGAATTCTGTCGATTACCCGCGGACCATATTTGTGGGTAAAAGGCTTAAAACCGTGGGTAATTGGCTAATACCTACGAATTTCCCACGTTAGTCGTTAAATGGGTAAAACCTCCTAGGGTAATTGTTTACCCATGATGAGTGTGTAAATACTCATCATTTTTTGTCAAATCTGAACTGCAAAACAGTTAAAAACACTCAGAAATGCATCAAAATACTAAAAATATCCCAAAATTGTATTTTATATGTTTCAGATGCAAAATGTTTAAAATCAGATGAAAAACGAGCTAAGTTTGCATAATTGGCAGTTTCAGTCCCTCAACTTTCAAAATTGGCAGAAATAGTCCCTGAGCACTTATTTTAAAAGAAAAGTCACCAAAGGTCCTTTTGAAATCATAAGTTGTCATAATTAGTCCTTTGGTGAAAAATTTCAAAAGTTTTGAGAATTTACAAGTTTGGTCCTTCAAGTTTCAAAATTGGCAAAAATAGTCCTTGGAAGTTTAAAAATGGAAAATTATCTTGTATGGTCCTTGTACTAATGAAACTTGTCATAATTGGTCCCTATAATAAAAAGTTTGGAGAAATTACAGTTTCAGTCCCTTTGTTTTTGGTGAATTGCAATTATGGTCCTTATGTATTAATACCAAATCCTTGGCCCTTGACCCCCTTGACCCTTGAACCCCCTGCCAATATACCACTTGACCCCCTGTTTTGAACCCTGTCCCTTAATAATACACCCCGGTCAAACCCCAGTCAAACAAACCACCCTTTTCCCTCCTTTTTCCCACCCTCTTCACCAACTGTCTGCAATTCCAGCTCCACAACCATGCTTCCAGCTCAAATCCCACCACCCTTATCACTCCACCTCAACAACAAAACAAGAAGCATTAAATGTTTCTCCTTCCTTGCACTCAACCCCCCCCCCCCCCCCCCCAGTTGCAATATCCATTTTGGCGCCAAAATCCATCAATGGCTAAAAAGAGCCCAACTCATCCAATGGCTCAAAATAAAAGTGGGAAACACTCAGAGGCAAGTGGGGAGCACTTTTGCTGATATATAGAAGGAAGAGAAGGAAAGACAAAGAGTAGTTTTTTTTAGTTTTTATTTTCTCATAAATGTCGTTTTTAATTTTTATGTCTTAATTAAGTTCTAAAGTGTAATGTTAATCTTCCTTGTATTGAACTAAGGCATTTTAGCCAGTTGTAACTCATTTTCAGTAAGAATTCAAAGTTTGGTTAAATTTTCTGTTTTTCCATTTCCTGTAATCAAACCTGTTTTAAAATTGCTAATTATCAAGCTTCAATAAGCTTCATTACAACTTAAGTGAGCTTACTAAAGCTGTATATAGCTTTTAATAAGCTCAAGAATCAGTTCCAAGCACATTTGGAACTTGGTCAACAAAAGTCAACTGCTCATTAAGGAAGAAGGATTTGGTGAATTGCTGGTGTTAGATCTGGATCTGGGTTGATTTTGTGATGATAATGGGTTTAGGATAGTGATAATCTCATCTCTGTTACAAGCCATAGTGGCTAGGACCACATGTAAGTTAATATCTAAATAGAATTATTGCATAAACTGTTTTTGTGATATTTAATGTTTGATATTGCAGTTATCAGTACCTATTTAGTAGTTAGAGTTTAGTTATTACACTATAATTGATCTGGTTAGAGTATAAGTTAGAGTAGTTGCAATTTAGTTAGTTAAAGGAGTTTTTGGTTTAGACTTTAAATCTGTGCTAGAGGGTTGAATACTGGTTAAGTATTGAATCTGCATTCTCATATAGGCTAGTTATAATCATTTTGGTAACTATATTGCATCTAGTCTGTCTTAAAGTCAAAATCATATAAAATCAGCTCTAGTTCTAATTTCTGTTTGAATCAGTAAGTGTAATTTTGCATTTAGGCTTAGAAACCATAGAAATAGCTTGCATTAGGTTTATTATATCATCAAACATCATTTTCAGTCATTAAATCTAGCTTAGAAGTTCATAGTAGTCAAATCTCATTTATGTCAAAAAAGTCAAAAGTTGGAAAATCCGTTTTTCACCAAACTTTGTGGATTTTTCATAGCTTCATTTCTGATCCAATTTTGTTGAAAATCTGGGATATGTAACTTCAGTTGGTCAAGAGCTTAAATCTGATTTTTGTGTAATTTTTCCAAGTCTCTAAAAGCTCTAAATCAGCTTCTCAAATTGACCTCAGCTGCCCTGTTCACTCAGCATATGCTGAGTGATCAATGTACAATGAGTGTGTATACAGGCAACTTGCAGCCTTTGCATAGGGTTCAATTCACATAGTTAGGGTCTGAAAATTGGTCCAAGTGTTCTTTGCTTGGTAATCTTGAGGACCTCAGTTCTGGTTTTCAGTTTGGGATAGTAGATAAGCTGTTTCACTAGCTTAAAGTGGATAGGTTAGAGCTGTTTGGCTGCTTAGCTTATTTCAAATCAAATCATTGTAGTTTGCATTTCAAAGGTTTAGACTAGTTGAAATAGGTTAGTATTAAGTAGATCTTATATACTCTAGCTTCTGTGATAATTTGGTGCTCATTTGGTACATTTAGCTTATTACAAGTGCTTATTTATAAGCACTTTTCATTACAGAACCAAATTATTGCACACTAGTATAGGTTTTTATATTTTTCATAGATTTAGAATATTATTTTAGACTTTTCCTGAATTTTTCAGATTTTTCCATTACTGTTTAGTATTTTTCCTTATTTAAAACAGTTTTTAGGACTTTTTAATTAACCTTTATTGCAATTAAATCAGAAAAACTTCAAAAAAATAAGTTTTCAATTTTCATAGATTAAGATAAATATAAAAAGCCAAAAAAATATTTTTCCATAATTTTCCTAGTTTAAATAGTAATTTTTAGCAATTTAATTAGTTTTAAATAGTTTTTAAATCATAGAAATTAGAATATAAATCAGAAAAATACAAATTCAATTTTCAAAAGTTTTTTTAGTTATCTTAGATTTTTGAAAAATAGTTTCACAATTTTCCTCTTTATTTTCATAATTTTTAGTATTTTAATTTAGTTTTAAAAGTTTAAAATTAGTTTTTAATTCAAAAAAAAATCAAGATAATCGAATTTTAAAAATAGTGATAGCGTTTATTTAATATAATTTAGCTTTTTAATTTTCTTTCATTTTTCCTTTGTCATCTAGTATCATCATTACCCCTTTTCCTGTTCAATATCACTCGATCACTACGCGTTTAGCTTCAATCGCACAGCTCGTTGGGACTTAACGACCTGGGGAAACACTATACTCCTCTGGACTTAATTGCATTGCGTTCTCAAGCTGTCTGGCTTTTATTACGGTTGACCATTCACAAGTGGTTGACTTGTGTAATAAACCTGACCGTTTGGGAGCCAATCAAATTTTGGCGCCGCTGCCGGGGAGCTGTGCTAATAATCTTACGTTTAGCAGATTAGTGATTTGAATATTCACTCCTTGTTCATACCATCTATATATGTTTATATTTTCTTATAAAAATCCAAAAACATCTTAAAAGTCAAAAACCCAAAAAGATTTTCTTTCTTATTTTTACAAAATGTTTATCCAAAAACCCAAAAATATTCATCTTTACCCTCTTACCCTTTTTGATTCTTTATCCCTTTACCCTCTATCCATTTGATTCTAACTTCTTCTATTCTCATGGAATCTCTCGACTACGACGAATTCTGGAACGAAGTTGAAAAACTTCATACTTTATCACAAATGTCAAGAATTCGTGTTGTTCGTGATGATCCATTAATTCTGCGTAAGGAAATGGAACGAGAAACCGGGGGGACAAAGGACCAGGTACTTCCCTCTGTGGGGAAATATTCTTGTATCCGAATTTACCCATGATTTCGACATGGAAAACAAGCAACAACATAACATATTTTTCTAAATTAAGCATTTCATATGAACCTACATAGTCATATAAGATCCCAAACAGAAGTACTAAAATGAAATTGTATTCAATTAATATCATATCCGAAGTACAATGTATAATCTGATTCATCCAATTTTGTTTTTAGAACATATAATAAAAAATACATAGCTATAACTTGTTAGTTTCGAAGCAGTATAGATACATTAATGTTATTCACGAGCCATTAATCTTGTAAGCTCGGGTGTTGAAGACGCAGTCTCTCCATTGTAGTTTTCACTTGTTAGTCTACACTTGGAAGTTGGAACCCTCTAACTTTGCTATAACCTGCGCATAATATAGCTATACATTATAATAACCATCAAAGGACTATGAGAAAATTAAAATTCATTTACATAATACTAAAGTATTAGAATTTACCAATAAATATATTTGTTCTATGATGTATGTGATCTATCAATACAATAGTTTTGACCTTCAATCTTCTAGCCTGCAAATTAGTACGAGGGATTAAAGTCTAGAATCTAAATAACCAAATTCATGTTTATTTCAAGTCTAATATCCAACCCATGATATTTAAATTACAATAGTTAAAAATATATATTAAACATATATGTATATCATACGTCAATAATAGATTTGTTAATATCGAACCAAAATGATTAAATAATTATACGTATGAAGAAAGATGGGATATACCAATCTACACACCAACACCCTTTGATAGCTGCTTCCTTCATTTACTAAATTCTGAAAATATGAGATAGCTGTATTTGATTCAAACTATTGTGCTAGAGTGAGATGGCGATGGGAGAATTTAAATATTGGTTCATTCTATCACTACCAAAAAGGTTAAACAAGATTGATCAGGTGTTGGTTAAAAATTTGAAAACCTTATCTTATTAGCAAAGTAATAGCGTGATATGTGGAAGGTGGGGGCAGTTTAAAAAGTTTAAAAACTTGAAGTGTTTGAGTAATGCTCTAATTTTCCGTAAGTCATAAAGGCGGGAATTTTCCCACTATAACATAGCAAAATGAATTTATTTTATCCAATGTATATATTTGTATACTTAAGACTAGGGGTGACCATCGGTCTCGGACCGGACCGGATCGACCAAGACCGAGACTAAATTAGTCCAAAATCCAAGACCGAGGACCGGACCGTATGTGGTCGGTTCGGTCCGGTCCGGTCTATCAAGGCAAAATAGTCAATTTGTGGTCCGGACTAGACCGGACCGACCAAAACCGAGACCGAATTAGCCGAAAAGTTGAGACCGAGGACTGGACCGAATGTGGTCGGTCCGGTCCAGTCTCGATCGGTCCGGTCCGTTCGGGTGGTTTGCTCAGCCCTACATAAGTACTTAAAGTGTAACGGTGACCACCAAAAGACCAACAACACCACTATTACATCATCTTTCTCTTTGCAGGACAACTTTATTACCATATTAGTGTAATAAAGATATCGAGGACACTATTTTTTTATTTTAAACACTAAAATTAAAATTTCATTAATAATTAAAAACACTAGATTAATAATTTTAATAAAATTTAAAACATTACAATAAAATTTAAAACTTAAACTAATAGTATAAATTACATTTTCCTTTATTTGTTACTTCATCTCCAACAACTTTTGTCATTGTATTTCGGGTAAAGTCTCATCGATGCATGAATGATAGAACAAGGGGTCTTTGTCTCTTTCTCATTATAATTGAAACATTTCATGTTTTAGCTAAAGTTTTTCTCTCAAGTGTGCAAGCCTCTGTTTTTTGAGACATTTTATGTGACATGAGAAGATTATAGTAAAGATTGGTTTAAAATTGTTTATAAAATGGAAAAGTCGAGGTATATATAGTGTTAAATGTATAATCTTTTTTTAACTTAAAACACATATGTGGTGTGGCTTGAGTCGTTTCTACTCGAATATATATTTTTTTCTTCCTTTCTCAAGGACAGCCTATACCACACATCCATTTACCACATAATATCTCACACAATAAATATTTGAGACGAGAATTGAAGAACACCCTTTTGCTTAATGGATCTCCTCACATAGCGCCGACTATAAATACTTTTGTTTTTAGTCGTACTTATTGACCGGTTCTTAAATTGCCATGTCTTAAGTAAAAATCACAATTTTTTATGTTGACCACCAATGTAGGGATTTTTTAATAGTGCTGAAATTACGCGTGTTTTTAGTTTATCGACGAAAATTTCCACTTTAAGTACCCTTGAAATTGACCATGCATATTTAGTTACCGACAAATTAGCCACAAAAAGTTACCCATAGGCATGATGGTCGTGTGTAATTCGTGGGCAACAAATATTTTCCCACGATACTACCGATATATTTACCCACAATAGTTGAATTTGTGGGTGACTGGAGGGAAATGATTTTGCGCAAAGAATTTACCCACAAATTACACACGAAATACAATGTTGTAGGTGAATCCATGGGAAAAGTTATGGGAAATCAGTGGGTAAACTTGAATTGTTTTCTAATTCACTAATGATGGGTAATTTGTGGGTAATATGTGGGCGAATACCCACGAATCAATGTATGTGTGAAATTATCGTGGGTAATCATCAGGATTCTTGTAGTGGTCATAAGCAAAAGCAAGATAGAAGCCTTAAAAATCCACACATATATAAGTATAAGCTCTACTAAATCTAGATAAATAGAATTCCAAGGGACCAGAAATCCTGCCCGTAGATGGCCGAAACAGAGCTTCGGAGGGGCTATGCTACTTACTGTAACTGTCAAATTTGATTCCCTTCCCTTTTTTCGGGAGCAGGACACACATAAAAAATAGAAATGGCAAAAAAAAAAGACCTCCTACACGCGCGGGAACCAGAACAAAAGAAGGAGATTAGATCTACCTGCACGCCCGAAAGGAACCAAGACCAGCAGTTGCATTTGACCGAGTTGAAGCAGCAGATCCAAGCAATCCTGGGTTAATTAGGGTTTTGAGTTATGTTGGTAAAGTAATAAGATAAGGGTTGAACTCCGTATGATGGTTTATGTTAAACTTGTGAATTAGGAGGACAATTGATTATATGATCATATTAATAATAATCATATGTAAAATAGAGATCTTTGGGGCCTGCGTAACTAGAAATTACCTTTAACTATGATATATGATTGTATGCTAAATATGTAGTAATTCTATTATAAGAATCAAGGAGTGTTGATAATTTGGCTTGTGGTATAGTTAGCTATGAATTTGAGATAAGTAACATGGTTATAACTTGTTATAGTTATTTTATTGATTTCATGATATACGATATGTTATAGTATAAAAGGAGCTTGTTATAGTAGCTTGGATCCAATGCTTGCGTTATAGTTTAGCTAGGCTTTAACTAGCTAGGTATGTTATAGTTTCTAACTTAGGTTAGACGTTTTCATGTTATAATTGCTTCTTATTGTTGTTATAGTTTGGCTATTGGAAGAACTTACCAAGATATTTATAATGATATTGCGTTATCGTATGTTATGCCATTTACTTACTAAGTGTTTTTCTAACATGTTACAGTTGTGATGTTTTGTAGGTTCAAGCGGTTTAGAAAAAGGTAAAGACACGGCTTGAAATTAGAATCGTGGAACTAGAAGAAACTACTTGCCATTTTGCTGTATAGAAAGCAAGTAGAAGCTTCAAGCCAAAGTTGGTTCAAGTTTAAACATCCCAAGTGTCATCTTGAATATGGGTCACTTTGTGTATAAGTCTTTTGGGTTCAAACTTGTATTTTAAGTTCATTTTATTTTGGGTAAAGTCATGGAGTTTGCTAATAACAATATAATGGAGTTTGTGTGTAAGTGTGTTATGTTATGTGTAAGTGTGTTATGTGTGTATTTGGGTATTTGGTATTTTTCGTAAGCACTTAAGTGCGAAACAAAATTTTATGATGATATGAATATCAGTTTTCGGTCTTAAAGTTTTTGTTGCACTTTTTAGAGGTGTTTACAAAAATATGGGTCACACATGCATGAAGCTTTCATGTACTAGTTAAGTTATGTTTAATATGCCCTTTTTAAGTTTAGGTTCAATTTTATAAATTTCAGAATAGACTTATAGCTTTAGCTTTTTGAAAATAAAAATAATAATAATAATTGCCAAAAGTGTCGGTGTGTTTTAGTGATGAAAATATATTAAATAAAAGTGATAGTCATATGTAAAATAACGATTTTATTCTCACGTGGGATGTACGTGAGCGAGCATAACGGCAACATAGACGACAGGTTAAAAAAAGAATTACGTGTGTAATTCTTTGCATAGTTAAAGACGATAGGTGCAATATGAAACTACCAGGGATGTAAGATGCAACTTTCGACGAACCAAAAGAACAATCCATGTAATTTACTCTTGTTATTCAAGATAAAACGAGTTTTGTTTTATTTGAAATGACATTTGCATGTCTAGTAACAAAAAGTATTTTCCAAACGTATGTATTGTTGGGTCCATGTCACCTTAGTATCGTCTCTTCTCATTATACTTTGACCGTTTCCTTCCATCGACATTCTTCTCATTATACTTACTTTATTGTATTGCTGGGTGTGTTTGTGATGAGTGTCTAAATACTCATCATTTTTGTACAATATAAACTGCAAAATCATCTGAAAACACTCAGAAACACATCAAAATGATCAAAATATCACAAATCAGTGTTTTATGTGTTTTAAATTCAAAAATATCAAAATCAGATGAAAAACATATCAAATTTGCAAAAATTGCAGTTTTAGTCCCCCAAGTTTCTAAAATTGTCAAAACTAGTCCCTGAGTCAAAATTTCAAAAGAAAAATCATCAAAGGTCCTTTTTAAATCATAACTTGTCAAATTTAGTCCTTTGGTGAAAAATATAAAAAGTTTGAGAAAATTACAACTTTAGTCCTTCAACTTTGAAATTTGGCAGAAATGGCCCCTGGAAAATTGCAAAATGGCAAGTTTAGTCCTTATACTTTTGAAGATTGTCATTTTCAGCTCTTGGAACAAGTTTGATGATTTGACAGCAGTGGTCCCTCAACTTTTCAGAATTACATATTAAGTCCTTGAAATATGAAAGCCTTTAAAACCCATTTGGACCCTTGACTAGTTTTGGACCCCTGTCAATTGCACTTTTGACCCCCCTGTTGATATTAAACCCAGTCAACCCATGGTCAAATAAACACCTACGCGCCAAACCACTGTCCCTCCCAACTTGCTTTCTGCAAGCACCCTGCAACACACAAACCCCCCTCCTCCAGCTCACTTTCCACCCAACCTTATCACTCCAAACATTAGAATCCAAGTAACATTGATTACTTCCCCTCCCCTACACTCAATCTCACTCACATGCTCAAAAACAATTTTCCCGCCAAAAGTGATGAATGGTCAAGATGAGCTTCAAGTGATCCAAGGGTTAGGATTTATGGTGGGATTTTCTTAGAAAGATGAGAGAAGCAGCTTGGGGTATAAAAGGATGCAAGAAGAAGCAAGTTAAAGTAGTAGTTAATTTTATAAAAAATTCTTCTTATGTCGTTTTTTTTTATTCATGTCTTAGTTTAATTACAATGTTGTGATTTCAGTTGATTTGTACTTCCTTTAAGTTAAAATACCTTTGTAAGCCACTTTTGAGCATCAATTCTAGTTTTCATATCATTTCCAAGTTTATGAGTTACTGTTGAAAAATTGAGTTCTCAAATCTGTTGTTAAAGCTTCTAAAAACATTATATTTAGTTCATTCATGTTTGTTTAAGCTTGTTAAAGCTTTTCATAAGCTCTTAATTCATTTTCAAGCATTTTTGAATCATGGTCAACGAAAGTCAACTGGGATTCAATTTGGCAATGGTGATGGAAAAGGGTGATGCAGATGTTGATATGGGTTGGAAATAGCTTAGGTTAGCTTAGGTTTGGGTTTGATGTTGGCCTGCATAAGCTGGGTACATGTGAGTGACTTTCTCACTTTTCATTTTTTTAGTCATTTTTGCATCTCATGCTTGTTTCTGTTTCTGGGGTTACTATCAGTTTAAACATGTTTCATTAACTGTATTTAAGTCTTATAAGCTCAGTTTGATCACTGGTATTAGCTAGATTAGAAGTTGGCTCATTTAAATATGCAAACAAAAGCTTAAAGGGGTGTTTGGTTCAGTATTGAATCTGGGTCAAAAGCCATTTTTGACCCATGTTGGATCCTTAAAATAGTTTTGAGTTAGTAGATGTTATGCTGGTTTAGTCGTTTCAATTTTTTTAGTTGCAAAATAGCATTTTAAGTAGTATGTTTTCTCTTATGTGTGACTGTCCCAACAGCAGCCATGTACCCTTTTTGCACAGCTCAAATAAGTTCAATATAAGCTCCCCTTTGGTTGCAAATTAGTATTTTAGGACACCCTTGGTACTAACTTAATCTGCCTAGGCTTATTGTGGCTCTTAGAGTTTATTTTTATGCTTATTTTTAGCTTAAAAATTCCCCACTTGGGCTGTTTTAGTATAGTGTATGCAGCAACAATAGGATCCCTTAGGTTTGCTTATTTAGCTTATTTGTAGCTCAACTTAGTCTTACCTAGTTCTTATAAGCTTATTAGCTTTTTAGTCATTAGGATTAGCTTAATTAGATTTTTTTTTGGTAGTTTAAATAATCCTTTAGTAGCTTTTTTTTTTTATCACATCAGCCCCTTTAAGCCTTGTACTAAGCTCCATTTTAGCTTAAAATTAGTTTTTTAGAAGTCTTATAGTATGTAATTTATATGTTTTAGGTTGTTAAATGGTTTAGTGCTTATTTTGAACCTTAAAAGAGCCCTCATGGACTGTTAAGTTTCAGATTATGCAGCAACATTAGGCTTTCTTTTAGTGCTTAATAGTTTATTTCCATTTTGTATTTGCTTATTCCTGTCCCCATTAGTGCTTTAGGTGATAGTTGGTTGCTTTAGTTTAGATAGGACTAGTTTTAGCTTTTTCACAAGCTTATTGTAGCTTGGTAACCACTGTCCCAAACAGACCCTTATGCTTCTTTTCTTTTTTTTTAAGTCTGCTGCTGAATAAGCAGTCCTCTGTGCTTATTTTAGTTTTTCCAAAGTTTTGGTTTTATCAAAAGTCCTATTTTTAAGTAGTTTTCTAGTTTGTTAAAAGAAAAAAATAAAGACCAAAACGTGGAGGACAGGGATCGAACCTGTGACCTCCTGCACCTGGTCCACGCCTCACAACAGCAACCCACCACCATCAATGCCCTTGGGTCTTTCTTGTCATCCCTTGCATACTTAATTCTTTTATATACATTTTTACTTTTAGTACTTAATAAGGATTTAGCTTATTTTCTTCTTAATAGTTGCTGATTTTTCAAGTCACTTATTTTTCTTAGATTTAGTTTACCCAAAAGTATTTTTCTGTAAAATTTCGTATTTTTCCAAATTGTTTTACTATTTTTAATAATTAATTTCTTAGTTTTTAGCTTTTAATTCATAATAAATAAATAAAAACTCAAAAAAATATTCCGCTTTTTCCTAAAATTTTCTTTTGTCATGTAGTACGCGAGAAAATTGTTTTTACATTCGTAGGACTTTTATTTTACAAATTTTACGTTTTTGCTTGCGCTCTCGCGCAATTTTTGCATATAATGTTCGTTTTCATTTTAAGTTACGTTTTTAGGTAATTTAAGTTTAAGTTTTAGTTAAAATAGTTTATTTAAGTCATTTTGTTTTATAAAATCACAAAAACATCATTTTAAATATAGTGATAGCGTTTATTTAATAGATTTTATCTTTTTAACTTTCTTTAATTTGCATTTAAGCCGTTTTAATTTGTTGGCTTTTTCCTGTAGCTATAATCATTCCCAATCTCATTTTCCGTTCAAATCTCCCGATCACTATACGTTGACGATAATCCATTGCATAGCTCGCTGGGACATAACGACCCGGGGAAACACTATACTCCTCAGATCTTCATTGATTTCGTGTTCAAGCTGTTTTAAGTCTGTTACGACTTGACGGTTTTGCGCGGATCAAATTTTTGGCGCCGCTGCCGGGGAGCTGTGCTGATTATCTTCCGTCTAGCAGATTAGTGATTTGGATATTCACTCCTTGTTTATACCATCTGTATATGTTTATATTTTCTTTTAAAAATCAAAAATCCAAAAAGATTTTCAGTCTTTGTTTTTGCATCATGTCTATCCAAAAATCCAAAAATATTCGTCTTTACCCTCTAACCCTATTTGATTCTTTATCTCTTTACCCTCTATCCATTTGATTCTAACTTCTTCTATTCTGATGGAATCATCGATTCCTTGTGTCGGTTGTGGAGAACCGCTTTTCGGTTTACCGTGTCGTTGGTGTACGTGCGAACGGTGCGGTAATGACATTCATAACGGAAGTTGTTTGTTTTGCGGTTCGAGGAATTCATGTTCTTATGATCAAAATTCTTTCAATGAGCCGAAAAACTTCTCCGACTACCCACCCCAACCCCAAAATTTTTTGTTCAATCAGCAGTATTGCTATGGTTGTGGGGATCCGTTAGTTGATTTTCGATGTCAACGATGTTCTTGCGAGAGGTGTGGAAATGATCTTACGGATGGATTTTGTTCGTTTTGTGCTTCGGAAGCTGAAAACTCATGCACTTATCCGAACTTTTCCAATCATCCTCAAAACGATTTTAGCCACACTCCTCAGTATTCATTTAAGCAAGAACCGTGCTATCAAAGTTTTAATGACACATCGTTTCAGAATGTACCGAATTTTTCTTGCACAAATTGTGGAGGTCCTCACGATAATTTTCATTGTCAACCGTGGAATCAAAATTACTATACTTCCGGGTTTGAAAATTTCCAACCTCCACAGCACCATACGGTTCAAACTCCACCTGAGCCGTTGTCTCAAGAAATTTCCTATGATTTTGAATCCACAATGAAAAAACTTGATGATATACTTCAAAACCTTAAGAATCAATTGAGTGGTGAAAAGACCATAGGAGAATTGCTTGCCGAAGAACGAGAGGCTCGCAATTCTAGGGAAGAATTATTAGCCCTAGAGCATGCAGCTCTAAGGCGTTCCCAATTTCTTAATGCAGCTATGTATGATGATGACGAGGAGAGTATTCCTTTTAAGAATATTATTTCTCAACTCCCTCAGTCAATTCATATCCCAGCAGTTGAGATTCCATCTCAAACAACTGCTATCACACCCAAAGCTCCCACTCACTCTCTGAACATGGGGGACGAGCATCTTGACACTGTTCTTGAAAAGGAATCGGACGAATTCATAAAGTCTAGTGTTGAGGACCTTGTCCCAATCCCAAGTGAGTCTGAGGGAATTCTTGACCATGAGTGTGATGTGTTTTCTCCTCTTTCAAATGATCTTGTTGAGACTTTCTCAGATTTTGACAGTGATTATAGTGATGCCGATTCTTTATATTCTAAAGACATAGAATTTATTGATGCATTACTTCCACATTCCGAGATCGTCAACTTAGAAGAGGATGTTGACCATGTTGTTTCCACAACGGTTAATACGACTATCACTAATCCCTTATTCGAATTCGATTCTGAATTTACTATAAATTCAGTTAATCCAATCTTTGATAGTGATGAGTCTGACACGGAGACTATAATGGACGAGGTGCATATTTATAGCCCACGAAGTACCGCACATGTCCCACCTCCGTATATTCTTCACGAGGAGTTCTCCAGTGAACTCACTCATATCATATCTCCGCTGGAGTATGATTGCTTGGATGGCAAAAATCATGATAGGGGGGAGAGAATCTCAATTTGCATAGTTATGACAAATCTTCCCACCCTCCCAACCGAGATGCCTTCCAACCCAAAGAGCTCAACCAATAAAATCCAAATAAGTGCAATTGCACTTAATCCCGAGGAAGAAGATCTAGTCATGATTGTTATCATGATTTTCCTTCTTTTCTTCACCTACTCGGTGACTTCCTCTCTTCTTCACTCCTTCGGGAATGAAGACACTATTTTTGATCCCGGCATTTTCAATTATAATTTTTGAGCCGGTTCTCTATATCTCATCGGTGTGGAACTTTCACTTACTTCAATGTTTATCCAAACATCCTGAATGAAAGTCCGATGGAGATTGTTTCTTCCACTTTGCTTCCCCATGAACTAATGAATTCGGGGTCGAGTCAAGCTAGCGACTCGGAAATCAAAAACAGTAGCACACACCATATGGGTTTTCACCCATATTTCTGACTTCTTACCTCTTTCTACCACCCTAGTGTGGGGGGTATGCCCACATGTTTCAAAAAAAAAAAAAAAAAAAAAAAAAAAAAAAAAAAAAAAAAAAAAAAAAATCTTTCTAAATAATGGCCATAGTATTTCCCTTTACGTTCTTTGTTTCGGCATAACAGCCGGTACTTTGAATATTGAGGGCAATATTCATTTCTAAGTGTGGGGGGGAATTCTCACGAATTTTAGCATATAATTATACCAATTCCCCCGTTTTTGGCAAAAAAAATTTTTTTTTTTTGGAGTAAGTGTTTTACACTTACTCATTTGGTTATCAGTCCGCCATGTCTGTAAGATTAAAGGATTGGCTAATCCAGGAGCAAACGGCTCTTGGTAAAGATATCTCAAATCCGTTTATATGGCTTGCAATTTGCCCAAAATTGTATGGTTCTCAACTCACCATATCCTAAAAAGTGAAGAGTTGGCTAGCCCGCAAGATTATGGCTTGTGGTAAAGGCAGTGGAAGATCCATAATTGGTAATCAGCTCACCAAAGATAATATTGATAATTTATCTAAGAGTTGGCTAGTCCAGAAGGGTACGGCTTCTGGTAAAGACAAAATCAAATCCGTTGAAAGCTGGTGGTTTGCTCAAAATCACATGGTTATCGGTGTACCATGGTTCTTACTTGAACTAAAACATTTGGCTACTCCAGAAGTAATGGCTTTTGGTAAAGAGTTTAAAATCCATTATGTTTTCTCAAATCATTGCTAGGGACTAGCAATATCTCAGTGTGGGGGATTGATGAGTGTCTAAATACTCATCATTTTTGTACAATATAAACTGCAAAATCATCTGAAAACACTCAGAAACACATCAAAATGATCAAAATATCACAAATCAGTGTTTTATGTGTTTTAAATTCAAAAATATCAAAATCAGATGAAAAACATATCAAATTTGCAAAAATTGCAGTTTTAGTCCCCCAAGTTTCTAAAATTGTCAAAACTAGTCCCTGAGTCAAAATTTCAAAAGAAAAATCATCAAAGGTCCTTTTTAAATCATAACTTGTCAAATTTAGTCCTTTGGTGAAAAATATAAAAAGTTTGAGAAAATTACAAGTTTAGTCCTTCAACTTTGAAATTTGGCAGAAATGGCCCCTGGAAAATTGCAAAATGGCAAGTTTGGTCCTTATACTTTTGAAGATTGTCATTTTCAGCTCTTGGAACAAGTTTGATGATTTGACAGCAGTGGTCCCTCAACTTTTCAGAATTACATATTAAGTCCTTGAAATATGAAAGCCTTTAAAACCCATTTGGACCCTTGACTAGTTTTGGACCCCTGTCAATTGCACTTTTGACCCCCCTGTTGATATTAAACCCAGTCAACCCATGGTCAAATAAACACCTACGCGCCAAACCACTGTCCCTCCCAACTTGCTTTCTGCAAGCACCCTGCAACACACAAACCCCCCTCCTCCAGCTCACTTTCCACCCAACCTTATCACTCCAAACATTAGAATCCAAGTAACATTGATTACTTCCCCTCCCCTACACTCAATCTCACTCACATGCTCAAAAACAATTTTCCCGCCAAAAGTGATGAATGGTCAAGATGAGCTTCAAGTGATCCAAGGGTTAGGATTTATGGTGGGATTTTCTTAGAAAGATGAGAGAAGCAGCTTGGGGTATAAAAGGATGCAAGAAGAAGCAAGTTAAAGTAGTAGTTAATTTTATAAAAAATTCTTCTTATGTCGTTTTTTTTTATTCATGTCTTAGTTTAATTACAATGTTGTGATTTCAGTTGATTTGTACTTCCTTTAAGTTAAAATACCTTTGTAAGCCACTTTTGAGCATCAATTCTAGTTTTCATATCATTTCCAAGTTTATGAGTTACTGTTGAAAAATTGAGTTCTCAAATCTGTTGTTAAAGCTTCTAAAAACATTATATTTAGTTCATTCATGTTTGTTTAAGCTTGTTAAAGCTTTTCATAAGCTCTTAATTCATTTTCAAGCATTTTTGAATCATGGTCAACGAAAGTCAACTGGGATTCAATTTGGCAATGGTGATGGAAAAGGGTGATGCAGATGTTGATATGGGTTGGAAATAGCTTAGGTTAGCTTAGGTTTGGGTTTGATGTTGGCCTGCATAAGCTGGGTACATGTGAGTGACTTTCTCACTTTTCATTTTTTTAGTCATTTTTGCATCTCATGCTTGTTTCTGTTTCTGGGGTTACTATCAGTTTAAACATGTTTCATTAACTGTATTTAAGTCTTATAAGCTCAGTTTGATCACTGGTATTAGCTAGATTAGAAGTTGGCTCATTTAAATATGCAAACAAAAGCTTAAAGGGGTGTTTGGTTCAGTATTGAATCTGGGTCAAAAGCCATTTTTGACCCATGTTGGATCCTTAAAATAGTTTTGAGTTAGTAGATGTTATGCTGGTTTAGTCGTTTCAATTTTTTTAGTTGCAAAATAGCATTTTAAGTAGTATGTTTTCTCTTATGTGTGACTGTCCCAACAGCAGCCATGTACCCTTTTTGCACAGCTCAAATAAGTTCAATATAAGCTCCCCTTTGGTTGCAAATTAGTATTTTAGGACACCCTTGGTACTAACTTAATCTGCCTAGGCTTATTGTGGCTCTTAGAGTTTATTTTTATGCTTATTTTTAGCTTAAAAATTCCCCACTTGGGCTGTTTTAGTATAGTGTATGCAGCAACAATAGGATCCCTTAGGTTTGCTTATTTAGCTTATTTGTAGCTCAAATTAGTCTTACCTAGTTCTTATAAGCTTATTAGCTTTTTAGTCATTAGGATTAGCTTAATTAGATTTTTTTTTGGTAGTTTAAATAATCCTTTAGTAGCTTTTTTTTTTATCACATCAGCCCCTTTAAGCCTTGTACTAAGCTCCATTTTAGCTTAAAATTAGTTTTTTAGAAGTCTTATAGTATGTAATTTATATGTTTTAGGTTGTTAAATGGTTTAGTGCTTATTTTGAACCTTAAAAGAGCCCTCATGGACTGTTAAGTTTCAGATTATGCAGCAACATTAGGCTTTCTTTTAGTGCTTAATAGTTTATTTCCATTTTGTATTTGCTTATTCCTGTCCCCATTAGTGCTTTAGGTGATAGTTGGTTGCTTTAGTTTAGATAGGACTAGTTTTAGCTTTTTCACAAGCTTATTGTAGCTTGGTAACCACTGTCCCAAACAGACCCTTATGCTTCTTTTCTTTTTTTTTAAGTCTGCTGCTGAATAAGCAGTCCTCTGTGCTTATTTTAGTTTTTCCAAAGTTTTGGTTTTATCAAAAGTCCTATTTTTAAGTAGTTTTCTAGTTTGTTAAAAGAAAAAAATAAAGACCAAAACGTGGAGGACAGGGATCGAACCTGTGACCTCCTGCACCTGGTCCACGCCTCACAACAGCAACCCACCACCATCAATGCCCTTGGGTCTTTCTTGTCATCCCTTGCATACTTAATTCTTTTATATACATTTTTACTTTTAGTACTTAATAAGGATTTAGCTTATTTTCTTCTTAATAGTTGCTGATTTTTCAAGTCACTTATTTTTCTTAGATTTAGTTTACCCAAAAGTATTTTTCTGTAAAATTTCGTATTTTTCCAAATTGTTTTACTATTTTTAATAATTAATTTCTTAGTTTTTAGCTTTTAATTCATAATAAATAAATAAAAACTCAAAAAAATATTCCGCTTTTTCCTAAAATTTTCTTTTGTCATGTAGTACGCGAGAAAATTGTTTTTACATTCGTAGGACTTTTATTTTACAAATTTTACGTTTTTGCTTGCGCTCTCGCGCAATTTTTGCATATAACGTTCGTTTTCATTTTAAGTTACGTTTTTAGGTAATTTAAGTTTAAGTTTTAGTTAAAATAGTTTATTTAAGTCATTTTGTTTTATAAAATCACAAAAACATCATTTTAAATATAGTGATAGCGTTTATTTAATAGATTTTATCTTTTTAACTTTCTTTAATTTGCATTTAAGCCGTTTTAATTTGTTGGCTTTTTCCTGTAGCTATAATCATTCCCAATCTCATTTTCCGTTCAAATCTCCCGATCACTATACGTTGACGATAATCCATTGCATAGCTCGCTGGGACATAACGACCCGGGGAAACACTATACTCCTCAGATCTTCATTGATTTCGTGTTCAAGCTGTTTTAAGTCTGTTACGACTTGACGGTTTTGCGCGGATCAGTTTGTCTAAGCTTATCTGATGAAATTATAAACTTATTGAAAAACTGATAAGCTCATACATATGATTTATGAGCTTCTGTTCTTGGTCTTAATAGCTTATGAACTCTATTACATCATAAGCTCAAGTGAATATGTTAATAAGCTTAAGAGCGCTAGGTACAGTTGGTGTCGTGCGACGGCGCCATGAACAAAAGTGATGTCACCTCAATACTTTTTATCCATGGCATCACTTTTGCTCACGACAACAAAAAACTCCTCCCTGGTACAAAAGTGGTGCCATGGAGTAAAAGTAGTGCCATTATATACCAATATATATATATATATATATATATATATATATATATATATATATATATATATATCCAATATATATATATATATATATATATATATATATATATATATATATATATATATATATATATATATATATATATATATATGAGTTAGGATCAAATAAGAAGATTACTTAAAATAAGAAGAAATAAGAAGAACTATAACCGCAAATCCGAGATGCACCGACCTAAATTAGATGCATCCCTATAATCGTAGATGCATTATAACACACAATAGTGTATTTTCTAGCTTTTAATCAGATGCATATACGTATATTAGATGCATTTCATGATTTCTCTTGTTTTTTGTTTCTCTACACGTGCCGAAATCATGAAAATCAATTTGCACCATCTATACATCAAATTAACTTTCGAAACTCAAGATGTTGCATCTATATGAGTAGAAATGCATCTAATGCAAGTCGTTGCATCTCAAATGCGTGGTTTTGGTCACTTCTCACCACTTCTTATTTTAATTTACTTCTCACTAGATCCCTACTCTATATATATATATATATATATATATATATATATATATATATATATATATATATATATATATATATATATATATATATATATGGCATGAGCCGATAATTACCAACCGAGAGGAATTGGCACAAGGTCCAGTATGGTGTCTCGTGCCATAGGGTGGTGTCGAAGGCTATGACTTGTGCAATCAACCCATATAACCAGCACTCTAAAAAAAATGAATTTATGAGGTTATCGATTTTTTGATAAACTCATTAGCCTATCGAATAAGCTTAGACAAATATCTTTTATCTTTTTTTCGAGATATATAAATTATGGCTTTCATTTTAGTTTTTTTAGTTTCTTTTTCTTCTTTCATTGTTTTAATTGTTTGTTCCCATTTTTCTGAATTAGTCGTATAATTAAGTTTTTGGTTATTAGAGAAGATTAATTAGTGGTTATTATGATCATAGACACGTGGTTGTTGTCTATTGTACGTAGAGAGTAGAGACGTGTGTCTTGTTTTAATTTATTAAATTTATCGTCTTTGATGTTGATAATATATGCTTGTGGTGTTGATGGATGGAAAGGAAGACAAAAACGATAACGATGATGTAATCTTCAAATAACAATCACTAACAATGTCAATTTTCAATACGTTTTATTTTAATTACAAAGAATTACGTATGTGTATACGTGGTACATAAATATGAGATTTCTTGAGACGTACTACAAAATATAACATGCCATCTTGATTCAGCTATGCCTACATAAACTCCAAAGATTATATTCTTATTTCATTTTTCAACCATGTGATGTCAAGCAATGGAATAAAATTAGTCAACAAATAAAATATATATTCTTTCTAGATTTATATCTCAAATTCTCGATGTTGTTATCAAATATGTAAGTTTTTTATCCTAAAATGTTTTACGAGAAATGATTTAGAAACCTAAAAACATGTTTTATTATCATTTTCACGGGCTAATGTTAGATGTGGTTAGATTAGCTAGCATGTAAAAAATTAATATTTCAAGTCATATTCTTGACTTCTTGGTTTTCTATGATTGTGATGATTCTTTTACTCTTTACGGATCGGTGACAAAAGACAAAGATGACAAAATACGTAGGGTGATACATTGAAACTAATAAGGGTTAAGAAATACATACATGACAATCTGGAGTTAACTAATAAACTAAAATCTAGTTGATTATAGGATAAGTAAAACACGAAAACATAGCTAGCTAGAAAAGAAAAAAGACTTGAAAGCTCCAAATTTGTTACATGTTTCACAATCGGATCTGGGTGGACATGTACAAAATCACTCTAATTTAATACTCCCTATGTTTTATGTCTCCGTTTGACTTTTTAAGTATTTCTTTCTCAACTTTAACCTTAATTATTTTTGTTTGTCTTATATAATACGGAGTATTTGTTAAAATTTATACCAAATGAAAATATATTTAAAACTCAATACATTCATATATTTTGGATAAAATATTCTATAACACAAACAAAAATATTTAAGGTTAAAGTTGTTTTTTTTTTTTTTTTTTTTTTTTTTTTTTTTTTTTTTTTAAATTTAAAGAGTCAAACGGGGACAATAATTTTAAAACGGAATGAGTAGTTGTTACCAGTTTATATTAAGTACAGACTCACTGTAGAGTCGGGTGTGACATGGGTCACACCAAATTTTAGATCACGATGTGTATTTATTTTCTTCATAATGCGTTGTATTTTGAGTACACGTGCAAACCTCGATATTTATTTACTTTTAGCCAAAAAATTTGTATGATGTAGAATTTATGTTCAAAAAGTTTATGTGCGAGACCCTCTTCAAAATATTTGTGCAACACTTTTTCGAAAATCTATAAAACGGACTTTCATTTGCAAATTCATTATCTCTCATTTATCAAAATTCCATTCCAAGATTCATCTCATCTCGATCTACAAAGTCGAGAAAATGACAATTTTGTATGTTTTTATTTTAAAAGATTATCCTAAAAACTTTGTTTATATTATTGCTATTTGCTAAGACGTTTAGGGCAATAAATGTCCGTGGATATATGTGTATTCTGTTTGATGTTTCTATTTTGAATAATTATCCACTAAATAGTTTATATTACTAAGAAGTTTAGGATAATATAATGTCAACTTGATATGTATATCCTCATTTCTTTGATTGAATTATTGGATTGGACTTGTAAAATCATTTTGACAATCCTTTTTCTTTGAAGTGCAGTAACATATATTATAAGTTTTTATTAATCAAGTAACATCAAATTATCTTAGACTAGTTGGCTAAAAAGTCGACAATTCCAGTTACTCGTAAACAAAAACCGAAATGCCGGAAACATTTAGTTGTATAAGATTGTGGCAAATTCTGGGGTCAACCCCAGAACTCATACAAACAAACCCATTCAAACCCATAAAAAAATTAACATGAAATAGAACTTTAGGCCACACATTGGTCTTGGGTTCGAACCCTGGGGACGAAAGTGCCTAGAGGCAAATCCTGGGGTCAACTCCAAAACTCATACAAACAAACCCATTCAAACTCCTAAGGATTGTTGTTAGCAAAACCCATAAATATAATACAATTATTAAAAAAAACAAGTTGTCAATTCTAACAATTTTCATACATTTTGTGTTCAAATGAACTACATCGACTTACAATGACACAATGTTGATTACTTCAAACTTGTCACGAAATCACTTCAATTTTTTTTTTCATTTTTTAAACAAAAGTCGAACCTAAATATCAATTAAACAACATAAAAAAATCACGATTCTTTATCATCAAGATTCGAAAAAAATCGTCATTCTTAAAACCAAGTTTCTCATTTCACTTAAATCTCTTGCTTTCAGAGTCCTTCCAATTCATGAACAAACCAGAAACACCATTTCTTCTTGTAATCTCCTTCGTACTATCAAATGAGATGGCACCATTTCTTGATCACCTTCATCCTAATATTCAAATAAACCTGGCTTAGTATAACGAAACCAAGCCATGTTCACGGGTATATTAACTTCCACGGGCTTTGTTTTGCATCAATAATACTTCGTCAATATGTATCAGTCGGATTTAATTTCTCTAACTAAGTTACCGAAGTGTTTGTTACGAGGGATTGTTTGTGAAGATAATGGGTACATAAAATATTAGAAGGTTTGTATCGACATGTCAGTTTTGGAGGGCATCTGAGATCGAAAGCAATAAAATGATTTTGATTCTTGTATTTTAACAAATTTGGGAATGGAAATAAAATATTCTTTTAGTCCTCCTCGAAAAACACCTTTCTTTTTTGAACCCATTTTAAAGATATAGACTACAAAGTCGAAATAATAAATTTTTAACTTTAGAGTTCAAAGAGTTTAAAAAAAATAACAAAGAAACAAGAAAAAGCATTTTTATTTTTATAACAAATAACAAAAGAACTTTTAAAAGGAAAGAAAATTCAATTATTTATACCGAGAAAAATATATGAATCATGTAAAACTAGAAAAGGATTCAATAATCAACACTCAAATACTTCATGAATCATTTAGTCAAAATAAATCTAGAGATTATTCACGAGCAAAAGAAGAAATTAAACATAAAATTGATTTAAGAAACACAATAAAAAATCAAATTGAAATAATGAAAAAACATAAAAAGAATAATCTTGAATCACCCCCAAAAATTTGGAAAATATAAAAGAGAACAAATATTGAATTAATATTTCAACTTGGCTTTGAAAAAATATACAAAGATATCTTTTTTTGTATAATTTATATGCGTAGAATTTCTCTACAACTTTGTATGGAACCGCCAAAAAAATCTTGAAAAATACATTAGACAATAATGAAATAAATAAAGATAAAGAAAGAAGTAGTAAAAGAAAATCAAAATAAAATAGTAATGCATTTCACGTGGAAGAGAAAAAACGAAGGGGTGTAGAATAAAGGATGAAATTAGTGATGATTAGGGTTTACTCCTTGCTAAAATAATTAAGGTTTAATGATAAGATGGCGTGTCAATTGTCAAAAACTTGTTAATGTGGTTTTTACGTGACATTGGGGTGATATGTTAATTTTATGTAACACTGTTTTATATAAAGAGACGAGCTAAGTGTCACGACCCGCCTACTCGACTAGACCATTTTCAAGTATGATCGGGATTCCAGATTATTCTACACTTCTCTTGGGAGGTATTAGATAAGCTTGGAAGAGTTTAGAAGCCCATAGAAGCTTATGGATAATCTTGGAAGCTTTTGGAATTAGTTGGAAGCTCTAGAAACTTACTAGAAGCTTATGGAAATCCTATAAGCTAGAAGCTTCCAGAATGAAGTACATAGTAGTATAAATAGGTGTTGCCTCATTTGTAGAATTCATCCAAGAAAGTTCACTTGTAAAGTTCTCTTGTAAAGTTCTAAGTAATACAAAGTGTTTCCTTTCATTCCACTTGTTCCATTCTTTGAAGCTTACTTTCGTTGCATACATCGTTGAGTATTCGAGCAAGGCTGAGCTTAGTCGAGACTAAGTGCCGCACGGAAGACAAGTGGTATCAGAGACAGGTTGATTCAAGGCGATGGCAAACGAGACCGAGAAGATTGGTGCTAGTGGAAGTGCGGTCGTTGAAGAGAGGCAAGGTCGCGATGATAAGCGTCAAGACCCGAAGAAGAGAGGTGCGTCTAAGGACGTTATGTCAAGCTTTGATAAGAGATTGGCGGGTGTTGAGACATCCGTGTCGGAGTTGAAGACCCAAGTTGAGGGCTTGGAAGGTTTAGAATCTGACTTTTCGACCATGAAGGATGACTTTAGGGTCGTCCTCAATACTCTCAGTGGCGACTTTAAACGTGAAATTGAGGGTCTAAAAGAGTTGTTTTTGGGTAAGATATCCGGCATTGAGAAGACCATCGAAGACTTGCAAGCCGACGTAGTGCTATACAAGCGATCCATGGCTAACGGAGGTGGCAACGTTGGTAATAATGCTCCGAAGATTGATGTTCCAAAACCATCACCGTTCGTGGGAAAGCGGGAAGCTAGGGCGGTTGATGATTTCTTATGGGAAATGGAGCAATACTTGGAGGGCGTCAACATTACGGATGATGACACCAAGATCAAAATGGCAACCCGATACTTGAAGGATACCGCGGCGTTATGGTGGAGACGTCGATATGGAGATATCGAACGAGGTACGTGTACTATCGATACTTGGGCTGATTTTGTTGCTGAACTTAAGAAGCAATTTTATCCGGAGAATGCTAAGAACGAAGCAAAGAGTCGGCTTCATAAACTTAAGCATTCCGGAACGATCCGGGATTATGTTAAGGAATTCACTACACTCACCTTGGAGATTCCGGATCTTTCCGACCAAGACTCTCTCTTTTATTTCCTTGATGGCTTGCAAGGATGGGCTAAGACGGAGTTAGAAAGACGTGGAGTTCAAGACCTTGCTACGGCTATCGCCCATGCCGAGGCCTTGATCGACTTTAGTACGAGAAGGGAAACGTCTAAGCCAAAGGATCGAAAGGTGAGCCATGAGAAAGGTGGGGGAGAGAAAGTTGCTCAAGCAAAGCCTGATAATACACGTAAACCACCCACCGGAAAGAACAAGGAAGTAAAGACGACCTTCAAGAGTGGTGGATGCTTCATATGTGACGGACCTCATAGAGCTCGAGATTGCCCCAAGAAAGCAAGCCTTAACGGAATGATGGCTCATGAAGACGAAGGCTCGAGTGATGGTGGATGCATGAGCTCGATGAGGATTCTAAATGCAATCAAGGCCAAGACGGAGGTGCCAAAAGTTGTAGGGAAGGGATTGCAGTTCGTGGAAGCAACCATCAATGGGACTAAGGTACGTGCTCTTGTAGATTCCGGTGCCACTCACAATTTCGTGTCGGTTGATGAGGCCAAGAGGCTAAGGATTTGCGCTACGAAAGGGAGTGGAACGTTCAAGCCGGTAAACTCAAAGGCCAAACCGATGGAAGGAGTGGCCAAGGATGTTCGAGCTAAGATTGGAGATTGGGAAGGGACGATTGACTTGTCGGTGGTCCCGATGGATGATTTCGATGTGGTTCTTGGGTTAGAGTTCCTCGATAAGGTACGAGCTTTCCCGATGCCATTTGCTAATTCTTTATGTATCTTAGATGGTGGAAGGACTTGCATGGTTAGCACGGAGCGGGATTCTAAGTGTGGAGCGAAGACCCTTTCGGCCATGCAATTCAAGAAAGGGTACAACAAGAGTGAGCCTTGCTATTTGGCGGTAACAAGGCTAGAGACGGATGGTGAGTCGGGTAAAGTGAAGGTACCAAAGGAGATCGAGCGGGTACTTGATGAGTTCAAGGACGTGATGCCGAAGGAGTTGCCCATGAAACTACCACCTAGGAGGGAGGTGGATTATACCATCGAGTTGGAACCGGGTTCCAAGCCACCCGCCAAAGCCCCTTACTGAATGCCACCACCCGAGTTGGAGGAGTTGCGTAAACAACTCAAGGATCTTTTGGATGCGGGCTATATTCGACCCTCGAAAGCCCCGTATGGTGCGCCGATGCTATTTCATAGGAAGAAGGACGGATCCTTGCGGATGTGCATAGACTACCGGGCACTTAATAAGGTAACAATCAAGAACAAGTATCCAATTCCTCTTATTGCGGATTTGTTTGATCAACTTGGAAAGGCGAGATACTTCTCCAAGTTAGACTTGAGATCGGGGTACTACCAAGTACGGATAGCGGAGGGAGACGAAGCTAAGACGACGTGCGTCACGAGGTATGGATCTTACGAGTTCTTAGTCATGCCCTTTGGCTTAACAAATGCTCCCACTACATTTTGCACCCTTATGAATAAGCTATTTCACCCGTTCCTTGATAAGTTCGTGGTGGTATACTTGGACGATATCGTTGTTTATAGTCATACCTTGGAGGAGCATGTCTTACATTTGAAACAGGTGTTCCAAGTGTTACGAGACAACGAACTTTATGTAAAGTTGGAGAAATGCTCTTTCGCCCAAGACGAAGTCGAGTTCTTGGGACACAAGATCAAAGACGGTGGATTGATGATGGACGGGGCAAAAGTAAAAGCTATCAAAGAGTGGGAACCACCAACCAAGGTAATGGAGTTACGATCTTTTCTTGGCTTGGTGAACTATTATCAAAGGTTTATCAAGGGGTACTCCGCAATAGCATCTCCCTTGACGGACCTATTGAAGAAGAACAAAGCTTGGAGTTGGGACGAAAAGTGCCAAGCGGCATTCGAGAGTTTAAAGAAGGCGGTTATGGAAGAACCGGTGTTGAGACTACCGGATGTAACCATGCCTTTCGAGTTACATACGGATGCATCGGACTTTGCTATTGGAGGAGTTCTAATGCAAGAAGGACATCCGATCGCATTTGAGAGTCGGAAGCTAAACGAGACGGAAAGGAAGTATACCGTGCAAGAGAAAGAAATGACGGCGATCATCCATTGCTTACGGACTTGGAGGCATTATTTGTTGGGTTCGAAATTCGTGATCAAGACGGACAATGTTGCTACAAGCTACTTTCAAACCCAAAAGAAGTTAAGTCCTAAGCAAGCACGGTGGCAAGACTTCCTAGCCGAGTTCGACTATCACATGGAGTATAAGCCGGGGAAAGCTAATTTGGTAGCCGACGTATTGAGTCGCAAGGCGGAGTTTGCGGCAATCACCCAAGCGCAATTCTTCCTCCAAGATCGAATCAAGGAAGGATTGGAACATGACCCTTTTGCCAAGAAGCTCGTAGCCCTAGCGAGAGATGGAAAGACTCAAAGATTTTGGCTTAAAGGAGACATGTTGTTCACAAAAGGAGATCAGCTTTACGTACCTAAGTGGGGTGATCTTAGGCGTGCAATCTTGAAAGAGTGTCATGATTCGAAGTGGGCCGGTCATCCAGGAATCAAGAGGACGTTGGCATTGGTCGAAGGCACTTATTATTGGCCAAGGATGGAGGACGATGTAGAGACATTCGTGCGAACGTGCCTTATTTGCCAACAAGACAAGATAGAGCAAAAGAAGTCCGGAGGATTGTTGGAGCCTTTACTGACGCCCAAGGGACCATGGGAAAGCGTTTCCATGGACTTTATCACATGCTTGCTGAAGTCGGAAGGAAATGGGAGTATTATTGTGGTGGTCGATCGATTCTCGAAGTATGGAACTTTCATTGCCGCACCACCCGATGTTACCGCGGAAGAGACGGCTAAGCTTTTCTTTAAGAATGTGGTGAAGTATTGGGGAGTGCCACATGTGATCGTTAGTGATCGAGATCCAAGATTCACGGGGCGCTTTTGGACGGAGTTGTTCAAGATCATGGGAACGGATTTGAACTTCTCTACGAGTTTCCATCCCCAAAGGCAAACGGAGAGGGTGAACGCATTACTGGAGCTCTATCTTCGGCACTACGTAAGTGCCAACCAACACGATTGGGCTAAACTTCTTGATGTTGCTCAATTCTCTTACAACATGCAACGGAGTGAAGCCACGGGGAAGAGTCCTTTTGAGTTGGTCACGGGACGCCAACCATTGACTCCGAATGCCTTAGCCGCATCATACGAGGGGAGTAGCCCGGCCGCTTACAAGACGATGAAAGAATGGCACGAGCAAGCGGACTTGGCCCGGTCTTCGTTGGACAAAGCGGCTAAAAAGATGAAGAAGTGGGCGGATGAGAAAAGGAGACACGTCGAGTTCGAGGTCGGAGATCAAGTAATGGTGAATCTCTTGCCTCAACAATTCAAATCACTAAGGAAGGTGCACAAAGGCTTGATACGGAGGTATGAAGGCCCTTTCCCGGTGATAGGACGTGTTGGAAAAGTTTCTTATCGACTTCAACTACCGCCCAAGTTGAAGATTCATCCGGTCTTCCACGTTAGCCTTCTCAAGCCTTATCATAAGGACGAGGAAGACTCGGAACGAGGGGTGTCCAAGAGGGCACCAACAGCGGTTGTTACTTCGTACGATCGAGAGGTTGATGAGGTCTTGTCGGATCGTACGATACGGAGACGAGGAGTGCCGAGCTATAAGGAGTACTTGATCAAGTGGCGTAATTTGCCCGATAGTGAAGCCAGTTGGGAAGCCGAAGACTTGTTGTGGCAATTTGCGGACAAGATTAAGAAGTATCACGAGGATGGCCTGACGAGGACGTCGTGAGCTTAGGTGGGGGAGGATGTCACGACCCGCCTACTCGACTAGACCATTTTCAAGTATGATCGGGATTTCGGATTATTCTACACTTCTCTTGGGAGGTCTTAGATAAGCTTGTAAGAGTTTAGAAGCCCATAGAAGCTTATGGATAATCTTGGAAGCTTTTGGAATGAGTTGGAAGCTCTAGAAACTTACTAGAAGCTTATGGAAATCCTATAAGCTAGAAGCTTCCAGAATGATGTACATAGTAGTATAAATAGGTGTTGCCTCATTTGTAGAATTCATCCAAGAAAGTTCACTTGTAAAGTTCTCTTGTAAAGTTCTAAGTAATACAAAGTGTTTCCTTTCATTCCACTTGTTCCATTCTTTGAAGCTTACTTTCGTTGCATACATCGTTGAGTATTCGAGCAAGGCTGAGCTTAGTCGAGACTAAGTGCCGCACGGAAGACCTTGTATAGACAAAGTCCGTGACATAAGGCTAATCAGGATTTCTTGTTTAGAAAACTTCTAATAATGTGTATGAAATTAAGTATTTTAATAATGTTGGGTGGTGGGGACTTCTTACAACAATGACATACACAACCACAAGTTAATTTTTTTATTTGGAATTTCTTTATTGGGAAAAAAATTTCACAACTCCATCATTCCAAGGTTTTCTTTGGTCTTCCAAACTTAACACCTACTATGTAAAAGATTATTATTTCAAGTCATATTATTGACTTGGTTTTCTATGATTGTGATAAATTTTTTACTCTTTATTATAGGCCGGTGACAAAAGACAAATTTATACTACATATAATGCACGAAGGTATCTCACTTTTAATTTTAAGATATACAAGATAAGAAGCATAATGTACACTACTTTAATGCACATTCTCGCTCTTAATTTTCAAACTTACAAGACATGAAGCATAATGTACACCACTTTAATGCACATACATATTAAAAAAATAAAACACCATTTTAATGTTATTAATGTAGTCAAGATATTTAATGCAGGCAATTAATTAAGTGTTCAATAAATACAATTAATGCAATTATTAAAACACCCCTTATATAAAAATATACAAATTATCAAGCATATTGTACAACAAACTTAAACACAATTCCTGCATTAGATGTCATTAATACAAATAATAATGCACATTATACCAATATCCAAACCCGAACGGGCAACGGGCCAGATGGGCACGGGCCAAACTGGCACGAGCCAAACGGGCTCGAGCCCTAACGGGCACGAGCAAGACGTGCACGGGCTAAACGAACACGTAACAAACGGGCTCATATTATACGAATCGCTTTAAAAAGATCCAAAAAGACGAAATAAATTCCTTAGTTAAGAAGTTAAAATACGTCACATGAAACTCTTGATATCCATAAATTTATTGTCAAAAAGAGAATAATAAACTAAAATACATAATTTATCGAAAAATTTTATTTCAAAATACCCGCCGCCGCAATACGCAGGTACCTGCTAGTTAAAATATAACGCAGGGTGATACATTGAAATTAGCTTGGTTTTTGTCAAAGGTATAGTTAAGGGCTAGGAAATATACACATGACAATCTTTTTGAAGAATTGCTGCCACCAAAAAGAACTATATATTTATACGAATATTGCAAAACTCTCTTATTTTCTTCCAACGCTGGAATCTTTATATATAATATTTATAATTTAACCGGCCTAAATATAACATGTATTAAGTGACTTATTTGTTTTGTACTTTTGTTCAAATTAATGCAGATATTGCTACATAAGTTAACTAATAAAGATAAGCAATGTGCCCATGTTTAAATAAAAGAGATAATAAGATCATTTCTACTCGTATATACCTTTACTGCATTAATTTTCACCGTTCCAAAATAAGCTAGTAATAAACATCTGTCATCCCTATTCTTTTGATATAAAAAATATAAGCTCGAATATTCTCCTAAATACTTTAATCGTTCAATAGTCTATATGATTTTGACGTATATTAGTGCAAACACATGTAGAATATTGAATTTTAGAAGCTTTTTAAAAATTTGCGGTTCTAATCTGGTAGAACCGAAATACCCGAACCGAACCCGAGAACCGAACCGGAACAAAAAATGGTATTCGGTTCGGTTTTCGGTTCCTAAAATATGCGTTTTTCGGTTCTCGGTTCTTGCGGTTCCGGATCGGTTCCTTGCGGTTCCGAAACCGAGCTCACCCCTAATTAGAACCACTCTTGATCTAGCTTCATTAATTTTTTTCTAAACATGCTTCTTCCCATTATTTTTTGTAACACATAAATTGCACCGCCTCATCATCTCCACCTCCTCCATCTTCTTCTTGAACCTTCTTCCAACCAAACTACCCCAAAACAAAGGCACACAGTTTTGTCAAAACGGGACCTTTTTCATTTGAAGATGAGGATATGATTGAATCAAACCCACAAAAAATGATATAAAAAGGAAGGGAGAAGTAAGGTGCGTGGAGGGTTCTTGAAATCTTGAATTGCCGACAGCCTCCTTATATCTGATGGGAAGCAGAGGTGGCAAAGTTGGCGACGGCGGTGTATCAATGAATTCTTTGGGGTCAAGAAAGGCGTTACACCCCGTATTTGCTGAATAACTAGGGTGACTCAAGAACCAGGTATGAAAAATAGAATTTGAGTTTTAATTTTTTTTTTCATTTTTTTTTTACATAAATGAGTGACCTCAAATTCATTCAGGATACTTTTTGTACCAAATTACCAATGTAATATAAGTAGGTAACGTCATATATGATTATAAAATTTCTAATGTTCTACTTTTGTAACTACAATTATTTTAGGAGGATTGATGCATTTACAATATACAATTTCTTATGGTACGTGAAGTTCGTTATAACATCAGTTACACTTGCATTAGACAAAGTTGATGTGGCAAGACCTGTACATAAGACAACAAGGAGTAAACTCGAAATTTCATCAAATATGCGGACAAGCCCGAGTCATGGACTAAAGGAAATAAACAAGATGTGTAGAAATAATGCACACTGTTATATATTATGTTAAGTTGGCGACATGTTTAAACTAAAGCCGATCTCAATATGTTAAATTGTTAGTGCTACCTTGGTTGCTCTAAAACCGCACACTGTTGCAAGACCATAGCTACATAGGCAAAAATGGTATCTCAACCTATATATTATGTTAAATTGTGTAGATGTTTAAACTAAAGCCGATCTCAATTCAGAAAAGATGAAGGTCCGCAGTAACGCGCGGGCAATTCCGCTCGTTAAAATATAACTCAGGGTGATACATTGAAATTAGCTTGGTTTTGGTCAAAGGTATAGTTAAGGGCTAGGAAATATACACATGACAATCTGGAGTTAAGTAATAAACTAAAATTGATCGGTTGATTGGTTACGGATGACAGTATGACACATAAGATAAGTAAGCACGAAAAGATGGCTAGCTAAAAAGAAAAAATACTTGAAAGCTCCAAATTTGTTTCATGGTTCACATATAATCGCATCTCGGACATGCATAAAATCACCATAGCTTTTTCTAAAAGGTTATCCCGGTAAAATATAAAATCATCATAGTTTAACCAGTTTTAAATGGTTCAGGGTCCCATTTGCAATTTCAACTGATCATTTGAATCTACCAATTCAAAAGAAATGACAGTTTTGTATGTTTTTATTTCAAAAGATTATCATAAAAACTTTGCTTATACTAGTATTAAATATCAGTTCTACATGCCAGTTTTGCATGTTTCTGTTTTGAATAATTATCGAAAATTAATGTCAAATTGTACATATGTGTATCGTCTTTTAGCCTATGTAAAAAAATTACCAATTAACTTATACAGTCAACTCCAGAACTCATACAAACAAACTAAAAAAAAAAAAACCCACGAAATCGAACTTTACGCCACACAAGCACAAATCAAACATTAGGCAAACTTGACGTCAAATAAAAGAATACAAATTACACAACATTATACTGTATGTTACGTAAGATTCATACATTAAGTAAAACAATTAAGGTAAGTTTTTTCTCTACACGCAAATCTAATATAGAAATAAAATATGTTGTTATGTACATTAAACTAGTAATTCACATTTATTTACTTTTGCTGCAAGATTTAATGAAGTAAATAAATAAATATAATACAAATATTAAAAAACAAGTTGTTAATTCTAACAATTTTGTTACTTTTTGTTTCCAGATGAACTACATCAACTTACAATAACACAACGTTGATTACTTCAAACATTTTGTCACGAAATCACTTTGAAATGTTCCTCATTTTTCTTCAAACAAAAGTCGAAGCTAAAATTTAATAAAACATCTAAAAATCGCGATTCTTTATCATCAAGATTCAAGAAAACCCGTCATTCTTAAAACGGAGTTTCTCACTTCGCTCAAATCTCTTCCTTTTAATGTCCTTCCAAATCCTGAACAAACCGAAAACGCCATTTTTTCTTGTAGCCGTCTTCGTACTATCAAATGAGGTGGCACCATTATTTCTTGATCACCTTCATCCTCATATTCAAATAAACTCGGCTCAATATATTTAAACAAAGCCATATTCACGGGTATATTAACAGCCACGGGCTTTGTTTTCGTGTCCTTCTTCTCAACTTTTTTTCTTTTCGCTCTTCTTGATTCATTCTTATCAGAATTATTATCATCTTTCTTGTCAAAGTTTTTGACGTTGCTGCCGGAGAACATAACGTCAGATTCTTGAAATTCTTCTTCTGTCATTTCTATTGGAATAATAGAGTAATAATTTGAAGAGTTTGAAATGATGTGAATGATGGATTTGAGTATATATAGGAGATGGAAATGGAATCGTAGTGAGTACTCTAATCATTCTTTGTTGTGGGCCCGGGATTCTCTCTCTCTAAAAGTCTTGGTTTTTCTCTCTCTACAAGTTATTAAGCTGCCTAAATTGTACAGCTTACTTGTGGCTAACGTAACTCTGTACAAGTAGGCTTTGCATGGTGTACATTATAAGTCATGTACATGTTCCATGATTTTACGTTGCCAAGCTAGGTTATGTTCACATTTTGTCCTTTCTAGTTATTTACCTTGTTTTTAGCTATTTCTTCTTGGATTTAACAATTTGATACGTTATAAATAAATAGACCGTAATCCTAAAGTTACATGTGCCAATCTAGAAGTAATAGCAAAATATATATCTTGGTAACATTGCATGCAATGGACAACTTATGATAGAATTAATGTGACCAAGTCCATGCTCATTGTCTTTCATTAAAAATGTATTTAGACATTAAGGTTTCTGAATCCGTTGCTTGTCACCCAAATTTATTCTCAAAATCACATCATTTATTTTGTTTAAACTCAACATAGTACATTATTAGTTGTGTTAGAGTTATATGAATAGGATAAAGTTAGCTCAAAAGAATATAAAAATTATATGATCATGATACTGTTAGAGTTATATGAGGATATATATTTAATTATAACCAGTGCTGCAAAAAAAAAGGCTTATAAAGCTGATTAATCGATACTTAGGCGCTACAAGGTCACTAACATTTTCGATTTATGTAAATCGGTTAAACAACTCGTTCAACCGCGGTCAATGACGGTCAACGGTGGTTAAACTTGTCGGGGCCGGAAACCTGCAAATATTGACGGAAATACCCAAAACTCGCCACAAAATCGTTTTAATAACTTATAACCGCTGTTTATATCTGCTTTTTAAAGAAAATCTTGCCAGAAAAACCTAAAACTTGCCGGAAATACTCAAAACTTGTCGAAAATGCTAATCTTATTAATCATCGATTAATCCTGCCTAAACCGATTACAAGCTACAAAAGAATCGACCGCCCAACTACCAATTCCCAATTTTTGCAACCTTGATTATAACTATCTTTATATGGCTGATGCTGTTTTTTCAATTTTCATAACTATATGATGATGACTTTAGATACATAACCTGTATAAACTATAGAGGATCTGATATAAAGCATTGTCACATGGGTACTTTTTGACATCAAGTAAGGTTGTGGGACCAAGTTGCAATATGTCCAATTCCATGTGTTTCACAAGTTTCAGATAGGCCCATTATCGACCAACTAGTCCATTATAATTGAGCAAATTTATGAGGACCCTTTTACGAGTTTTCAGCAAAGTAACCTCTTTAAGCGGATAAAGTGATCTTGATTTCAAGTGCCACAAAAGTTTGTAGTATACATTTTAGCAACAAAATATACGGTATCTTATGAACATGTTACACTATATTACTCCCTCCGTTCCAAAATAATTGTCCTCATTTGACTTTTTAAAGTCTTAATTTCTCAAATTTGATTCTTAATATTTTTGTATGTGTTATATAATACTTGATGAAAATTAAACCAATGAAAAGATATTATATAGCCAATCCATTCATATGTTTTTCATCAATTATTATATAACACAAATAAAAATATTTAAGATCAAAGTTGAGAAATTAAGACTTTAAAAAGTCAAATGAGGACAATTAATTTGGGACAGAGGTAGTAGAAGATATAAGATCGAGGACAAAAGATTATTTACATACCAAGGGATCAATCTCCACTCCCCATTTTTATTTGATCTAATGGACGAGATTAATCTCAACAATTTAAAAAACCCACTTTCATCTTTTTTTTTTAAATATTAATATCTTTCAAACCGTTAATCGTTGAGCGAAAAAAAATATAACATTGCGACGAGCATTTAATTATCTTTCTATAGATAGGCACTTTGATATGCTTTCGACAAAAAAAAATTTTCGTATTTTTCACGTTTTTTTTTCAAGTTTTTTCATTTTTTTTACGTTACTGAAATCTGCTTAAAAAATCATATATGATAAAACACTAATTTGATATTAGTGTAAAATCACATGTGATATTAGTGTAAAATCACGTATGATATCACATGTGATATAACATATCATATATGATTTAACACTAATATCACATGTGATATTCAATTTAGTGTTTTATCATATATGATTTTTTTTCATGCAAATTTCAGTAACGTAAAATAACCGAAAAAAGACGAAAAAACGTGAAAAAAACGATTTTTTTTTTTTTTTCGAAAGTATATCAAAGTGCCCATCTATAGAAAGATAATTAAATGCTCGTCGCGACGGTGTAAATATTTTCGCTTAACGATAAACGATTCAAGAGATATTTAAATTATAAAAAATATGTGAAATAATAAAATGCTTTTAATCTCAACAATTGATTTTATTTTAGATGAATGGTGGAGATGAGTCCCTTGGTACGTGAGAAAAGTTTGGTATGTAAAATAACTCTCCTCATATTAGAAAGAGTAGCTATGGATATCCTGAAAAAAACACTGCTTTTAATATAGAAAGCATTCAAACATATCGTAATCGCGATGAGTGTACTGGTTTGGGCTCTAAGAAGGATGTTGGCATGACTTTAGTATTCAGGAAACAATGTGAACTTTTTGTCTGACCATCAACCGGCTCTTGCTTGTTTCTTTCATCTTCCGTGTTGATACGCAACAATGAGAGCAAAAATAACATGATAGATCTGCCAGGTGATTCATATCTAATATGTGTACAATCAGATTTTGAAGGACTTGACAAGTTTGATCATTGATGTATGAAACAACTTATGGACTATAGACTATATAATTACGTTTTATAAAGAAACCTTTAGTTGTAAACTAAGCTATTCATGAGAATGTTACTAGATATAAATGCTACCTCTTAACAATGGTAATTAGTTTGATCATTCTTTCTCTTTTTACTCGTATCTATAGTATATACTAGACGAGTACTCATGCATAACAACGAAATTTTATAGCGACATATCGTTTTGTGTTAAAAAATATTATGGGTTATAAACGAAAAATAATAAAAGTTCGAAGATTTGAGGATTAAACATAATGTTTTGAAACCCGGTTCGACCCGGGTGGTTCAACCAGTTGAACCGTTCCGGTTGAAAAACGGGCCGATTTAGACTGAATCAACCCGACGGGGTTGGGTCAAAAACGTGTCAAAATAAACCGAGTCAACCCACCGTGTTTGAAGCGTCCCGAGTCAACCCGGTTTTCGATATGAATTAATAGTTTCCTTTTGAAATATATGTTTTCAACATTTCATTTTTTAGTTTCAACTTTTCACTTTTTACTTTTTGGTTTTTCCTTTATATATATAGTATAACAGGGTACCCACGCGTTGCGGCGGCGGGTACCCTGTGTCGATTAACCGGAGAAATAGATCTCGATGAGACCTGATTCACCAGTTTGTATCGGTTTCAACGGGTCCTCTCTAGTTCGTTTTGGATGGCTTTTATTGGTTAGCCGAACCGGTGGCGACACCGGTTCCCAGTTGAACCCGTTGGTCCGGTCCGATTTTCAAAACTATATGTACCATCAACTTGTTAATGTGTATAATAACACGTACTTTTCATTTTTGGGTGTTTTAAAAATAACATTAATTAGTGTGTTTAATTATTTTATATTTTAAATTATGTTGTAGCTTGTTTAAATTGTACATTGTGAAAATTTTATTGTATTTATTAGTATGAGGTGTTTTAATTGATTGTTTTTTAATTTGGTAGATATGCTTTTAACTGGTTGTACAATTAGAATAAATTATTGTATTTTTAAATAATTAGATGTTTAATAAGAGTATTAATTAGACAATACATTTATCTCACTTTTGACTTTCAACATTTCACTTTACAAACTTTGATCGTTTTTCTTTTATATGTAGCAAGATAAAAAGAAAACATATTTGTTTAAAATTTAAGAACATAAAATATAAGTAATACTATTAGACTAAAATACCCCTACCTATAAAAGACCAAAAAATCTTTTATATTTGTAAATATTTGATTACAATTTAAACACTAACTTTCTTTGGTCTTACTTACTCTACAACGAGATATACATAAAAAGAATTAGCACATATATTTACACTATTATACACCGTCGTCATTATAGGCGAATAGCCTTTATTTTTTGATGTGTTCAAATTTTCTATGTAAAGCATCTCGGATATTTAAGATTGAAATTAAATTTAGATCCTTGCAAATAAGAGGTTGACAAGTGTAACAGGTGTTGTGGAAGATGTTACTTGTACATTATAAATGACATGTGGAAAATGGAATCTCCAAAGTGCCGTCATCTTTGAGGATACGTTGCCAAAATTTCGTGCAGTACTAGTATAGTATTATTAACAACTGGATAAGTTTGCCTGGCCATTCTTAGAAAATAAGTTTCGTCTCTACAGTTAATTGGTATATGTGATGAAATGGATGTAACGAGTTTAGTGGAAGCTTAGTGATACAACCTACTTGTATCTGTAGTAGCACCGCTATAGTGGGTGCGGACTCCTTAAGAAAGAGATAAGAGAAGCAGAGATTATTTTGACAAAACGATGATTTTTCATTGACAATCTATTCGGTATATATATAGCTGAATAACAACTTGTAACCCAAGACAAATACGAGACATACTAAAACAAGGACTCTTAACACAAAAGACATTCCTAATTCAACTCAAAGACATTCCTAAAACAATAAGATAAATATGGGGATAAATCCTAGCCCATAATAAAAGAGTCTTGCCACTTTGGCGCTTTCTTGTTCCGCTTGCCACGACCCAACTCGCCTGTTAAGGGCGTAACATTCCCTCCATCTTCGAAAACTACCTTGTCCTCAAGGTTATACGCAGGATATGCAGCTTTGAAATCAGTCACCCACTCCCACGTTGCTTCTTCAGGAGACCGACCCGACCATTGAATCAACACTTGTTGCTCGAGTTTTCCATTCTTCAACACCATCCGAGAATCACAAATCCCTACAGGTTGTTCCATTGGTTGCCCTTCCATGAATTCTTCCGGCAATTGCGTTACCACTTCACTAACATTTCCAGTAAAAGGCTTGAGAATAGACACATGGAAGACCGGATGTATCTTACTAGAATCAGGTAACACCAAACGATAAGCCACTTTTCCCACACGCGCTTCCACCTTGTAGGGCCCATAATAACGTTTGGCCAACTTATTTGAAAGTCGCTTAGCAAGAGTAATTTGCCGGTACGGTTGAAGCTTGACAAGCACCATATCTCCTACATTAAACTCGACATTCCGCCTCTTGCGATTAGCCGTGTCTTCCATTCGTTGTTTAGTTGACAACAAGCTGTCCTTGAGTTGTCGCAACAACCCATCACGTTCTACCAGTAAATCGTCTACAGACGCCACTTTTGAAGTCCCCGGTGGATACGGAATTATTGTCAAAGGTAACCTTCCATACAATGCTTGAAAAGGTGACATTTTAATGCTACTGTGATAACTAGAATTGTAGCAATATTCCGCCCATGGCAAGAAACGAACCCATTGTTGTGGATGGTTGCTAACCATGGCTCGTAAATACTGCTCCAAACAACGGTTCACGACTTCCGTTTGTCCATCCGACTGAGGGTGATACGCGGTACTATGATTCAACTGCGTCCCACTAAAGTGAAATAGCTGCTTCCAAAAAGCACTTACAAAAATAGGATCACGATCAGAAACAATAGTTTTCGGTATCCCATGATGTTTAACCACAATCTCCAGAAATACCTCTGCTACTTTATGTGCATTAAAACTAGTGGGCAATGTTCCAAAATGAGCATATTTCGTTAAACGGTCCACCACCACCAAAATAACAGTGAGCCCTCGGGAAATTGGTAATCCCGTAATGAAGTCCATCGATACATCTTCCCATACCGCGTTTGGCGTCGGAAGTGGTTGTAGATACCCACCTGGAGCGTCCGTTGAATACTTGGTTTGCTGACATATTAAGCATTGCTTAATGAATTCTTCTACGGACTTACGCATTCCCTTCCAGAAAAACAAGGTTGACAACCCAACCAATGTCTTCTTGATTCCCCCATGCCCGGCGCTAGGAGTATCATGGAACTCCCGCAATAATAATGTCTTAAGCTTCGAATCCTGCCCAATATAATAACGATTGTTGTAAATTATTAGTCCATTCTCCCGTCGAAACCCGTTAAGTACTTCGCCATTATCCAATTTTCGGTGCAACTCGAGTAGCTCAGCTAATGTTCCATTCTCACCTTGCAAGTCCCCAATGAGCCCTACCAATGGCTGGCTAAAAGCCAAGAAAGATGCGGTAACTTGTTCGGCCTCCTCAAACATCCTGGAGAGAGCATCAGTAGCTTGGTTCGTTGCTCTAGGTTTATACTCAATATCAAAGTCAAACCCCAATAGCTTTCTTACATACTTCTGCTGGAGCGGCGTTTGAATTACCTGCTGCATTAACTCTTTAATACTTTTGTGATCCGTGCGAATAATGAACCGTCGACCTAACAAATATTGGCGCCATTTATACACGGCCTCCACGATAGCGAACAACTCTTTCTGGTAAGTGCCAGCCACCCGCATCCGTGGCCCTAACTTACGGCTAAAATAACGAATTGGCTGATTTCCCTGCATCAAAACCGCCCCAATTCCATCCCCCGACGCATCCGCCTCTACTACAAAAACCTGATCAAAATCTGGAAGACTTAAAAGAGGAGCGTTCGATAATTGTTGCTTAAGTGTTTCGAATGCCCGAGCCTCTGTTTCACCCCACTTAAACCCTTCACGCTTCAACAAATCTGTTAAAGGCGCTGCAACTGAGGCATACCCCCGAATAAACCGCCGATAATATCCCGCGAGTCCTAAGAATCCCCGCACTTGCCTTTGATTTGTAGGAACCGGCCATTCCCGCACTGCCAAAATTTTCTTTGGATCCATTTGTATCCCACGAGCTGAAATAATATGTCCCAAGTACTCGAGTTCCCCAGCCCCAAAAACACACTTAGAACGCTTCACATAAAATTGGTGCTCCTTTAAACACTGAAAAACACACTCCAAATGCTCCAAATGCGAGCTAAGGGTCGCACTATAAACTAGAATATCATCAAAAAATACAATCACGAATTTACGCAGGTACGGAGCAAACAACCTATTCATAGTCGCTTGAAATGTTGAAGGTGCATTGGTAAGTCCAAACGGCATGACTAAAAACTCATAATGCCCGTCATGAGTCCGAAAGGCCGTCTTGTACACGTCCCGCTCATATACCCGAATTTGATGGTAACCCGCTCGTAAGTCTAATTTAGTAAAAATACTAGCTCCACCTAACTCATCGAACATCTTGTCGGCTGTAGGAATTGGAAACTTATCCTTCACCGTAACTGAATTAAGAGCACGATAATCCACACAAAAACGATAGCTCCCATCCTTCTTTTTGACAAGTAAAACGGGTGAAGAAAAAGGACTATGACTAAAACGAATAATACCTTGATCCATCATTTCCGTTACTAATCGTTCCATCTCACCCTTCTGATAATGCGGATAACGGTACGGACGTACGTTCACCGGCTTAGTGTTCGGCAGTAAATGGATTCTATGATCTACGATACGATGGGGAGGTAATGTAGTAGGTACCTGAAATAAGGAACCAAAGCGGTCCAAGAGTAGCTCGATCTCCGTTGGCGGTGAGTCCATAGCCACAGATGACATGTCACACCCATCCACATCCCTTGTCAAATTGTGTAATTCATAAACCCCATAGACCTCGTCGGTTTCGAGTAATGCATGCATATGATGGAGACTAAGTCGCTTCATGCGTAACGACTCATCACCCTTTAGCATGTAGGTAGTATTAACAAGCGTAAATTCCATGGTTTGGTGCGCATAATCATGCGTTACTTTGCCGAGTTTCTGCAACCACTGTATTCCCAAAACCACATCGAGACCCTTCATTGGCAGCACATATAAATCAACTTCCACTGTTAATCCCTGCATACTTAACATAACCTGTCTACAAATATTCTCACATAGTAATGTTTCCCCACTTCCAATATAGACCTTAAAAGCTTTGGTTGTTTGAACTGGTAACCGCATTTGTTCCACTATATCGGGCCGTACAAAATTAAGTGTACTACCGTTATCAATTAAAACATGCACATTACCTGTCCCAATCGAGCCCCAAAGCTGGAGAGAACGAGGGCTCCCTTGCCCAACTAGGGAATTTAAGATTGATATATCACCACTTTCCACAGCATCGACAACACCCGGGTCAGCCTCGGTCTCCGCATCATCCCCATCCTCCGTCATGAGCAATAAAAATTTGCCCGGACACTTATGACCTCGTGCCCACTTATTATCACAATTAAAACACAATCCCTTGCTAAGACGTTCTTGCCGTTCCGCAGGAGAGATCCACTTGATAGCAAGAGGTTTAGAATTAGTATTGACGGCGGGGTGACTTTGCGATGGTGTTGGTAACAATGCCTGCTTAGGAGTGCCGACTGAGGTTGAAGGAACCCCAAAACGGGAAGTCGACTGGCGTTGTCCCCCAGAACTCAGCACTGATTTGGTTGCCGCCACAGAAACTGAAGTTACCTGGTCGTCCAAGCGGGCTTCGGTAATACGCGCCAATGAGAACGCGTCGCCGAGAGTTGTTGGTTTGGATACCAGTAGTTCGCGTTGGAGATGAAGTTTAAGGCCAGAGATGTAAAAAGATATGAGCAATGTTTCGGGTATATCAGTAACCCGATTCATTAGTTTTTCAAACGCTCGTTGGTACTCCTCAACGGTACCAAGTTGTAGCAGCTTCGACAAAGCACCTTGTGGATCGTCATATTTGGAAGGTCCAAAATGGTCCTTAACACTCTCCAAAAACCGATCCCAATCAGTAATTAACCCATTCTTGGACATCCAACGAAACCACTCCGCAGCCGCACCTTCGAGGCTAAAACCCACAATGCGCAAGCGTTGATCCGCGGGCGTGTTAAGCAACGCAAAGTATTCTGTAATAGCGAAAATCCAAGTATCCGGATCATCCCCAGTAAATTTGGGAACGTCCAAACGCATGGATCGTGGTAATAATACCCCTGGATCGCCACCACCTGCTGGACGATTCTGAAGTAACCCACGTGTTTCTTGTAATTCAGCACGCAAAGCATCAAATTGTAGTTGAAACGCCGCAGCCTGTTGCTGCGCTAACGTCTCGGCTCGATCCTGCTGTTCCTTGAGCCACCCTCGCACAGTTTGTTCATTCATGTTCGGAGCAATGAAAGCACCAATTGATACAACCTACTTGTATCTGTAGTAGCACCGCTATAGTGGGTGCGGACTCCTTAAGAAAGAGATAAGAGAAGCAGAGATTATTTTGACAAAACGATGATTTTTCATTGACAATCTATTCGGTATATATATAGCCGAATAACAACTTGTAACCCAAGACAAATACGAGACATACTAAAACAAGGACTCTTAACACAAAATACATTCCTAATTCAACTCAAAGACATTCCTAAAACAATAAGATAAATATGGGGATAAATCCTAGCCCATAATAAAAGAGTCTTGCCACTTTGGCGCTTTCTTGTTCCGCTTGCCACGACCCAACTCGCCTGTTAAGGGCGTAACACTTAGTTTTACAGTTTTTACGTGAATATGTTTAATTGGCAATACAGAAGCACTAAAGTACAAATTAGGGTAAGTTTTCAAACTCACAACAAAAACAAAAATAAAAACAAACCTCGTAGCTACAAATAAAAAGAAAATATTTATAACGTCAGTTTCTTGACTTATAACATTATCAACTTGAGCATGTACTTATTTGATTCTATATTTGCTGAAACCATTTAGCTTTGTTGAATAGAAATGCAACCCTATGATATATAGGGTTGACACCTCAGCACACACCCTATAACACTGCTATAACTAAAACACACTTCTTAATAAAATTCTTAAAACACACCACTAAAATTACCTCATAAAAAAATGGATATGAGATGTGGATCGAATGAGGATGGATCTATAACATGATGTGAGCGCTTCACTTTGGCATACCATAGCAGTGTCATAGGTGCAAAAATTGCCCTGTAACACGCCAATGATGCACCATACCGGGCTCTATTATAATACAATATTAACCAATCATATATAGAGTACACGAACCATAATAACCTCTAATCAACATAAGCCCACAAAAGGAAAATATTTCATACCCCTCAAGAGGGGTGTTCAAACAATATGAATTATTTCCATTTTATCGAACTTTGATTGATGTTAGGCCTAACATTTTATTGCAAGCCTGAAATGTCATATGACCCTTGTAGCATGTGGTTGAAAATTGAGTTTATTGAACTCATTTTTTACCCGCTGCCAAAAAGTTTCGCGATCTTGTGCACGTCTGAGAAGTGGATCCTCCGTAGCGGCTACATAACAGGTGGTAAGTAATTCTTCCTCTTTTGGTTGCCAACGTGTAGGGACGAAGTTGGGAATTTCTTCATCATCATCGATTTGTTCGGGGTCTTTGGATTTTTTGGACTTTCGTTTACCACGACTTTTGGGCTTTGGAGGAGACGCGGATGTTTCGGGAACCTCATGTGTTTCGGTTTGTGAATGTTGTGAGAATTGTAGATTTTGGAAATTGGTGTTTAGTATGTTTTGTAGGCTTTGTTCCCAATATAGAAATCGTTGATGTTGTAGGTAAACTTCTTGGCTCGACAAGCCGAGTGGGTTAGGAAAAGGGATGTTGGGTGATGATGAACCCGCGTTCGGGTTTAAAGATGAACTCAGGTTTAAGGTATTCCACCCGGCCCACCGAGGAGATTCATGAAAGAATCATTGTTGTTGTTGCCTCCTGACATTTTTTTTAGAAAATGAAAGTGTAAGATAGATTAGATTGAGTTGTGAAAGTGTGAAAAAAAATTTGTGTGTTAATTGAGTATTTATATTGGTGGGAAATTTAATTATTTATTTATTTTAAACCAAACTAGCCGTTAAACTCATGGGGGGTGCAAGTGTTTTTTTTTTTTCTTTTTCTTTTTCTAATTTGAAAGTGATGCTAACGCAACGTTAAAGTTAACGCACCCTCGTTAACGCTGCCTTAACGCAGTGAACGGTGTGGTTAACGCACCTTAACGCAGCGAGGTTAAGACTTAACGCGTCATGGTGCGTTAACATACCCTTTGCTCTTAGGGTGTACTACCTTAAAATTTTACCTAATAAAGTGGGTGGTTTATTTAGCTATTGAGACTAGTTAAAACTTAAAAAAGGGTTCTACTATTAATACCCTCCCTATGGGTAGCCTGCCACCTTGTCCTCCAGGGAATATTCCCTTTGTCCCCCGCTTTTTCCAGTACAACACAGTTTTTTGTCAGTTTCTGTTCCGTATTTCTGACAGTTTTAAGCGTTTGGCTTATTAAACTTTATATTTACAGTTCCGCATTTTCAGGTTTATAGCTTTTTGATATAAACAAAATTATAAAAATAAAAAAAAAATAAAAAAAAACAAAAAAAAAACAAAAAAAACGGGGGAGGGGGGGGGGGGGTCTCAATAAAAAAAGAGGAGGGTCTTAATAACTCAACCCTTAAAAAATTGTCTAACCAAAGTGAATGGTTGTAGCAGGACCAAGGTGTTGATTTTGAGGTTTGGCTGATAAGACACGTTTTGCCACCCACCACAATCTTCAATCGTTACCCGTGGCTTGCTGAAAAGTTTACAAATGTGGGTTGTTTTGGGATGTGTTTTATTTTTAATGGAAAAAATTACACGTTTAGTCCTTATTGTTTGCTCAAAATAACAACTTTTGTCCCTAAGTCGTTTTTATTACACCAGCAGTATCTAATTTTGAAACTATGCACGCTTTTGGTCCCTATTTTGAATGGGTGTTAGTTAAGTCCGTTAAGTATTTTACGCTGTTAGTCATTCGTTAATAATTTTTGCACCGTTAGTCCTTATTTTTTAAAATATTGTTTTCCCCAGTTAGTCTCTCCGTTAATAATAGTTATCGCCCGTTTTTTTTACGTTTTTGTCCGTTTTTATCCGTTTTCGTTCGTTTTTATCCGTTTTCCCCATTTTTTTTCGTTTTTCGTCCGTTTTTTACGTTTTTATCCCTTTTCGTCAGTTTTTATATGTTTTCGTCCGTTTTTTTACGTTTTTGTCTATTTTTATCCGTTTTGCCAGTTTTTTATCCGTTTTCGACTGTTTTTTTACGTTTTAATCCGTTTTTTTACGTTTTCGCCCATTTTTAACGTTTTTGTCTGTTTTTATTCGTTTTCGTTCGTTGTTTATTCGTTTTCGCCAGTTTTTTTCACAAAAAATATCCAAAAAAAAAAATTGGAATTTTTTCACAAATTTGAAAAAAAAAAATTTTGAAAAATTAAATTGGGAAAAAAATATTTTTGAAAAAAAAAAAATTTTTGAATAAAAAATTAAAAAAAAAGAAATTGAATAAAAAATGTTGAAAAAAAAAACGCACATATTTTTTTTTAAAGATTTAAAAAAAAAATATTTGAAAAATTTTTTTTCAAAATTTTTTTTTGAAACTTTTTATTCAAATTTTTTTTTTGAAATTTGAATTTTTTTTTTAAATTTTTTTTCAAATTTTTTTTTCCGAAATATTTTTTTTTTGGATTTTTTTTTTTCTTTTTGGAAAAAATTTTCAATATGTTGAAATAGTACAAAAACGAAAGAAAAACGGACAAAATGTAAGAAAACCGGACAAAAACGGATGAAAACGTAAAAGAACTGGCGAAAAAGATTAAAAAACGAACGAAAACGGATAAAAACAGACAAAAACGCCAAAAAACGGGCAAAAACGGATAAAAAACGAACACAAAAGGAAAAAAATACAAAAACCTAAAACAACGGGCGAAAACGGAAAAAAAAAAAACGGACAAAAACGTAAAAAAACTGGCGAAAACGAATAAACAACGAACGGATAAAAACAGACAAAAACGTAAAAAAATGGGAGAAAACATAAAAAAACGGACGAAAACGGATTAAGACGTAAAAAACAGTCGAAAACGGATAAAAAACTGACAAAATCGGATAAAACAGACAAAAACGTAAAAAAACGGACCAAAACATATAAAAACAGACGAAAAGGGATAAAAACGTAAAAAACAGACGAAAAACGAAGAAAAAAAACGGGGGGAAACGGATAAAAACGAACGAAAACAGATAAAAACGGACAAAAACGTAAAAAAGCGGGCGATAACTATTATTAACGGAGGGATTAACTGGGGAAAACTATATTTTAAAAAATAAGGACTAACGGTGCAAAAATTATTAACGAAGGACTAACAGCGCAAAATACTTAACGGACTTAACTAACGCCCATCCAAAATAGGGACCAAAAGCGTGCATAATTTCAAAATTAGATACTGCTGGTGTAATAAAAACGACTTAGGGACTAAAGTTGTTATTTTGGGCAAATCATAGGGACCAAACGTGTAATTTTTTCTTTTTAATGGGTCAACCTTGATTATCTTCGATGGGTCAAAATTGTAACAGCTTAAAAGCTTAGATTAAATGGAAACAAGGTTAAACTTGTAGTAGTCACCCAAAAATGCTCTCAACCGGCTCAAATGTGTCAAAGCGACACAAAAGTGCTGTTAACCATACACGCATGAGGCAGCATCGTGAACACTGCTAAACATTACATGTTCATAAAAGTATCATTTAGGAGAGTGATATCACAGACGCTAAGGACACCAACATCAGCCAACTACATGTCATTCTTTCACCATAGAAACTCAAGAATCTATATATGCCGATACAAAGGTTCAAAGTGTGCTTAATTAAATGTGATCTATCGATATGTGGTTATTTGCTAAAGTCAACCTGTGGCATAGTCGCATTGTGCACAACACTATCCATATCTGCAGATTTGTGATTTAAAGAAGACAAGACCACGATCTAGAGTAACCACGTAATACATAACCGTTACACCGGCCAAAATCCCCCCCCCCCCCCCCCCCCCCCCCCAAAAAAAAAAAAAAAAAAAAAAAACTATAAATAACCACCATAAAAAACTTGGAGAAGAACCTAAGATCTGGCGACCGCGCCTTTGTTCATTGATAGTGACCTCCTAAAATCGTTGTCTTTACATAAAAATTCCTACTCTTTTCTAGCTTAAGAATGACCACAGTGAAAAATCTGTTATTTGAGAATCCAGTTGTGATATGGCAACCTAAAAACCAGAGAAAAAGAATATTATTGTTGCAAACGCCAATATAAACAAAAAATTAAATAAACCAACCAGTCAAGCAAGAATACATTTTTTAGCAATTTCTAAGAATTTACCCGGGTTTGCTCAAAATAATAATAATAATAATGAAGTGATGTTTTATAAAAAAAAAAAAAAAAAAATAATAATAATAATAATAATAATAATAATAATAATAATAAAGTGATGTATAATAATAAAAAATAATAATAATAATAATAATAATAATAATAATAATAATAATAATAATAATAATAATAATTTACCCGGGGAAAAAATACCAAGTAGCAAATTGTGAAAATAAAGTCTATAAAGCAGCGGTTGACACTTGAAGTATTACATACATATTTTGAGCAAATACAGAAGATCGATGTGTTGCATATAGGTTAGTGGTCAAACGTTGCAAAAATTATAAACCATGCATGTTAATAAAATAAGTGTCTACTTTCCTTTATCAATCAATAAAAATAGTTTTCAAATGTTAATATGACATTTTATTTAAAATAGTTCTAAAATGTTAATATGGCATTTTGTTAATAAAGAGTGTAATGGTATTACTTTTCTCGAACAATGCGCAATATACGAGTATACATGTAATATAACTTATCACATAATGGCACATGTTTAGAAGTATTAAATGGAACGCATTGTATTTTTAAATAAGGGCTAATTGTATCAAAATGTATATAGCTTGCCATTTTTTCAGTCTCGCGTAACTCACTTTTGAATTTCATCTCTTCCATGCATAGAGTGACCTATAAACTGGCTACCGCTTAGGTGGCACCGGTTTTTTCCAAGTGGCATAATTTTTTTTCCTTAAACACTCCTTTACGACAACACCCTTGAAACCAAAATATCAAACACCAGTTGGTCACCTCATTTTCTTTCTTCACCATCAAAATTACTAAATTAGCAAAGATTCACACTTTCACATATTTATTAGTACTACACTTTTCTATCAATTTTCAGTCTTTGTTTTCTTCACAGGACAACTTCAATTATTTGTTTTTGAAGGTGAATGAGGTTTCGTATCTTATTCATCAACAAAAACCAACATATACAATGTACAAACCCTATCAAATAATACTTGGGTTTTAGCCCATAAAACAATAACCGGACTCTATGCTCTATCAAGTATACGACTAACACTCCCCCGCAGTTTGAGCGGGAGGACACCGGACACTCAAACTGGTACGAAAATCCTCGAACAAGGATGAAGGTAAGCCCTTAGTAAAAATATCTACATACTGCTAACATGAAGAACTCTAACTTTACCAGCAGTAACGAAATCCCGAACAAAGTGAATATCAATCTCTATATGCTTCGTACGTTGATGTTGAATCGGATTAGAAGATAAATTGACAGCACTGACATTATCACAGTAGACAAGCGTAGCGGAAGACAAAGGAGTATGCAACTTACGTAGAAGTTTCAACAACCAACAGGTCTCAGCAACATCATTGACAACACTATGATACTCTGCCTCTGCACTGGAACGAGAGAGCGTCGTTTGACGCTTAAAGGACCACGAGAGTAAATTGTTGCCAAAAATACACAATAGCCAGAAGTCGATCTCCGAGTAGTAGGGCAACCAGCCCAATCAACATTCGAATAAGCAACCAATGAAAAAGTAGAAGATGAAAACAATTGTAACCCATAGTCTAAAGTGCCCCGAACATACCTCAAAATCCGGTTAAGAGCCGAAAAATGAGCCTTCCTAGGATCATGCGTATAAAGACAAACCATCTGCACCGCATACGAAATATTAGGGCGAGTAAAAGTGAGATACTGAAGAGAGCTCACAAGACTCGTATATAATGTTGGATCAGAAACCGGATTACCATCATCACCCAATTTAGACTCAATATCAACAGGAGTCTGACTAGAATTACAACCAACCATGTTCACACTGAAATGACTTTATTTCACACTTAAATTGAGTGCAAATAAAAGTACGAAACAACAAAAATTTGGACAAAACATTAGATTTATTAACTAACGTACAAAGCCAAACATATTGCGAATAATGATTCAAAAATAAAACATAGTATTTAAACCCAGAAAGACTAGGAATTGGGGAAGTCCACAAGTCACAGTGTACAATATCAAAACAAGCCTGAATTGAAGTAAGAGAATTAACAAATGGAAGTTTCATGTGTCTGCCAAGCTGACAAGCATGGCAAATAATGACAGACTTCTCTTTCTTACACGAAATAGAATTACTAGAAAGGACAAGATGTAACACTTCACTTCCTAGATGTCCAAGACGATGGTGCCACGTATACTGACTGGTGAAAAAAAGCATGAGGAATGGTGGAGGGCTTCATGACAGGATAAAGATCTCCAGTGCTATCACAGCGGAGTAACACCCGATGAGTCAGAAAGTCCTTAACAGAAAAATTAAAAAGATCAAACTCAACGGTACAATAATTATCATGAACAAATTGGTGAATGAAAATTAATTTTTTGACAATATTGAGGGTAATTAGAACGTTATTTAAATGAAGTGGTCGATATGGTGTAGGCAAAACACTATAGCCAGAGTTGGTAACAGGAATAGAATTCCCGTCACCAACCACGTCAGATGGATAAATGCATGAATTAAAAAACATCACTAAGACTATTGACAGATTCATTAAGGTGAGAAGTCGTACATATATCCATGTTTCAGTTACCAGTAGTGGGATCCTGAAATGTCACAGCTTGAAAAGCACTTGGCAAAACCGTTTCTTGACCAGGTTGTTGACCCATGTGACCCGTAATACTCGGTTGACCCGGTTGTTGACCCATAAATACCTGTTGACCGGTTTAACCCGGAAAGACAAAAGTACCCGTGTGTCCATGGGAACCTGACTGACCCGACAAAGTCATGTTACCCGTATGTCCAATTACACCCTGGTTACTGCTAGGCTGTGACACAAAATGATGAATGGGTTGCGATCCAAACTGAGCCGTATGATAATACATGTAAAGTAAAATGGTGAAAGAATTGGGGAGAAATGTTTACTGTTTTATTAACCGCATAATGAGTTTGTTACAGGAGTATTTAAAGAGAAACAGAAGAGGAAACAAAATATTTACACATTAGTCCCTACACTATCATATTTACATATTTACACCTTGGTCTTTTCTTTATACTCCCCCTCAAGTTGAGAGTTATCTGGGGAAGAAACTCCCAACTTGTGTAATAGAGTGTGATGCTGTTCAACAGGTAGAATTTTTGTGAAGACATCAGCTAACTGCTTTGAAGTATGAACATACACAGGCTTGACAGTACCTTCCTTGACTTGATCTCTCACATAATGACAATCGACCTCTATGTGTTTAGTTCTAGCATGGAAGACTGGGTTAGCTGCAATATGAATTGCAGCCTGATTATCACAATGTAATGTAACAGGATGCAAGTCTTTAAGCCCAAGGTCCTTTAAAAGACTAAGAAGCCATGTGACTTCACAACATGTAATAGCCATGGATCTGTATTCTGCTTCAGCAGAACTTCTAGATACTACACCTTGCTTCTTTGACTTCCATGATATAGGTGAATCCCCCAAAAGTATACAATATCCTGTTGTTGATCTTCTTGTCATGGGACAACTAGCCCAGTCAGAGTCACAATAAGCAGTCAACTGAACCTTTGAATGGTGTGCAAGAAGAATACCCTGGCCTGGAGAATTTAGAAGATATCTTAGCAAATGTTTCACAGCCTGCATATGAACTGAAGTAGGATGTTGCATGAATTGACTTAGCAACTGCACAGAGTAACAAATATCTGGTCTTGTGATGGTCAAGTATATCAACTTCCCAATGTATCTTCTATATATCTCAGGGTCTTGCAAAGGAGTGCCCATATCTGCTTGTAGCTTAAGATTTGGGTCCATAGGAAGTTTATAAGGTTTGCTTGTCATAACACCAGCTTCATGAAGTAATTCTAAAGTATACTTCTTTTGTGAAACAAACAACCCATAATCAGACTTAGTTACTTCCAAACCCAAAAAATAATGAAGGTCACCCAAATCTTTCATATGAAATGTATCACTAAGCTGACTTTTAAACTTGTTGATTTGCAAATTATCATTACCAGTAATCATGAGATCATCTACATAGACCAGAACAGCTGTAAAGGACTCACCCTCTTTCTTGGTAAATAATGAGTAATCAGCTTTAGACTGTTGAAAACCAAAAGACAATAGAGCAGATGACAGCTTTGAGAACCATTGTCTAGGTGCCTGTTTCAGGCCATAGAGTGACTTTTTCAATCTGCAAACTTTAGAAGAATCAGATTTAACATTTTGTATCTTCTCCCCCTTACCAACATACCCCATTGGCATCTGCATATACACTTCTTCAAGTAAATCTCCATGCAAAAATGCATTAGACACATCCATTTGAACAATATCCCATCCCTGCATAGCAGCAACTGCTAATAGAGATCTCACAGTAACCATTTTTGCTACAGGAGCAAAAGTGTCTTCATAATCCACACCTTTTCTCTGTCTATTACCTTGAATCACCAATCTTGCTTTCTTTCTTTCAACAGTACCATCAGCTTTATGCTTAGTTTTAAATAGCCAATGACAAGCAATTGCCCTTTTGTTTGGAGGCAACTCAGTAACCTCCCAAGTATCATTCTCTTCTAAGGTATGTAATTCACTGTTCATTGCCTCACACCAACCAGATTCAACAATGGCTTCTTTGAAATTCTTGGGATCACTATTAGTTTCAAGAGCACTTAGAAGACAATGAAAATCAGAAGACAAAACTGGAGCAGTAACTTGATTAGCCATAGGTTTGAGATTAGGAACAACAAAATCTTTAGTCCAATTAGGAGGTTTTGTTTGTCTGGAAGATTTTCTGAGAGGAACACTTGTAGAAGTCACATTTTCAGTTCGTAAAACATTGTCAGCAGAGCTCTCAGATGGTGATTCAGCAGGTATTGATGAACCAGATGAAGATGGGAGAACAATAGGATCATCATAAACAGCTGAATGCTTAGGCATAGAAACAGGTATAGGTTGATGAAACTGAGAAGTACTTGACTCAGCAAATGGAAAAATATGCTCATGAAATTGTACATCTCTACTTACAAAGCAACTGTGAGTAAGAAGGTTGTACAATTTATATCCCTTCTGATGTGCAGGGTATCCCAAGAAAACACATGACACGCCTTTTGGAGCAAATTTGTCAGGAATTCTTGAAGGATTAGTAGCCACAGCAAAACAACCAAATACTTTCAAGTTCGAATAATCAGGGATTTTCTTAAGAAGAAGTTCATGAGGTGTTTTGTTTTTCAAAATGGGTGAGGGAAATCTATTTATAAGATAGGTAGCAGTAGTGACACAATCACCCCAAAATCTTAAAGGTAGACTAGCTTGAAATCTTAGGGCTCTAGCAACTTCTAAAATGTGTCTGTGTTTCCTCTCAACTCTCCCATTTTGTTGAGGCCTGTCTACACATGTAGTTTGATGTTCAATACCTTGACTAGCTAGATACACTGCACATGGACCTTTAACAAATTCTAATGCATTGTCAGATCTTATACACTTAACCTTTGTACTAAACTGCAATTCTACAAATTTCAAGAATGTTTTCAAGATTTCAAATGCATCAGATTTGTTAACCATGAGATAAGTCCATGTTGCTCTACTATAATCATCCACTATTGTTAGAAAGTACCTATATCTTCCATTAGTGGGTACCTTATATGGACCCCAAGTATCCATATGAATCAAATGAAAAACATCAGTACTATGAGAATCACTCAAAGGAAAAGGCAATTTAGTTAATTTTGCCATAGGACAAGTTAGACAAGTAGAACCAGTATCATTTACTCCAGGAACATCAGTACATTGAATCTGTTTCATCCTTGAAACAGATAGATGTCCTAATCTATGATGCCATAAACTGAACAAATTGGGACAAACAGCTTTATTGTATATACCTGCTGAACATGAGAACAAACCACTAGACATATGAGAATCTACCATATCTCTAATCCTCCCATCTACAGACTCCATGGGAACATTGAGAAGATGATAGAGGCCAGCAATCTTCTTACCCAGACCCAAAACTCTCCTTGTTGTCAAGTCCTGAATAACACAAAATTTGGGAAAGAAAATAGCCACACAATTGTTATCTCTTGTCAATTTGGGAACAGACAAAAGACTAAACTTAAAGGATGGTACACACAGAACATCCTTAAGTACAATCCCATTGTTCAACTTAACTTGTCCTATCTGTGTAATCTCAGAAGAATTCCCATTTGGAAGAGTAATTTTTGGCAGAAAATTAATCAGTTTAGCATTAAGCATAGCTTTAGAGTGATGGGTCATATGATCTGTAGCACCTGTGTCTAGAATCCAATAGTATAAGAGACTATTATTAGTTGATGCACTAAGACAAAGCATACCTGCTACAAACTCAAGCTCATAATCAGTACACTCTTGTCCAGATATTCCACTATTCTTAACATCATTCAGAACACTTCTCATGAGATTCTCAAACTGCTCAGGAGTAAAAGTAAAACTTGTAGCTCCACTAGTCACACTTGCTGCAGTTCTCTTGAAATTACCAGCACTAGTACCACTTTTTGACTTAGACTGAGCACTTATCTTCTGAGATTGCTTGTACTTATGATGCCAAACAGGATAGCCAACTTTCTCCCAACACTTCTCTGGAGGATGCCACTGAAAACCACAAATACTACACTTCCCTTTAACTTCTTGCTTCCCATACAGAGCAGTAGTTTCAACAAGAGGACCATTACAATGATTAAAAACATCTTTCTGAGACTCTTCTTGTTGTATGACAGCACAAGCATTTTCAACATTAGGAAGTGGATTAATAAGCAATAACTGGCTCCTTTGTGCACTGTAACACTCATCAAGTCCATTTAAGAACTGAAACAACCTCTGTTCTTCCTTTTGTTTCTCCACAGCCATAAAAAACACAGACATCTCAGGTGTCACAGTCACTAATCTAGGTAACACAGTCATAGAATCCAATTCTTCCCAAACACACTTCAATTTAGTATAATACTCACTCACAGAACCTCCCTGCTGTTGTATCTCAAAACATTCCTTACTGAGTTTATATTTCCTTGAGCCATTACTTAAAGAAAACCTAGTCTCCAATTGAATCCATATTTCACATGCAGACTCAATGAACATAATAGATTTAGCAATAGACTCAGAAACTGAACTCATTATCCAACTAATAACCAAGTTGTTACATGTTTCCCACAATTCAATTTTAGCAGCATTTTGAACAGCAGTAGTAGGAGGAACAGGTATAGAAGGAGGCCTAATTACAGTACCTTTCACAAATCCAAGCTTTCTTTTGGTTGACAAACCTATTTCAACAGCCCTACGCCAAGATCTGTAGTTCTGAGCACCAATTAGCTTTTCTTGAATAGGTAGTGATCCTGGACCATCAGAAGGATGAATGTACAAAGGATTACTTGGATCCATCACAACAAGCAGCGGAAATCAACTTATAACAATTTTCCCCAAAATTTGACCTAATTTCATTCTACAATCAAGATCTCAATTAAACACAAATTGAAGATCTACAGTGATGAATTACACATTCAATTGATCAAAAACACAATCAATTGATGAAATCCCACTCAGTTTGAACAAGTAACAGTGATAAACGGTGATTAACAGTGATTGTACGGTGATTAACGGTGATTATACGGTGATTAACGATGAAATTAAGTATACAGAGTCACCATTAGCTCTGATACCATGTAAAGTAAAATGGTGAAAGAATTGGGGAGAAATGTTTACTGTTTTATTAACCGCATAATGAGTTTGTTACAGGAGTATTTAAAGAGAAACAGAAGAGGAAACAAAATATTTACACATTAGTCCCTACACTATCATATTTACATATTTACACCTTGGTCTTTTCTTTATAATACACATGTTGTGCATATGGAGAATTAGCGAGGCGGACCTGTGGAGAGTTAACGAAGCCTGGTGGACAAAGGAACGCTGCATTGATTGGGTTTGAATAAAGGGCCATAGGGATGTTAAGACAAACGGTATGTTGCACAGTAGTATTATTAGGTATATTAGTTTGTACATTAGGAGGAATTGGCACATTGTTATTTAACCCGCGACTACCCAGTTCGGCTAAGAGACTATGCAAAGTAATAATATCATTGTGTGACAAATTCAATGAGGTGTTTACAGGAGCATGAGTGCCACTGTTGGACGACAAAGAAGGAGTACCATTAACTCTATTATAAAGAAATTTGCAATACATGTCAAATCGACAAGAACCCTTATTAAAATTGAAACATGGTTTGTTTACCTTTTCCACAGAAGGTGTAGAATGCCGAGCATTAGAGCCGGAGTTAGCCAACAAAACCAGGGGTGACGAGTAAGTGAAATCTACATATGCTTCTTGTACCCGTGACTTCAATCGCATTTCCTCCGTAGTGAGCATAGACCGAACGGTCTTGAGATCTAAAAAAGGCTCCCGATGAGCAATAATGGTGGATATGTTGTCATACTTTGCAGTAAACCTTCAAGTGCGAATGTAAGTACATCATCATTATTCATAGACGACCCAAGACTAGTCAAGTTTGTTGCAATGGATTCAATCTTACGAAAATTTGCATTTATACTCAAATCACCAGGTTTTAAGGCACGTAATGCCGCCTTCAATGCAATAGAACGTGTACGTTTATTGTCATGAAAAATATTGGGAATAAAATCCCATGCTTCTTTAGCCGATTGACGGTCCTCAACAACAAGTCGTTGTTGAAGGGTTTTGGACAATGTGATGAAGATCCAAGAAAGAATGATGGTGTCGATCTTTAACCATTTGGCATCGGGAGGTGGTATAGTGCTTGAGGATGCGCCATCCGCATCTTTACCCAAGATATGATCCAAAAGACAATAAACCTAACAAAGATTCTTGAAAAAGTAAACCAAGATGAGTAGTTCATCTCTTCTACATCCAACTTGACTGAAATGAGGTTGTTGAGGTTGGTTATAGTCATTAGTTTGTCGAAATGCAGGATGACGGGTTGTGGAGGATTGGTGACAGTCATGATGTTAGGGCTCGGGAAAAATGAGTGAACAGTGAGCAAAGGTATGGTTGGTGAATCTATGAACGTGGGGTATAAGGTAGGCTTAGTTATTAATGAAACAATAAGATGTGTACGGTTTAAAGTTTTTATTAAAAAGATGGAATGCAACCAAGGAAAACCAAGGTTGACTATTACTGTCAACACAAAGAAGAACAGAGAACTTGATGAATAAAACCAACAACCTTCGACTGGCAATCACGAATACCAACGATCGAAGAATACCACAGTCAAATGGTAATCACACAATACCAACGGTTGACAAAAAACAATAAGTCGACTGGTTATCATACTCGTACCAACGATCGATGAAGGAACGCAGCTTTTAAAAGGAACTAATCTGTAGGGTTTGTGAGGGAAGGATCGGTCTAGGCGACTGATACCATGGAGGTGAATGAGTAAGTGGAATCTACATATGCTTCTTGTACCCGTGACTTCAACCGCATTTCTTTTTCACTAGAATAATTAGACCATTTTTAATGTTTTTTTTCATGTTAATAGAGTTGGATGTTAGGTGCTTTTTATTTGAGGTATTTTAGTGTTAATTTACGGGTTGAATTTTCAAACACAGTTTTACGATTTAAATCAATTATTACTCGTTGTAAAGTGTGTGCATTTTGCTATAATAAGTGTATACTGAATTTTAAACACATTGCTGTCAAAGGTTTCATTTATTTATTTATTTATTTTATTTTTATTATTATATTTTTTTAATGAGCCAGTGAATTCGAATGTTAAAAAGATATAAGACCCAACATATAACAATAAGATATCATAATGGTAACTTGTCGGTTGTGTATCCGGATGGTCATGGACTCATTTCTACTAGTTTACAATAATGAAGTATTTGTTAAATATGTATAAATATACTTGCTAAAAGACACGTGTATTTAAAAATAAAACCTGTTTCCTTATTTTTGACAATCAAACCTGTTTGTTACCTTATTTTTGAAAATAATATTAATGTTTCCTTATTAGTAAATCATATAGTTTCCTTATTAATATTTACGCGTATTAAAGTGGATCAATCCTTGTTGTTTACGTATCCGAGCCGCTAATCAAAGAAAAACAATATCAGCACGTACGCATGGTTTTGATAAGTTTAGAATTATAATTAAGGCTTGGAGCTCAAGTTACGCATGCACGTTTTCTATATATACCACAATAACAAAACAGAGTTTATCAACAACCCTGACTTCCTCAAAGTCGATCATTCCTTGTTCTTCATGGATACGTTAGAGCAGCACGAAGATCGAATAAGTTTGTTACCAGATTGTGTAATTATTCTCGAAATCTTGTCCCGTTTACCAACTACAAAAGATGCCGTTCGAACATCATGTCTCTCCAAACGTTGGAGATCTCTCTGGACCTCAGTTCCTAATCTCGTATTCATAAACAATAATACTACCAACACCGATGAGCCTCACCGCTATTTCTTTTCATGCGTAGATAAAACCATAACTCAGTGTCGCCCCCACCTCAAGCTCAACAAATTCCAACTGCATTCCGTTTACGAGTGTAAATATGAATCGCAAGTCAACAAATGGATCCGTTATGCTATTAATTGTAATGTCCAAGACCTTGATCTACACTTATGGGGTTATACTGCATTTATTAAGATTGTTTTAGATGATTTGCTTTTCAACAATTCCATTTTCACCCATCTTAAACTCTCATGCTCCTTTGTTAATCCAACTGGCACGTTTAGCTGGAAAAACCTCAAGTCTTTGTATATTTCAATGACGGATTTAAATGAAGATTTGATCCAAAATATACTCTCTGGAAGTCCTCGTCTCGAAACATTCACGTTGGACAATTGCTATGGTTTTTGTAACCTTGATATTACTTCAAAGAGTGTTAAGAACTTTGTCATCTCTGGAGACACACCTCCTGATGGCCAAGATCAAGATGGGCATGCATATGTAAAGGCTCCTAATATTTTGTCATTGAAAATTCTAGGAAGTTTTATGTTATGCGTGATTTGGCTGGACGATTTGTCTTCCTTAGTCGAAGCTCACTTTGATTATTCCGACGATGATTATGGGATTTGGGATGAAGAAGAGGAAGAAGAAAGGCTTGGTATACGTATTTATGAACTTCGCCATGTCAAGGAGCTTACACTTGGGGTGATGTGTTCAGAGGTATCCTTTTTGGAAATTTTTTTGTCTTTGTAAATGTTATTTGTTAAATAGTCAAGCATTTTTTTTATTTTATTTCAAGGGATGTGATTGCAATTTACTCATTACTCGTACTATTTTGTGTTTGTAGGTTCTCTCCCGTATGGAAGCTAAAGGTTACATGGCTCCATCGAACATCAAACGCGTTGTTGATGATGATGGTCCTGAAGATGACGACGAGGTTGATTGCTAGATATGTGGCACTTCAAATTCATGTTGGACGGGCCTTGAAATTAGTTATATTTAAAGATAAAAGAGGAATGAATGACCTGATGCTGTGCTTCTGATCTGTTTTTGTTTAAAACTTAATGTTATATTGGGAAGTATTATTGTTGACGATAATAACTTTGTGGAAAGACTAAACTCCTTTAATTGTGTTATTAATGTAGTTCACATATATGTGACAAAAGTGTGGTTGTGCCTTTGTTTGGTTTTGAAAATATTGGGGAACTTGAAACATATATGTGTACGGCTATACATGCAGTACCCCAAATTTCATGTTTTGACAATTAGAAAAACTGAAACTAATAAGCACAAGTAGTTCAACAATAGCTTACGAAAGTACACAATTTAACAAGCAATCACAATAGTATGCTGACATATTGATGTTCAAAAACATTACCATAACATTTGTGAGACATTTTGGTCAATCATGTTGACATCTTGATCTTCAAAAAGATTTGATTCATGAGTGAATTTGTTGCTTTTTCACAAATCTTGTTTTTCATAGTTGGTGATGGGTAATTCATAGGCCTTTTTCTGAGTTACCTTTTGATAAGAGATAAGTGAAAACAAATGATTATTTTATAAGTCAAATATGTTGTTTTTTCACTGTTTTTTTGGTGCAAAGGTGAATCTTATATTAATAATCACAATTGACAATATACATCAATGGATTTAAGAGTAATAGACATGCCCATACTCTTCTTATACTAACCAAACAAACAACAAAACTGGAATACAAAACAACTATCTCAGAATAACACTTTATCAGACAATACATCAATCAAGGAAAATGCAGGCAAATCAACACCAATTTGCAAGCGTCATGCATCTTCAAATTCACCTTTAAAGCACCAATATCATCTAACTACATTTCCATTACACATTCCCACCAAGACCACTCAACCAACATCCACAGTAATCTAAGTAGGAATGGTGAATGGCATCGTTAGGAACCCATAACCCCTCTTGGTCAAGAGCTATACCAGATGAGGTACATTTCCATCTCAAACAATGGCTTCACTCATCTGGGAACACATACCTTGAGGGAGGACCACCCTTACCTCCTTAGCAGTGTATAACTAGGACCATGTAGGTTCATCTTTCACTCCTCACAATTCCTAGTAACATACACCGCCACACCAGCTCACTTTACCCTTCATAGATGGAAACTCACTTTATGTTCAATAACTAGATCACAAACTATCTTGTCCTAAACACCCCATAGTTATCTAACAAAGACCTACTATAAGGTGAAAAGGCCAAAACATATGTGAACTACTTATATTCCAAGGTACAGAGCCATCATCTATAGTGAACTCAATCTCATTCAATTTCCATAAGCAAGGAACTGAAGAGAAAGGTTAAAACCTTTTATATTCAGCAGAAGAAAAACTTGAACCACATCTCTACAATTATGATTCAATGATCAACCTATTTTGATCAATCAAATGATGACAACCATCAAAGATAGCTATAAACCAGCAGGAAACTACATTATGATGTCTACAATCCATATGCATGGATTTCAACATCATGGTACTAGCCATCTGCTAAATGCTTACTTATACCAAACACCCATGTAGGCAGCTAATACAACCAAACTGACCACATTGAAACAAACCTTTATCACTTGCCATCACCGGATATAGTCCCATCTTTGTTTACATAAATTGGATTAACTTCCCACTCTTTTGCAACCTTTAGAACTTTCTTAGTTTTCAGAGCTCTAAGTGACATAATCCTCATCTTTATGGTCTCCACAATGCAGTCAATAAGGGCTTGTTCAGATCTTGTCTCATTATTGAATAATCTCTTATTCCTTTCTTGCCATATAAAATAAACACTTGCACCAAACACCAATCTCCCCACAATACTGTCAATAGAGTTATTGGTCCATTTAGATGCAAAAGTACTAACTAGATCTTTCCATTCATTTGGATTAGCAGTCACATATATCTTCTTCTTCATACTTGCCCACACCCTTTTAGAATAATTACATTGAAAAAACAGGTGACTATGTGAGTCAGGACATGTTTTGCATAAAGGGCATTTGATATTAACTTCATTACTCCAAACCATAACTCTGTCCTGAGTTTGAAGTCTCTCATGTGCAGCCATCCACAGTATAAACATGTGACTTGGTATTCCTTGTGAGAACCATACTATTTTAATCCATTGCACTTCCTGATCAGTAGCCCTTAAGTCTTCCCATACTTTTTTCACAGAGAATTTGACCTTAACACCATCTTTATTTTTCCACATAGCATTGTCTTCATCATCAGTTAACATAGGAACTTGGATAGATTGAAGAATAGGAAATTCAACCAACCACTCTAATGGCCAATTCCAACTGCCATTGACTATCATATCTGCAACCTTTAAATCCTTAGATAAGCCAGCTTCATACAACTTTCTTTTGCTTATAATTTGACATAAAGGCTCATTGTTACTCCACTTGTCATACCACATGGATGCCGTCTTTCCATTGCCAATTTCATATACTACATGAGGTCTTATTTTTTCCCTTAGAACCAATAAATTCCTCCACATCCAACTATCAGAATAGTCATGATCAATATCCCAAAAATTTCTCCCCTTTAATCTCATAGTGTTTACCCATTTTACCCACAAACTATCTTTTTTAGTAGCTATATTCCAAACATGCTTAGCAATGAGAGCCTCATTCCACTTATCAAGATGTTTCAAACCCAAACCCCCTTGATTTTTTGGTTTACACACAGTTTTCCATGCAATTTTGGCCTTACCTTTAGTTAACTCACCTTGACACCATAAAAAACCCTTAAATGCCCTTTCAATGTCTTTCACAGTTGTCTTTGGAATAAAAAATACAGAAGCCCAAAAAATTTGCATTGAAGATAAGACAGCTGCTATTAATTGCATCCTACCTGCATAAGATAGGAATTTGTTCTTCCAGTCTCCTATCTTGGCTTTAACTCTGTCCACAAGCAGCTTACAGTCATTGAGGCTTAGTCTTTTTGTGATTAATGGAACCCCAAGGTACTTAACTGGAAGTTTACCAACTTGAAATGGTAAAATATCAATGATCTTTAGTTGCTCCCCTCTATCCACATTCCCAAAAAAGATGGTGCTTTTGTTCATATTGGGAAGCAGTCCTGACACTTGACTAAATTCCATCAAAGACCTTCTAATGGCCTCCACAGATTGAGTATCACCATTACAAAGAACCAATAGGTCATCTGCAAAACATAAGTGTGTTAATTTGAGAGCAGAACACCCAAAATGGTATTTGAAATTAGTGTTTTGGATATTCTTTGCCATGATGAGGGTGAATACTTCCATTACTAGAGTAAACAGGTAAGGGGACATAGGATCCCCTTGCCTGAGACCTCTTCCTCATTTGAAATACCCATGAATACCACCATTAATGCACACCGAGAAGGAAGAAGATGTAACACATGTTATGATCCAGTTAACCATCTTTTCATGAAACCCAAATTTGATCAAGCTGGCCTTGAGAAATCCCCAATTCACTGTGTCATAAGCTTTAGCTATGTCTATCTTCAAAGAACATCTTCTAGGCCCACCTTTTATGTTATATCCTTTAAGCAGTTCTTGTGCAACAAGAATATTGTCTTGGATTTGTCTCCCCTGAATAAATGCACTTTGATTGATGTTTACAATAGAATCCAACCCTTTCTTCATTCTATTAACAATGACTTTACTTATACATTTGTACAGGACATTGCAACATGCAATTGGTCTGTAATCAGTGACTGTTTGAGCACTCTGAGTTTTAGGAATCAGTGTAATAAGTGTAGAATTCACTTCTCTCAGAAGTTTTCCTGTTTGAAAGAATTCTTTAACTGCTTCGCACACCTCATTTCCAACCACAGACCAAGCTCTTTTGAAAAAACCTGCAGTGTATCCATCAGGCCCAGGTGCTTTGTTGTCATTGATATCAAACATGGCTGCCTTTACCTCTGCATCAGTGACCTCAACCACCATAGCATTTGCCTCTTGAGAAGATAAAGTTCTAGAAAATATATCCCCCAACTGATCTAACCCTTCCACATGACTGGCCTCACCTAGAAATTTAGTGAAATGGTTTATAAATTCCTCAACAATCAAATCACCTTCCACAATGCTTCCATCAGCCTTAGTAACTCTAATAATTCTATTCCTCTGCCTTTTACTTTTTATGACTTTGTGAAAGAAAGCACTATTTCTATCCCCCTCTCTCAGCCATTCAATCTTTGCCTGTTGATATAAGAGCTTCTCTTCATCATTAACGGCTTCTTGGTACTTCTCTAATGCTCTAGCTGCTACTTCTTTAATCTTCTTATCATGAGGATGGGCATCAACTTGAGTTTGAGCACTCTTTAAATCATTTCTGAGCATCTGCACATTTTTGAATATATCACCCTGCTTCCAACTTAGATCATTCAAGCTCTTCTTGAGATTCTTCAATTTTTTCACAACCTTAAACATTTGATATCCACATACATTTTCTTCCCAATGTTGCCTCACAATAGGAATGAATTCAGGTTTATCTGCTATGAAGTTTGCAAACTTGAAGGACTTCTTCTTCTTATGTATAGCCTGAGGGAAGCTAAGAACAGCTGGGCTATGATCAGATACCATATAAGGATGAAAAACAGCAAAGGCAGTAGTGTATTCTGCCAAGAAATCTTCATTCACCATGATTCTATCAAGTTTTTTAGGATACTAGTATGAGGCTTTGAGGGAGACTTGATCCAGGTATAAAACATCCCAGTGAAACATAAATCTTCAATTTCAGTGCTATTTACACAATCATTGAACTCCTGCATATCCTATGTAACATAGGAACCACCAGTAGAATGTTCTTCTAATTTTAAAGTAACATTGAAGTCTCCCATAACCACCCATGAATGTCCTATAGATATCCTTTTAGAAAATTCTAACTCCTTCCACAATTCCCTCCTTTCAGTACCAGAGTTAGAAGCATACACAAAGTTACAATACACACTTTTCTTATCACATCTATTCTCAATTTTGCAAAAAATGCTCTGTTTTAAGATATTAATGACTGCCATTTGAACAAAATCAGCATCCCATCCAACCACTATCCTGCATCCTTCTTTACTATGATGGGTATTAGATACCCATTCCCAGTTATTGAAAACATAGTCACAAATATTTTTTAGTTTTGGTGCTTTTATATGTGTTTCTATAATTGCACATACATGCAATTTATTATTCTGAATAAAATTCCTAATTTCTTTTTGTTTTTTCTTCTTATTCATACTTCTAATGTTCCATACTGCTATGTTGTAATCCATATTAAAAGAGTAAAAATATAGGAATACCCTTAATTCAGAAGGGGAGAACCAATTCCTTCCACTTCATTAGCTGCCAAGGATTGAGCAGCCTGTGATTCATCCTCCAAAACCTCTTCAATATGGTTTACCTGATCCTCCTTTTCTTTTTCTCTATCAGAATCCCATGCCCTTTCAAAGTACTTAATCATATCCTGTGACCAAGTTTTCTTGATCTCACTACTAGGCTGCATTTTTTTATTCAAGTAGCTATCCACAATGGTCATATCTTTCAACATTCTTAAATCTTGTTCCTCATTACTTTCCTCATCAACCAAAGTTGCATACCTGTTATTACTTCCTCTTTTCTCCTTTATTTGACTTTGTGATTTTCCTTTAGAAGCTAAAGCAGGAAATTCTTCTTCATAAACTTTTTCTTTACCATTATTACCCTTTATCTCCATTCCATCCTTCTTCCTAGTCCATTGTTGTCTAGACTGCCAACTATTATTTCTATTGTACTGACCTTGACTAGTAGATGGTCCCTCATTAACATTCCTTTTATTCCCCTGCCCAAATCTATCAAATGCCCCATTCCTTTGTTTTTGCCTTCTAACCTCTTCTTCTTTGTTATTTATCTCTTTTTGCTTATCTGCCTGCATTTCTTTTATTTCCTCGTCAGTCCTTACTCTCTTAGTACAATGCTTAAATTCATGCCCAAATACTCCACAATGAGAACAAGCAACTGGCTTCCAATCATATTCAACCATCACAATTTTAGTCCCTTTCACAGTCTGGTTTTTATCCCTATATTGTAGTTCTATCTGATCCTTGAATTCCTTCTTTGCATCCACTTCAACTAGTATTCTAGCATACTCAGTCCTACCCACACCATTTTGGCAAATGTTAGCAGTCATTGTATCCATAATAAGTGGGATCCTAATACTACTAGCAATTGCACTCAGCCCATCAATAGACCAAGCTTCCATTTGTACCTTTGTAAACTTAACCCATATCGGCAGTTTATCATGCTCAACTTTTTCAAAACCTATTCCAATATCCCATCTCTTAATCATTAAGGGTTTACCATTAACCATCCAGGGGCCTTGTTTCAACACTAGATTCAATCCATTTTCATTACTAAACTTAAACAGCCAACAACCACTACCATTATCAATAACATCTTTTAAGCCAAACTTCCCCCACATTCTTCTCAAATGATATCTCAATTCAGGAAAACTCATTTTATGTCCTACAAAATATCCACACAAAGTTAATTGCCACAATTTACATCCTATATTTACCAATTCCTCCTCAAAAACAACCACTTCCTTTCCCATATCAGTTAATACAGTTGGAACAAATTTCAGCTTATTATTCACTACATCATTTGATTGTTTGGCAACACTAGCATAAGACATTTTATCCTTATTCACATTGGGAGTATCATTAGAAACAGAGATGGAGTCTACCTTCCTAGAAGCATGACTATCATCACTCTGAATGCTAACCTTAGTCTCTGTGGAAACGTAGAGGGGGGGTGAATACGTTACCGTTTAAAAACTTTAGATCTTTAGTATCAAATCGCTTATGAAGCTTGTTATAATATGAAAGTACTAATTATTGTTTGTGACTAATATAAAGCATGGTAAACCAAGTTGTCACACAATCATGAACATCAAACCACATCACAAACAATAGTATAGTGCAAGTATAAAAGTAAAGAGATAAAGAAAGGAAAGTGCAAACCGAACACGAGTATTTATAGTGGTTCGGTCACGGATCTCCTTTCCGCCCTACTCCACTCCCCGAGTACCCAACTCGAGAGTTACTTCACTAAATCAACAAGCTCCCTTCTTGGCGGAGAAAACCTTACAATCGTCGCTTACACTTTTTCCGGTACAAAGCTAAATACCGGGTTCTAGTTCGAGGTAGAACCAACCTAACGTCGCCTATACAATATTTCCGACACTAAGCTAGATGTCGAGTTCTTTTACAAGGGTACAACCACTCCCAATATGTTTTATGGCCCAACATAATAAACCTTGTGTTTTATGGCACAAACACATAAACCATCTAATCTAGTTTGGTGAAAGTGTTGTTATGATGCAATGATGTTTACACTAATGATCCATGACACAAATGTCTAATGGATATGAATAACTACTTCTAAATGAACTTCCATTGATAGGAAGCCTTCATGATGAAGATCACAAGTTCCCTAAACTTCTTGTGATAGATCTTCAACTTGTGGTGAGTGGGGATGACTAGATCTCCAAGATTTCCTTGGTTGATCAAAGAGTATGCTTACAACAAAGATGAATGTTAGAAGCATTATGATCATGATCATTAGGGTGTTTAATGTGTGTTACTACATTGTTAATGATTGATCTAAATGTATGCAAGAAGGTGGAGAAGATGTGCTTTGAAGTTGTGAAGAAATGGGAAAACAATGGGCTTCTATTTATAGCCAAAAGTGGAAAGGAGCGTCCACGGACCACGGACCCCTTAAAAGGGTTCCGTCCTTTATGCACTTTGGTGCCGTGGGTGCCTGACACAAAAACTAAAAAATCTTTCTTCAAATCTTTCCAAGATATTACCAAATCTTACTAAGATCACATTTGATATATTGAGTATCAATCTAACCAAAATATTCAAGTGATCTTCCAAGGATTTCAAAGATGATGCATGACATGATGTAACATGTATTTCCATTTTTAGATTAAAGGTTTATCAAGATAAACTTGTAAAATGTATTATGTAACTAGTTAATAAAATGTCTAGTTACCTTTTGAAATACTTGTGAATGCAACATGTAAGATGAGGTTCGAAATAGAATGGTTAACCTATTAAAATACTTAGTGACTCTAAATGTATTTTAAACATTCTAAATGATTTGTTAATGGGTTTGATCATAATGCCACATAACAAACATGTACGAACCTGTGTTGTAACATACGAGGACTTGAGACATCGAGAGGTGTTGAATGTATGTTGAGACAAAGTGTGATTACAAGTAACTTGTACATTTTACGTTATGTATTACAAGTTACATGTTTGTCATCAATCAAAACAAACGAGACTGTATAGATTAAATATCGTAATATTTGCACTAACAATCTCCCCCTTTTTGATGATGACAAATATATGTAAACGTAATAGAAAGTAAAATGTAAAAGGTTACTTGTATCCTTACTACCTTAACGTTACCTTCTCCGTTTACACTCTTCTCCCCCTTTTGTTGAAACAAAAAGGGCGTGTCCTTGGAGTTTAACTTTATATCTCCCCAAAAAGGCGAGCTTGCATCATCCCTAGTGAAGTTAAACCCTCCACTTCAATCCGTCCCTTGTTTGGTAGCGGATCCATGGATCAAATAAAGAGGCTTAACCTACATCAAGGTTAGTTTTATGCAACAAAAATTATGAGAAATATATAAAAAAGAAAAATGCATAGCAATGTTAGCCTATTTTCTCCACTTTTTATCGAAGCACAAATGCTTGTTAAAAAGTGAGAATGATGCTAAATGCGTGCATGCTCCCCCTTGACGGTTGCTCCCCCTTGTTTGAGGCATCAGGGTATGATTAAAAACCTACAAAACAAATATTAGTGCAAAACTATATTCGTCAGTGGACGAGTAAGTGTTATACAACAAAGTGTGTATAAGATGCAGTCAGTAAATTCTTGACGGAAGCTCCCCTTGCTCTAGGGCGTCAAGATGAACCTTCAAAATAAATATTAGTATAATAGAAGCTTTGTCTTTAGACAAATATGTCATATACAACCAAGTGTATAGACGATGCAATATGAGTGCTTAAAGGATATTCCTCCTTGTTCTAGGGTGTCAAGAAGCACCTAAAATAAGAAAAATAATTGATGCAAACTTCATCCTTAGATGAGTAAGTTATATACAATCGAGTGTATATGATGATGAACCTACAATGAAAAACATTAGTGCAATATATTTCATCTTTTTCACAAAGAAAAATAAGATGTATATATGTGATAAATGATATAATCAAAGATCTCATGAAGTGTAGTCTCCTAATTACAATCATAAGAAAAGTGAGAATATAATATGATAAAAGCCTACAAAATAATTCCTAGAAAGAAGATATGAAGTCTTCCACCAGGTGTGCCACTAGTGGTGCTAGTGTTGGTGTCGGTTTACTAGTAGGATTCATGTGGTGATGGTAGATGACTCGAAATTTACAAAAGCAAGTTTTCGCTAATCCATGGTGGTGATGATTAGTGAAAGTGGTGATGGAAGGTGGTGGTGATTAGGTAGGAAGCTATTAAGGAGTTAGAAAATCGTATGTATAAAAAATATGGATTCATGCAATCCTTTCGTCATGTCAAGTGACCAAAGCTAAGAGGAAAAAAAATATGAATGGACATTGCATTTCAATGATGCATAAGGGTTATGATTTGAATGATTTATTGATGCTAACAACCTATTGTTATGAGCAAGTTCTCATATGCTTCAACCCAAGAATAATCAATAATGCGTTCTATCTAAGAATATATAAAAGTGATAACATGAAGATAAATTCGTTCATTGATTGACACGAATTATAAAAATGACCTATTCTAGGTGACAATGGGAAAGGTAGTATTAGCATGGTTTTGACCGACATGGATGATTATCACTTTGAAAAGAAGTGAAGACAATATGGAAAATACTAATAATAATAATGAGTACCTATATGAGGAGGAGAATGACATCATATAAGTGAGAGTTGGATGGACCAACGTGTTGGAAATGGCTGTTTTGATTAATATATCGTTTGCACTGACAATGACATGCATGATATATGTCAAGCGAGAAAAGGATAAGATCCTATGATTGTGTTCTAGATGGTGAAGTTGTAAGGTGCTAGTCTAAGAAAAATCCTATATGTGGAGATGAAGACGTTTTGTAAAAACACATGATGCGTTTTTCACTTGATGAGGTATTGGTGCGAAAAAGGTTGAACTAGTTGTGGTTTCATGAACCGGCTTTAGCTAAGTGGTGTTTACCTATGTGTTGGTATTGTGGAGTCTAAGAGACATAAAATTTGACAAAATACAATTATGTGAATGGATTTCTCTCCCCCTTAATTGGTGGACATCCAACATAATGTGTAATGTATCAAATAAGGAATGACAACAAAGTGTTTAGGAGGTTATTCGGGTTAACTAAAGAGATGAGCTTAGTGAACTTCATCTTTAAAGTCACGTACCTCTTCTTGATTAATATGAGATGATCGTATGATGAGGCATGTGGTTTCCTAATAAGAAGTGAACAGGATTAGAGTATTGTTATAACTAAATAATGATGGAGGTTATTTTTTGAAAGCGGAAGCAAAAATGAGATTTGGAAAGAGGTCGGTTGAAAGACAAAAATGCAAAGCCAACCCTCTAGAACTTAATTCTATTATATACAAGTGTAGGGGTTCCATAAAGCATAGTACTAATCTACGTAGCAATAAAGGGGATTATGCAAAATGAGCATATAAAAGTTAGAACCAATTGAGATAACAAATGATTTGTTATCAACCTGCTGATAAGGTTTTAAAAGGTACCTTTTTGAGGGGTCATTTAAGCCCTTATTCGATCACTTTTGTATCCGTTATTGCTTAATATCGTTCCTTTTCACTTTTTAGGTCTCTTGAAGGCAAAATGCTGGAATGATGCTTATTTGGACGAAAAGGCGCGAATATACAAAGAAAATGGCCAAAGTCAGAATCGAGACACTCAAAGCTGCTGAAACATAAGGCGACGGCGTCACTGCATATCTGCGACGCCGTCGGTAAGGAATTTTGCGACGGCTCAGAGGCAAAATTGCATGTTTTCAAGGGACGACGTCAGGTTCTAAAGGAGTAGGCCGTCATTACTCAGACGGCCTAGATGCAGCCAAGACGGCGTCAGAGCTGAAGGGGACGGCGTCACAGTCATAAGGTGACGCCGTCGAAAGGTTTACGTGGCCAAGACGAAACCCTAATGACGGCGACACGACGGCGTCACGAAACATAAGGTGACGCCGTCGTAGATGTAATCTTATATATAGAATCCGAATTTTTCAGTTTTTATGTGTAGTCTTTTGGAGTAAAAACCTAAAACCGAACCAAGGCTTTCTTGTGCAGTATTTTAGGGTTCTAAACCCTATTATACATCAAGATAAGTATTTACTTCATTAATTTAATTATGTCTTTGATTATTTGTGTGTATGCTTGCATGTTCTCCATGTCCGGCTAATTTATTTGTGTGTTTGCTTAGGGAATATGAAACTTAGTTATTGAATATTGATTGGTTGATACTTATCTTAGTTGACTAATGATCTAGAGTGCGCTAGATTATTCGTTGTGTACTTAATGCTTGAAATTTCTTTGTGAACTTTAGAATATAATTATCTAGGTAATTGTAGGATAAAGTATTCAAGGACAACCGTAGAGTAGGCGTCTATAAATCACTAGAGGATTTGTAAACAAGACCCTTTGGTAGTTTCAAAGAGTTAGGGAAATAAGCACGCCCTATAGCCTTAGAATCACAACGCAACTAGGAATAAGGACGTGACAAATCAACCATCAATAGGAGATAATTAAGGAGTAGTAAAACCTAAGTAAACACATCTTTAAACTATCATACGAGTACACATCAATTAGACATAGACTATCACAACCTTAGCTTAGATAATTAGATAATAGTAGAGTAATTGGTAGCAATACCAACCCCCCAAATCCAATACCCGAGATTCGTACCTTTTCCATTTCTAAAAAAATATAAAAAGATAAAAAAATAATCTTCCTCAACCTCAACCTTAGCGTAGTAACTTCTCACTAGCATTCCTATTCCCCTAGAGAACGATATCAATACCCGTGGCTTACCCTAATTACTACACTACAACGATTAGGTTCACTGCCTAGGGTGTTATAAAACTTGCTCGAAGAAAAGGAAGTTTCCTTGACCCCGAACGACGCGTGTAGCGTTATCAAGTTTTTGGCGCCGCTGCCGGGGAATAGAATAGCTAGTTAGTAGTCCACCTCGTTTAGGTTTCTTTGCTTGATTCATATCAAGTAAACTTTTTTCTCATTTTTAGCTTTCTCTTAGTCTATCCCCCTTCTTCGTGACCTTTGTTCGTAACACCCATCACTTTTCACCATGGAAGGTGACAACCAACCACCACTCATCAACCCACCACCAAACAACCCGCCAAGAGCCCGTACTCTTGGTGAGTACTCGAGACCAAACCACCTAGGTTATAGGAACACCATTGAGCTTCCCGACCAAGCCCAAACTACGGCCCTGCGATCCGACACCATCCGGTTGGTGCAAAACGGATGTGCATTCCATGGACTTCGTTCCGAAGATCCAAATCAGCATCTGAGGGATTTCCTCAAAATTGTCGATTCCATCGACCTTGATGCTACTACTCGGGAGACCACGCGCTTGCGTCTCTTCCAATTCTCTCTACGGGACCAAGCTAGTAATTGGCTTGAGCGACTTCCCGCCGGCTCCATCTCAAGTTGGGATGATCTTACTTTTCGCTTCCTTGCTCAATTTTTCCCACCGGGGAGAACCACTAAGCTTAGGAATGACATCTTGATGTTCCAACAACGTCAAGGTGAATCTCTCTACGAAGCATGGACCCGATTCAAGGACTTACTTCATAAAGTCCCTCATCACGGCATTGATCTTTGGCTCCAAGTCCAAATCTTTTATGATCATGTCAACTTTCCCACTAAGCGATCCATTGACCAAGCGGCCGGTGGAAAACTTAGTGATCTCACCGCGGAAGAATCATGGGAAATAATAGAGGACCTTGCCCTCTATGACAACGAAAGTTGGGATGACCCCCGTGAACTTCCCAAAACCGTCAAGGCAATCTCCTTGCCTCCTCCCGACCATAGGATGATCGAACTTGAAGATCAAGTCAAATTCCTCATGAGTTCCTACGAGAATCCTAAGTCCTCGCGCCATATAAACAAAGTTTCCTCTTCGTGCGAGCCGTTTTGTGATCCTCATAACACGCGCACTAGCACCCTATCCCCCGAACATGCTTCCGTTGAATACGCATCCTCGCGTAATAATGGAACGGGAGGAAGATTCCCTACAACGCCCGGACCTAGGAATTTCAATGAAACCCGGGAGGCATGGAAAAACAAGCCCGACTTTTACTGGGGACAAACCAAAGAATTCACCTCCAATGATTTCTCGTGGCCCCCACCTAACGGTCCTAACCAACAGAGTATTGAAGGGATGTTGCAAAACATAGTTGCGTCCCAAGAAACCCAAATGGCTAAGCTCTCGGACCACTTTAACCATCAACAAGCCGAGATGGATAGGAAGATAGACAACCTGTTGAAAGCCATAAATGGTGATAGGAAGGTTAGTGCTATCTCGACTCCCGAGCCTCCAGGTGTAGAAATTAAGGATCCAAGCAAGCTTATTAAGCACGTCCAATTCGTCAGTGCCATCACCTTAGTGGAACCGGATGAAACCGATGACGAAGAAGACCAAACATTTGTTGATGATGAAACACCCGAGGAAGAAGATGAAGTAGACAATGACTATTTCAACAAATTTCCTACGGAAGACGAATTATCCCGCCACCCTCACTTAGTGCGTGACCTCCGTCACATGTATGTTAGAAAAAGCCCTAGAATCAAGTTTGGGAACCCTTGGAATCTTAACATACCATGTTGCATAGGACACCTTTTTGTGGCAAAGGCTTACATTGATCGTAAATCCCCAATTAACATAATGACTAGCACCTATTACAATTGGATAATGAAGAAGCCTATCCCAACTAGGCAAGACCTCGATAATCCTAGTGATAAGTGTAATTTTCTGGGTAGAGTTAAGGGATTGCCCGTCTATGTAGGTAGTTTCACATTCCCTACGGACTTCATAATTGTGGAAGATATTAGCACGGCCATAGACCCTAGCTTGTCCCACGTTATTCTAGGAAAACCTTTCGTAGAAAGCACCGGGATGACCTATGACCCATCGTTAGGAGTAGTGCGATTCAAGGATGAGACCGACGACGTAGCCTACCAAATGCCGTTTAAGATTGAGAAGCTTTCATCACTCTCCAATGATGAAAAGGAACTTAAACTGTCGGTCTATTACCGTAATGATGAGGATAGGGAAAAGGGAGTAGATTATGTTATGGCTAAGCTTTTCGGGTTCTATAAAGATTGTTTGAATTTAGGACCGAAATATAGGACCGAGTGGGGAGAGGGTGAACTCTTAGAAAGGAGTATCATGGGACACTTCTACAACATGGAACCCCCCGATAGAGACCGTCAAGAGGGCGGTGATGCAAAAATGTAGGAGTAGGACTACGAGTCTAGCTACAAGACTCTTAAATAAAGAAAAGCGCTTCGTGGGAGGCAACCCATGCTTAATTGTTTGCTTGTTAGTGTCATATATCTTTTATTAATTGTTTGTCCTCATGTTTGAAATTGTAAAAATGCTTTATTTTGTTTTTAACCTCGTCTTAATTACATATAAAGGTATTTTACATAAAGGATAAGTGTAGGGAGGATTACACACATTTTCATAAGAAACGTAAACATGAGAATAACAATTAACTAAAAGATATATATGTTTGTTTGTTCGAGTCAAATGCTTGTATCGAGTCATAATGGATGTTTTTGCAGAAGTTTTTCCAGATTTTAAAGATGCAAATTTTCCAGAATTTTTTCCAGAAAATCGCAGACCAGTTTTTGTCAGGATAACCTGACGGCGTCAGGATTGCAACCTGACGGCGTCAGGAAGGAATAAAAACATCAGCTTACTTTTTCTCGTTTTCTGAGCTACTTGTAAAATTTTGGAATTTTCCAGATCTTAATTTTCAAAACAAATTCTGTAAACATCCATTACACAAGCATTATATCCTAGTTTAAATCGAGTCTTATGTATATTATTACCGCCGATTTTACGCGAAGGTTTCGTTTGTTTTCTTCTAGTGTGCAGGTTTAGTTTGTCAAGAAGAAGTTACACAAGTTTGGAAGGAGCCTTTCACGCAAAAACTCTTCTTGGAAAAGACTTAACCACCACTTTTTACGGATCCTACCGAGCTAATCAGGGGAGTATTAGTTTCTTTCGTTTTTAATTACCTTCTATTATCATAACTTTGATACTTTCGGGGAACATTGGGGACAATGTTCAGTTTAAGTGTAGGGAGGGAAAATAAAACGGGAACTTTGAAACTATGCTTATCCTTGACTGTTTGCTTTGTCCAAGTGTATTTGTGTAATAAACCATGAGAAAATGTAGGTTAGGGTAATTTTAGCCAAATTTAAAATTTTTTCATGACGTATAAGAGTGGGCCATTAGTCTTAACAAAAGCGTCTCATGGATAGGAAGTTGCATGACTAGCACAAAAACCCTTACCACCTAAATTCCACCCAAAATGTGAGGATCGCCCTTAGATTAGTAGGAATTAAAGCATTCATCTTTAATGCTTAGAGTGTGAACCGGTAGTATATTAGATTCTAGAACTTGTTTTGTGATGCATTCCGAGATCGCTAGTGAGACTACACTTGTGTAGTTAGGAATAACTAAATGATAAGAGGCATTAGGATAAACCCTTGTTTAATACCTGTAATATAATTACTTCTTCCATATCGGTTGAGTAATTCCCCCACACCCTTTGCGTTGTACTCATCTTTAGTACACGATACCCCTAGTTAACCCCTCAGAGCCTATCCTTTTCGCGGTTCTCGTGATGTTTCGGTTTTTCCGGAATATCAATGAAGAACATTGTTTACACCCCACCCCCAAATATACACCCAAATCGCCTTAGCATACCTTTATTGCACTCACTTTTAGTGCAAATTTATGTTATCACCCAAAACCCTTAGTTCAATTATCTGGTTGCTTGCATGAGTTGCTAAGTCGAGTCATATCCTTTGTATACAGTTTTGGGATGATTGGGATTCATGGGAAAAGTTAAAGTTTATGAAACATAGGAAAGAGAACGTTAAACTCAAATTCCCTTTGTTTGCATAATAATGTACTCCAAGTGTTTTGATCTTTTCAATTCGGGTCAAATTAGTGTTAGAGTAATAAAAACTCAAGTGTAGGGATGTGTCTATAAATCCCTATCATTTTGATGTACCGTAGAGGATGGTAGAGTAAAAGTGTATGCAAAAAAAAAAAAAAAAAAAAAAAAAAAAAAAAAATCGAAAAAAAATAGAAAAAAAAAAAAAAAAAAAAACCATACGGGCTACCATCCTACATCTATCTTTTAAATTATGTTTGTTTATTTTCGTTGCCTAGAGTTTTAGAGTGTCGAGTCTTGGCTTAGCAACGCCATTCTTCGTATACTTGCAACATAGAGATTTTTGACTATCCACCACTATATAGCCTATCCCACCAAACCCTTATTTCCCTACCGTAAGCCTAACGTTACAACCCTTTAAAGACCTCTTTGATAGTCTTTCCTAGGTGCTTACGCCAAAGCGACGGAGGTTTGATCTATTCTCAAGCCTATGGTAATATATGTACTAGGACCGGTTAATGAGTGTTTATCTTCCATTTCCGATTTGTTATATTTCATATATACACCCGAGAGAGATGAGAGTATCCAAACACCCCATGTGAGGTGCTAGTATGTAATTTCCGTGCTTGTTATGACTTTTGCGGGGCTTATATGTGTTGTGGACCGTTTTGAATGGATGCTTCATGACCCCTAACTTATAAATTAATTGGCTAAAAGCACATTTGCTTGAGGACAAGCAAATACCAAGTGTAGGGATATTTGATAAGGTTTTAAAAGGTACCTTTTTGAGGGGTCATTTAAGCCCTTATTCGATCACTTTTGTATCCGTTATTGCTTAATATCGTTCCTTTTCACTTTTTAGGTCTCTTGAAGGCAAAATGCTGGAATGATGCTTATTTGGACGAAAAGGCGCGAATATACGAAGAAAATGGCCAAAGTCAGAATCGAGACACTCAAAGCTGCTGAAACATAAGGGGACGGCGTCACTGCATATCTGCGACGCCGTCGGTAAGGAATTTTGCGACGGCTCAGAGGCAAAATTGCATGTTTTCAAGGGACGACGTCAGGTTCTAAAGGAGTAGGCCGTCATTACTCAGACGGCCTAGATGCAGCCAAGACGGCGTCAGAGCTGAAGGGGACGGCGTCACAGTCATAAGGTGACGCCGTCGAAAGGTTTACGTGGCCAAGACGAAACCCTAATGACGGCGACACGACGGCGTCACGAAACATAAGGTGACGCCGTCGCAGATGTAATCTTATATATAGAATCCGAATTTTTCAGTTTTTATGTGTAGTCTTTTGGAGTAAAAACCTAAAACCGAACCAAGGCTTTCTTGTGCAGTATTTTAGGGTTCTAAACCCTATTATACATCAAGATAAGTATTTACTTCATTAATTTAATTATGTCTTTGATTATTTGTGTGTATGCTTGCATGTTCTCCATGTCCGGCTAATTTATTTGTGTGTTTGCTTAGGGAATATGAAACTTAGTTATTGAATATTGATTGGTTGATACTTATCTTAGTTGACTAATGATCTAGAGTGCGCTAGATTATTCGTTGTGTACTTAATGCTTGAAATTTCTTTGTGAACTTTAGAATATAATTATCTAGGTAATTGTAGGATAAAGTATTCAAGGACAACCGTAGAGTAGGCGTCTATAAATCACTAGAGGATTTGTAAACAAGACCCTTTGGTAGTTTCAAAGAGTTAGGGAAATAAGCACGCCCTATAGCCTTAGAATCACAACGCAACTAGGAATAAGGACGTGACAAATCAACCATCAATAGGAGATAATTAAGGAGTAGTAAAACCTAAGTAAACACATCTTTAAACTATCATACGAGTACACATCAATTAGACATAGACTATCACAACCTTAGCTTAGATAATTAGATAATAGTAGAGTAATTGGTAGCAATACCAACCCCCCAAATCCAATACCCGAGATTCGTACCTTTTCCATTTCTAAAAAAATATAAAAAGATAAAAAAATAATCTTCCTCAACCTCAACCTTAGCGTAGTAACTTCTCACTAGCATTCCTATTCCCCTAGAGAACGATATCAATACCCGTGGCTTACCCTAATTACTACACTACAACGATTAGGTTCACTGCCTAGGGTGTTATAAAACTTGCTCGAAGAAAAGGAAGTTTCCTTGACCCCGAACGACGCGTGTAGCGTTATCACCTGCAAAACAAATTTGTTAGTTACAAAAGATGTTAACATGATAGAAATCAAATGATAACATATTATATAAGCAGAAACACATTGCACTTTAGTAGACAAGAAATCACCATACAAGATAGCATCAAGACAATCATATTATGCAAGAATACAACTTTATTCAAGACATTTCATTTTGAGATTGTTTTATCGTTAGACTTAGACGCTTAAGCATACTTGGCTTGTAAATTAACACAACAATCTATGTGATTAATTTGTAAGATAAAAAGGCTTCTAAAAGTTTGTCATACCAAAAGCACTTTGACATATTATATGTGCACATGTATTAAACAAATAGTGTGACAAGAAGCAAAAGAAACAAGATGAAAGATTTTTGCAAGCCATGTTTAAGACATAACAATTTGGAGCATGTATCATTTGGATCATACTACACATAGATATAATGAATGCCAACTAATAGCTTTCAAACACAAACTTATCATATCAGAATTATCACGTATCAAAATGACATATTATGATTTCATAAGTAACATGTTAATCATGCTAAAACTAATTCAAAAGTAAGTATCATGCAAATAAAGTTTTAGGTTTAAACGTTTAGTAGCATGAAACAAGAATACAAGCATTATAAAGATAAAACCGTACTAAGGTTTACACATTTGACTAGTTATCAAACACTAAGATAATGTCAAATCAACTTATCGTATCAAACAAGAACATGTAATCAACACATGTAAGTGCAATGCAAGTAGTTTTAGAAAAAGTCATATATACTACTTGTTTGATTAGTATTCCTAAGGCGAGGCAAACTATCAATGTTTTAACACTTACTTTAGGCAAGTATAGGAATACAGATTTTTCAAGTTGGAGAATGAATATGAGACTATTACTAGCGGTGCTCAATTAAGGCTAAACACGACCATTTTTACGGGTGATTCCACATACCCAACTTCTCTCCAGGAAGCAATTCAACCGTTAGGTCAAATTGAGTTTCTAGTGCAATAGGTTCTCAAGTAGTCATTCTCATGTTAGAAAGATGGGAACTCCTACTTTTGCATATTAAAGTGCATAAAAGATGATAGTTTACCAATACTTGGCTTAATGTGACTTAACTAATATGCAATATAACTAAGGTGATGAAGACGTCATGTTATACACATGAATTTTAACAATTGTGTGTTTGATAAATAATGTGTTTTAATCTTGTGTTTAGAATCTAAAGTTGTTCAAATTACACAGCTAATTGTATGATCTAATGGATGACATCTTGTACTTTAAATGTGAATTGATCATCTAAGACTAGAGAATGGAATATGTTAAACTAAGAACGTTCTCAAGAAAGCTCTTTGGAATATTATTTAACAAGAATCTAAGTGAGGTTACCAACTTCAATAGATCTTGTGTATGCTCTAAAGATGTGTAGTTTTAACCTTGGATGTGCACTTGGTTTGAGCAAGGTTAGGTTATGATGTACGCTTGAAAGGAAATAGATACAAATAGTATCTTTCAACAAATGAGATTATCCCATGGGATAAAGTCATCATGCTTATGAAAACAAGTATGACAAGATGAATTGGATATGCTAGTTCACAGAACTTGTAGATGTTTGTTTTAAGATCATTTAGCCAATGAGGTGTAATGAAATCTCTTGTAACACAACTATTTATGTCGCAAGAGTGATGCATAGGATATACAATATCCTTTTAACAAGATGAAATCTTAACGCATGAATCTTAGTCATAATGTTCTTCAAAACATCATGTTTTCCTAAATGAAGATATGAAGCCAAAGTGTTTGAATCGAATAGTCCCATCTAAATAAACTTGGTCTCAAGATTATATTCACTAGATGATGACAAGAGGAATTCACTCGAGTTTCTTATGTATACTCCTCAAAAGTCATTGTTGCTTGGGGTGTATGATGTTGGCTTTGAGATTGCATTTTTACATATGTTGTTAAAATGTTGATTTGAGGTTTAACGAAATTTATGCAGAAGTTTAACGACGAAGTATTACTAATACTTTGATAATTTGTGAAGGTAGTACTACTTATACCTAGTGGAAATTGACAACAATTACCAAGAGCACCATGCTTATTTGATAGTTGAGGTTCTAGCCATAATGAATTATCTAAGTCCTTATATGTTGGAAAGGATGATGGTGGGTGATTTTGGTGGTGGAGTTGGAGTAATCAAGTTCACATCTTGAATGGGTGATGAGATGTTGAGAGGTAATGAGTCTGAGGATGAAGAGCTCAAGTTAATGAAGCAACAAGATCGAATGCTAATCCTAGTGGTTTTCTTAAGTGGCTTAATTGAGGTTAAGGATTTAGTCATTTTGACTTTGCTTTAAGAAATGCTAAGCTTGAGGAAAAGTAACAGTGAAGGTGTGAAAATGATCATCTTGAATGTGTCGATTTATGGAACTAAGGATTCATGGATTTGATGTTAATCCATACAAAGATGGTAGTTTCTAATGAGATGGAAGTGTCTAAAATCATGTCAAACATCCTAAGTTAATCCATTGAGGATTTGTTGAGTGAGGTATGAAAGATATGCATTAACAACTATCCTAGAAACGAAGTTTGGTAAATTAGATTGCAGGTTTTAGTAAAATTCAATAACTTACCTGTAGGATTCACGGCACCATTTCTTTACACAGGCGGAACCCTTAAATTGGTGCCGCCTGGTCCGCTTGTACAGGTATGGCGGTACCAAAATGCATAACAGACGGTACCAATCATTTTGGTGCCGTCTAATCCGTGGATACCAGAAAAGTTCACAGACCCATTTTTTAGGTGTCGGGGAGTTTTCCGAAACCTGAAATTTTGCTTAAAACATGTGACATTAATTACTTCTAGTTAGGAAAAGTCGATAACACATATACAAACATAGTGGAGCATAGACTTTGACCAAGGGCTAACGATTTTCACATAAAAGTGAAAATGGGTAAAACTTGATAACACACTTGTGCTATCCACCTGCATAAACCGGTTAGCATACAACATTGTTTTCAGTCATATTATCATCCTACAAAGTAAAAACAAATAAATTACATCATACAACATTGTTTTTGTCCATGTACCAAACACTCTCTTAAAACCTCCATTTTTTCAAAGTACTTGACTAATTTACTTAGTACTCATTGCTAAGCGAGTCATGATATTTCATAAGTTATGCGAGATGTTAGTATAACATATGCAAAGGAAGTGATCTAAGTCTATAAGTGATGGTAAAACAATTTTCCAACTAAGTGCACAAAATCTAGCAAATGTCCTATTGTGCATAAACAAGAAATCGTCAAGCAAGCGAATAAATAACATGGCAAGATTGACACTTATATTATGCAAACAAACAAGTGTAAACAACAATTTGAAAATAAGCAAGCAACATATATGCAAACAACATAAACAAGTGGTCATTTAGCATAGCATAACAAGAAAGACACTTTTCGTCATTTTGCGTTTAAATATGACGATGTATACCAAGCTTGATTAGTTTCCTTTAAACATATTACCAAATTATTTAGTTTCAAAGGAAGTTGTATCAACGTTCTAAGAATACCAACTTAAATTGCTTGATTCAAAAATTTGAGTTTTTATATTAAAGCGAAACTCAATATTTTAGACATATTGTAGTATTTGGTCTATTTCACTTATTTAAAATTAGACTCAGGCCATGAAAGTATTTTTAAGTGAAAGTAGACTCAATTCCCTTTAAAATGATAGGTGGCTCGACTCGTACGGACTTACGGTTAATTAGTTATGATTTTTTGAAGTTACCCAAAAAACTGCATACTGTACACACGGATTCCACGGAACCAAATAAAGGGATCCGCCCTTTATAAGATTTGGTGCCGTGGTCCTCTGAGACAGATTCACCAAAACTAGTATTTGACGTAGAGAAAACGTGTGTGACTTACTAGATTTCATAGTAAACATATAATACACATATTTAACAACATATCTACTTATGTAACTTATCTTAAACATTTACGGAGGTGATTTTTCAACTAAATTTATAGTTATCCCAAACACTCCTTTAAAATCATATTTTTCGTAAATTTTCTATAAGTACACAATACAATACTTACTAGTTCTTTCAACAAACTTTTTATTTTATTTTTCAAGAAAACCTTTAAGCTTGTATATAAAGTTACATTTAACAACAAAATTTCTAAGTATAACAAGCAAAGCATTTTTCATATTATTTTTCGCTTCAATGGTAATTTGATACATGGATCGTACTCTATTTTAAAAACCATTTGTTTTGAAAATACGAGCTACGTGGCTCTGATACCAATTGTGGAAACGTAGAGGGGGGGTGAATACGTTACCGTTTAAAAACTTTAGATCTTTAGTATCAAATCGCTTATGAAGCTTGTTATAATATGAAAGTACTAATTATTGTTTGTGACTAATATAAAGCATGGTAAACCAAGTTATCACACAATCATGAACATCAAACCACATCACAAACAATAGTATAGTGCAAGTATAAAAGTAAAGAGATAAAGAAAGGAAAGTGCAAACCGAACACGAGTATTTATAGTGGTTCGGTCACGGATCTCCTTTCCGCCCTACTCCACTCCCCGAGTACCCAACTCGAGAGTTACTTCACTAAATCAACAAGCTCCCTTCTTGGCGGAGAAAACCTTACAATCGTCGCTTACACTTTTTCCGGTACAAAGCTAAATACCGGGTTCTAGTTCGAGGTAGAACCAACCTAACGTCGCCTATACAATATTTTTGACACTAAGCTAGATGTCGAGTTCTTTTACAAGGGTACAACCACTCCCAATATGTTTTATGGCCCAACATAATAAACCTTGTGTTTTATGGCACAAACACATAAACCATCTAATCTAGTTTGGTGAAAGTGTTGTTATGATGCAATGATGTTTACACTAATGATCCATGACACAAATGTCTAATGGATATGAATAACTACTTCTAAATGAACTTCCATTGATAGGAAGCCTTCATGATGAAGATCACAAGTTCCCTAAACTTCTTGTGATAGATCTTCAACTTGTGGTGAGTGGGGATGACTAGATCTCCAAGATTTCCTTGGTTGATCAAAGAGTATGCTTACAACAAAGATGAATGTTAGAAGCATTATGATCATGATCATTAGGGTGTTTAATGTGTGTTACTACATTGTTAATGATTGATCTAAATGTATGCAAGAAGGTGGAGAAGATGTGCTTTGAAGTTGTGAAGAAATGGGAAAACAATGGGCTTCTATTTATAGCCAAAAGTGGACAGGAGCGTCCACGGACCACGGACCCCTTAAAAGGGTTCCGTCCTTTATGCACTTTGGTGCCGTGGGTGCCTGACACAAAAACTAAAAAATCTTTCTTCAAATCTTTCCAAGATATTACCAAATCTTACTAAGATCACATTTGATATATTGAGTATCAATCTAACCAAAATATTCAAGTGATCTTCCAAGGATTTCAAAGATGATGCATGACATGATGTAACATGTATTTCCATTTTTAGATTAAAGGTTTATCAAGATAAACTTGTAAAATGTATTATGTAACTAGTTAATAAAATGTCTAGTTACCCTTTGAAATACTTGTGAATGCAACATGTAAGATGAGGTTCGAAATAGAATGGTTAACCTATTAAAATACTTAGTGACTCTAAATGTATTTTAAACATTCTAAATGATTTGTTAATGGGTTTGATCATAATGCCACATAACAAACATGTACGAACCTGTGTTGTAACATACGAGGACTTGAGACATCGAGAGGTGTTGAATGTATGTTGAGACAAAGTGTGATTACAAGTAACTTGTACATTTTACGTTATGTATTACAAGTTACATGTTTGTCATCAATCAAAACAAACGAGACTGTATAGATTAAATATCGTAATATTTGCACTAACAGTCTCTTTCTCAGCCACACTTCCCTCATTCACTTGCTCAACACTCTTATGTTTCCTGCTAATATCATTCTCTTTCTCAGCTACAATTCTCCCTTCCACTTGCTTAGAAGTTTCTGCTGAGACATTACCACAAACACTTTCACTATTTGTATCTGTACCAGTAACACTATTCACCTCCCCTCCCTGATTCATCACAACACTCTCATTTACACTTCTATTATTCACATATCCATTATTAATAGTATTCCCACTTTTCCCTACTGATTCACTATCCACAGTACGCCTCTGACTTAAGCTACTCATTACATGATCATTATACTTAGTAGGAACCTTCAATTGTCTCTTTGATAACTGTTGTTTCTTTTTATTCGACATTATAGCTAAGTATTAAGACTAATTACCATAAGTTGTACAAACATTACACTACTGATCTACTACTACACTGGAATTGACTGGATAACATGATTTAAGCACTTATTGTTTTTTGGGGGTTTTTGAAACAATCACTAAAATCAAAAATTGAAACGATAAAGATATGCGCAATGAATTTCTGAGTCGCTCGATCCGTTTAGATTTTGATTTAGTGTATTAAAAAGAGCTTGATTGAAGGTTTTTGATGTTTTTTAATGGTGGATAGTTTTTTCACTGTTGTACGTTGTAGCAAATTAGCCTACATGTGTTTGCACCCAAAATATCACATAACCGTATATTAAAGATTCAAATGTGCACAGAATAGTAAAATGACTAATTAGAAAAACTGAAGCTTCTTCCTTCACATTGTTGGGTAGCTGCGGTTTGAGTCTCCTCCAAATTGAACGGTTGACCCGTGATACCTCTTAGAACTTTCAAGACTTTCCCACATCTTCGGTCTAGAGGTTGGGTGAGCTTGAGTGCAAAGGAGAGCGAGTTCCACGGCTTTTTCTAGCTCTCCTTCTTCATAACAGCCTTTTAGATTTCTATCTATCATCACTTGCAACCGTTTTTCTTCATATAAAGTTTTTATCTGTGTATGTAACATGAACCGAGTCAACGCATTGCCTTTAACCAATTACACAAAAATATTTATAGTTTGATCATTCCCTCATATATATGTAAACATGCATGCTTACCAAATCAAGGATCATTCCCTTTTGAACTTGACCATTGCCAGCATCTAATGCCTTCTGCCGTGTTATCAGTTCCAATTAAAAGAAGTATGCCAAATCCGAAAACAATCTGTTTTCTCAGAAGATTGTCCGGTTGAGATACCTCTAACCGAGGTGCTGACATGTGAACCATGGGGGTCTAATAGCTTAGCAAGACCAAAATCACCAACTACTGCTTCAAAATTGTCATCTGGCAAAATATTTGCAGTTTTAATGCCGCTGGTTACACTGCTCATGCAAATATGCAGTTCCAAGTGCAATATGCATTCGTCTACTCCAATCCAAAAGTGGTGTTTCCGGACCACAATCAAATCATAATTTGAACGACTTAGGGTCTCCCCCCACCTATATATCTCACGTCCTTCTCAGGCGTACTTGACTTGATATAAATCCCCGAACCCATGCTCCCCGAGACACCCAACTAGCTATTAGCTATACCCAGAGGGATCAGTCCTTAGATACCATTTGTATAACTACACGTTCAATAACTCCAAACGAGCTACAACATGGCAATAAGTTATTCTTAAATGACCAAAAGGGTTATAAGGGGCACGGTGTTCATAATTCGAGCGACTGTGGGATGAATAGTCACTAACTCCCCAAAATTTGTTATTCTCGTCCTCGTCAACCCTATATAGAAACCCAAATAGAATTCCACACCGATTATCCCTTCCAACAAACTAAACCTCTAGGGTCACTTCTCTTATCTATGATACGGCCCTGCCTTCAACTCTCCCATATCTCAACAACCCATTAATCATCATCGTCCAAGAAACCACATTTCGGTCAGGCATTGCATCAAACAAATCAAAACCCACATCCAAATTCCCATAATCAAAACACCCTTTTAACATCGAGTTCCACATAACACTATCCCGCACAGGCATTTCGTCAAACACCTTCAACGCGTCACGAAACCAGTTGTTTCGTAAATAGCTTTTAAATTTTTTGGCTTATATAAGTTTATTATGTCATAAGCTCAAAACCAAATAAGTCATAAGCCGGCTATATAAACCGAAACAAACGCCCCCTTATAAGTCTCAAAATAAGTCAGAAAAATGATTGTTATATCTAATAGCCATGTCTACTTGTGTGTCTGATTATGTGATCGGTTGTTTTAAAAAGAATTATTGGTGAGAATTTGGAGTCGGAAAATGCATAAAACACTTGTCAAATGATTTATTGTTTAAACATACCAGACGAGTACCCGTGCATATCAATTAGATTTTCTAGCGGCAAACAACTATAGTGCGATATTGTGGTTAAGTGTTTCGTGTATTGTTTATACATAAAACGTGAAATATCAAAATGTAATTGCAATAGTTTGTATCATGCGATATTTTACTAAAAAAAATCTCAACACTTTCACTTTCATCGATCATACTATAATTTTTTTTCCGTCTAACTACTAAAACTTGATTCTCTACAGTTGGCGTTGGAATTTCTTCTTCATCATCATCATCGCTATCATCATCTGAGATGACAATAACATCATACCAGTTACAGATAAACAAATTCGGATTAAAAACAAAATGGAATTGGGAGCAGGATGAAGTTGTATATAAACAAACAAAAATAGTGTACAAGTAAGTGTTATATAAACGATCATGAACTAAAACAGTAAAACAACAACGACAATTAAAGGATCACGATGTGCTAACCTCAACATCAACATAATTTTTTTTTCATTGAATTTCCTCAACTTAACTATAAATTGCTACAAAAGTAACAAAAAAGTTATGGTATTTATATAATAAAGATTATGATAATAGTTTAAAAACTATCAAATTTACTTTTTATTTTAAAATGTGTAATTGCTTCAAGTTACTATTTCCTAGTTTCTAGTTGTACTTCCCATTTAATTAGTAGTTGTTTATCTATACTATCTATAATGGAAAAACAGTGAAATGTTGAAAATGTGAAAAGTTGAAAGTCAGATGAGAGAGAAAAATAAAAAGGTACCCAAAATAAAAATGTTAGAAACGCAGAAGTCTCTCTCTCACACGCACGAAACCTATCTCAAAACTACCAAAATACTCTCATCTCTTCCCACCGCTGCTACTCGCACCATCACTCAAACGCCACCACCACCCGACGCCACCACCATTGGACTCCAAGACCACAGAAGCCAACGTACCACCGAGAGGAACCACTAAGACCTACGACCATCAAAAAGGTTTTTCAAGTTTTGAGGCAATCTTTTGAGATTTTTAATTGATCAATGAGTTTTGAAGGGTTGTTTTTTTATAGATCTATAGATTTTATTTGTAGATGTGTATCTATATTTTTTATTTATAGATCTATGTATATCAACAATTTTGGTGTTTTTTTTCTGTGTCGCCGCTTTTTCGCCGGAAAAAGCCGCCGCCGCCGGGAAGTGTTTCTACCGGCAAAACCCACAACTAAATATTGAGGTAATTTTTGTTGAGTAATTTCATAAATCTTTTTTTTTTTTCTTTTTTTTCTTTTTTTGTTGGAATTAATGAAGAAGACAAGCTATAATTATTAGGTTTTGAGGTCGACTAGAAAGATCATGAGTCAAATTAGAAGAGTGAGCATTGAAGTCTCCTATCTATTGTGTCTGTTTCGTATATATACGGTATTAGGTGTTTTGTATAAACCTGGAGATAAGTCCCTCGGTCTAGAGATGATTGTGTCAACTCACCTTTCACACGATCACCTTGCCTAAACCAGGTGCCTCGTCAACCTTCGTGCCATCTTGCCTCGTCAACCTAAGGGGCTTGTGACAAATAAGTGTTGGATAGGTCTTTTCTTTAGCAGCGTTTTTGCTATCTAATATTGAATATTTCTATCAAGAATGTTACATTTTAGGCTGTTAGCCTATTATTCAACTCATCCGCTTATCCATTGTACCTTTGATCGACACTTTTTAGCTCTAGACGATGGTTAACGTTGTTAAATCACGGCGGTGTCCTCATATATTAGGATTTCGTGAAGTGCAATAGATGGTTGTTTTACGCATATGTTTTAGTCACACGATAATGTATATATGCTGGATGTTTGATTTACTTTTTGGTCATTCTTTTTCTTTTTTTTTTGCAGCAATACATGTGTGACTTATTTGACAAGTATGTAGTAGTTTAGCATGACACATACAAACAAGGAAAAATATCTGTACTCTGAGTAAGGTGTTTTAATGCGTCAATTTGTTAGTTTGGTTATCTTATACTAATCTCAGAAGAGTAATATATTTTGTATCTTCTATATAATGTCATTAGTACAATTTTAGATTTTCATTCTGTTAAAGACTTGGGTTTGGTGTTTAATGATTGTAACCACTATTATTAGTTAATGCATGCGTGTGAAACAACTATATATTAATTTGAAATCTATATTAGCACCATGTGGATATTGGGTGTATTTCAACTTGGTATGACTGGATATGTGCCTCGCATGTACCCAATCACAAAATTAACATAAGTATCTTTCTTGTTAGGGATATACAGAGTGGCTTGTTTTCAAAAGTTGTTTCAATAAATTGTTTTTTCAAATATAATTTAAAGTAGTTTGATACCTTCATGTGAACAAAAAGGTTTGAGATATCTGGAAAGTTAAGCCTTATGCATATAGTTCTATAAAATTCCAAACACTTCATACTGTTTAATGAATTGTAATATAGGTATTTTTATATTTAGTTTATTGTATTTAAACTATGTTGGAATTCTACATATGTTCGTGAGATTAATTCATTTTGATTTCTCGTTGGATGTTTTAAGGTCTTGTTTCCTTTTCAGCTACATGGGATTTTTATGGTCATAAATATATGCATAAACTTTAAAGTGTACTCATTAAACCTTGTTCTTTATGTGTTAGGCTTTCCTGATGTCAGGTCTTCTACAGAGGCAATATTGTCTCATTCATGAGGAGATTTTTCTCTGGATCGATCATTTGATTCTGAGTATCACATGAATGTGAAGTGAACCACCAACAGCTGAAGCAGACTTATCGAGAGCAAATATATTGTGAACTCTTCAAGTTAAAAAGCTGAAGTTTGTGGCTCACCTGGAATACTTGCTTCGATGCTCTTAAATATGCGGAACAACGCCATTACCATGCTCCATTTCCTTTAGCTGATAAGGTTAGTTAACTTATTGAATGGGAAATGCTACTGATTCAATATTTATTACGCCTTTGGATCCAATTGAATTTAAAGTAATTAACAATCAGAATCTTTGAGAACACATCTTACAATCTAAAATCAGTTTTGTCTCTAGCATTAAATGGGAAATGCTAGGGAAGTGTTGTATTGTTGCCTTAGTTCGAGCTATTAAAGGTGTTCAAGACTAGCACTTATTCAAGTTTTCGTAGCTTAGGTGGGTAAATGACATCTGCAAATGCACCTTATAATACTATGATGTGCATTTACCTGATTGATTTTCTTATATCAGTTACATAGTTAATTGCTATACAATTATGTCTTTGGCCTTTTTGTTCAATAATCACGTATAAGTGAATATTGTATCAGTAGCATTATAATGAAATGTTGATGAAAGTTATAAAGTTCCGGAGTAGTAGACGTGTACAGGTATATGGACAGTTACTTGTTCAGTGTACATGCTACCCTTACCACAATGGTTTTAGAATGTCATTTTGACTAGCAAGGATTCTTACTATGTAATATTTTTTGCGAAATATTATCTTAATCTTAATCTTAATAACTATCTATAAAGAGTTTATGGTCAACATGGTAAGTATATGAGATTCAAAGCAATATGCATCATTCAAAGCATAGAATTCTATGGTCATGAAGGAATTTGTAATGTAGTTTTGGAAAGTATTTATAAATACGTGGTGAATAAGTCATGTGTTTATGTTTTGTCAATTTTGATTGTAATTGTAGGAAGCAATTGCTTAACTAATTTTCAATTTCATTAGTTGCTACAAGTCACCAATAAAGTCATTTAGGATTCCATTTATAGAAGTTTTAAAACTACCACGAGTTTTTGAATTCTTCGATTTGAAATTGTTAATTAAGTAAACTATTTATGAAAACTACAAACTTTTATTACTATTTTCGTTTATAAACCATCTTATTTTCATTCACTTTAAGTAGTGTAAGTGTTTAATTAATGTTTTGAAAACCGGGTCTCTAATAGACCCGGTCGAGTCACCAGGTTATCTGTTCAGCCGATTCGACCACCGGGTCAACCCGGTCTTCAACAAAAATTAAATTTATATATTTGGAATGATACATAAAATTATATCTATTATCTATTACTACATATAAAAGAAATAATAGTCAAAGTTGAAATGTTGAAAGTTGATAGTCAAATGTGAGAGAAAAAAATTGGAAATATTAAAACCGGAAGTCTTGTATCTAATCTCACAATTCACATCAGACAAAAAACACACATAAAACTCTCCATTTCTTACACCATTCCCACCACCACATAAACACCACCACCAAACGCCTCCACTACCGCAAGTCACCACCATCTAACCCGCGACCCCAGAAAACAAGCCACCACCACACGATGAATTATCACATGTTAGAACCGATTGCAATTACATTTAAATCTTTTCACGTTCTATTTTGAACGTTATACGAAACACTTATCACAATATCTTACATCGTTAATTGTCTGCCGCTAGGCGCGAGTACTCGTCTAGTTTATTATAATAGGCAAATTAAACGATGTGTGTTTTAATTAGTACTCGTAGTTGTTTATTTCTTAGTTTATGAGAATAGGCAATTCAAACCGCGTGTTTATGTTTACAAGTAGTTTTCATTTTTAATGAGTATTAAGGGGTGTATTTAGGGGGTAGAATAGGTAAATCACATTACTCTTTAAAAAATTTAAGTTTCAAGAATTTGGATAGGTGCTTTATTGGTAGTTAAAATCATAGGGAAAATGGTCCGAAAATGAGAGTGTGGGCTGTTCCAATATCTATCCCAAAATTAAACGTAAGATGCGCAAGTTGAAAGTAGGGAAAAAGTATCTCCTAAAGTAACCTAAACGTATACATTTGTATTAGTCATGATGTAACAAGCCGGTCTAAAAAAAAGTCATGATGTATCAATGCCTGAAATACATTGTCACAAATTAATAACAATAATAATAATAATGACATGATTAAGAGTTTCCCTCGTGGTACTTCTTGTGGGCGAGAATGGTTGCGTGCCCAACACCTTTTGGATTGTTTAAATGGTGCAGCTGTGGCTATTTCTCATGAGTTGATCGCTTCTATTACCCAAGTGGTGAACCTTTTTCTTGCTGGTAAATGCCCAAGGGCGCTGGGTGAGTACATTGCTAGTGCTCCTCTCACTCCCTTAGTCAAACCAGGAGGGGGTATCCGTCCTATTGTTGTTGGGACTGTTTGGAGGCGTTTAGTTTCCAAGGTTTGTGCTTCTATGATTGGCCACTCTTCAGACAGTTATTTAGATGATTTGCAATTTGGTGTTGGGGTGTCGGGGGGAGGGGAGGTTATTCTTCATGCTGTGAATCGGTTGGTTGAAGACCGTGGGGGTGATGTTGGTCTGTCTATGTTGTTGGTTGATTTTAAAAACGATTTCAACATGGTGGATCGGGCTGTTATGTTGCGTGAGGTTCGGCTTCATTTCCCGGCTATTTCACGGTGGGTGGAATTCTGTTACTCCAGTCCTGCCAGATTATATTATGGTGAGCATACTCTTTGGTCTCATCAAGGTGTGCAACAGGGTGATCCGCTTGGGCCTCTTCTTTTTGCTTTAGTGTTACATCCCCTGGCATGTAAGATTAGAGATTCTTTTGACCTTTCCTTTCAAGCTTGGTATCTGGATGATGGCACTATTATTGGTGATACCTGATTATGACGGATGGGCCTTGTTGTGGCTTACACCTCAATGTTGATAAAACTGAAGTTTTTTGGCCACAGGAGGACCCCAGAAGCAGGTATGACGGTGTTTTCCCCCCCAATATTTCACGCCCCTCACATGGTGTTAAATTATTGGGTGGACCTGTTAGTGTGGATTTTGAGTTTCGTAGTAAGTTGGTCCTGAAAAGGGTTGCTAAAACTATTGAACTTATGGAGGCAGTTGCCAAACTTAATGACCCTCAATGCGAGTTGTTGCTGCTCCGTACATGTGCTGGTATTTCTAAGTTATATTTTGTTATGCGCACATGTTCTCCTCGGGTCTTTGAGTGTGCTCAGGTTTCTTTTGATGCGGCACTTCGTTCTTCTTTGGAGCGCATTGTCACTGCTTCTGGGCCTGGTTTTGGTGATTGGCAGTGGAGACTCGCCACCTTACCCTTTGCTTTTGGGGGGCTTGGTTTATATTCTGCAGGTGACGTCTTGAACTATGCCTTCCTTGCTTCCAGACTTCAATCTGCTAGCTTACAGTCTAAGCTTCTCCTTAGTTCTGGTATTGTAATTGCTGGTCCTTCTTTTGATGATGCTCTATGTACTTTTAATGTGAATATGGATATTGACCTTTTGAGTAACCCTAGCGAGGTCGCTGCCCCCAAAACTTATGAAGAAATTGGCAGATATATATTTCGATCGGGTTACCCAAACTGTTGAATCTACATTCCATCTTTCTCCTCGACAGATGGCGTTATGGAGTTCACTAAAGGAGGATCATACTTCGGATTGGCTTAGGGTGGCTCCGATATCTGGACTAGGACAAACTATGAATGCTAGGGCTTATCGTTGTGTGATATGCTATCGGTTGGGTGTTCCTCTTTTCACTCTTCAGGTACCGTGTTCAGCCTGTTCTAAGGTATTTGCTGGAGATATTTATGGGGATCACGTTGTTTCGTGTGCGGGGATTGTTGGTATTAAACATCGGCATAACCTTGTGCGTGATGTTCTTGTTGATATATGCTCTCGGTCCGAAATTTCTGCTCATAAGGAGGTGGATATTGGGCTTCATGGAGATGGGGACAGATCCTTGCGACCGGCTGATATATTACTTCACTCTTGGGATAGTGGGCGTGATGTATGTGTTGATCTTACGGGATCGTCGCCCTTGACACAATCTGGGATGACTGATTTTATGCCAGGGCGTGCGATCATTGATGCTGCACAACGTAAATGTGTCAAGTACGATGCTAAATGTGCGGATATTGGATATGGGTTTCTGCCCTTTTCTTTTTCCTCTTTTGGCGAACTTGAGAAGGATGCTGTAACCTTACTTAAGCGCATTCGACGATTCTCTATGACTCAAGACATTGGAGCGCGTGTTGCGGTTCATATTTTTAATAAGATTGGTTTTGCTATCGCTAGAGGTGTGGGGGCCCAGTTGGTTTCTCGGCTTCCCACTAATTTTTTGTAAATCCTATGAGCTTTTAATAAAAGTGTTGATTTATAATAAAACAAAAAAAATAAAAAAAAATAATAAAAAAATGTAGGGATCATGGTGAAAAAGGAGGCTCCTATGGGGTTTCTTTCGAGGGATGGGAAAGAGTTGCGTCCTGCAGGTTTGTTATTATTTAATTGGATCCAGGGTAAGGACGCATGCGTGGATGTGACTGGAATCTCTCCTTTTGCGGGTATTGATGCGACTTTATAGGCCCCGGGGGTAGCATTACATAATGCTGTGAAAAAGAAGAAAAAGAAATACGTGTCCAAATGCGAAGAAAACGGTTACAAGTTCATTCCATTTGCTTTTTCCACTTTCGGGGAGCTTGACACAGAGGATTTGGAAATACTTTCACGCATCAAGACTATTGCTGTTAGCCACTCAAATAATGTTAAGAGTTGTGCTTTTATTTTTTATAGACCAAGTTTTTGTATCAAGAAATGAGTGGGAGCTCAACTAGTGTCTCAGCTTCCCACCAATTTCTTGTAAAATCCTTTTGGTTTTCTAATGAAGTGATGTTTTTGTAAAAAGAAAATAATAATAATAATAATAATAATAATAATAATTACAAATATAGATAATGAAAAGAAATTAGTAAAGTTTGAAAACATTTAATTGAACAAAGATTCCAATTAATATGGACGTGCCGAAAGAAACATAAAATCGAATACTTGACGTAATTTACAAATTGGAAAACCCTTATACTTTCATACTAGTTATAATGCCCGCGCACGCGCGGGGTTTTTTCTAAAATTTTCAATAATGAATTTTTATTTATTAAAAACAAATAGCTTAATTTTTGAGAATCCATTTTGTCGAATTTTACCATGTGTGGATGGTCCAAACCAGATTGCAATTCTTGTACACAAAGTAAATGAATAATGATGCACTTTTGCAAAGTGTTTGGCAGAATCTCGTTGCACAAAATACTTATGGGACAAAATAAGAAGCAAATATGATCGAAGCCTACATCAGTTAAACATGTATGTGCGTTCAAAGCCTACATCAGTTCGGTTCAAACATCATGGTTGTACACATAGAAATTCAAACAAACAGGATGGTGCAAAACTTAAATGCTATCGTATAATTGAACCAAAGCTTCTATATAAAGGAGTGTTTAGAATTTTGTTTTAAAAGTGATCCTTTCAAGCTCTGTTATCAAAGATGAACCGAGTCCTTTTAAAAGACAAAAGCATGTATCATGAACTGACTACATTAACAAATTAAAGTAACCATAGTTTTGATCACTAAGTGTAGCAAAATCAATGGACCACACTTGGTTACTTGAATGTACATCAGACCACAGTGGTTACTTTTTTTAATACAATAACCCTTTTTAGAAAGTTTTCATATGATATCATAAACATGTATAACCATGAAAGTGTATATGGGTCAAGCAAGCTGTTTTTTTACCCGTTCTCTGTTTTGCACACATAGATACGTCGTTTACAACAATGCTTAAGGATATTATTATCTCTTTAATAGGGTGCAACGTTTTCAAATCCATAATTACTGTTAGGGACAACTTTTTTTAAACACAGCTGATGAACTTTTATGACATAGAGAGTGTATAAAAAGCAAAAGATATCAAAAACATTTTCAACCAATGAGTAATGCCCACAAGAGTGTTTTGGGTCAAGCAAGATTGTTTTGACCCGAACTCTATTTTGCGCACATAAATACGTTGTTTGTCTTCCCTCTTCATCGCAAATTAGGACCTTCAATGTACATAATACTGAAATCAATAAGAATAAAAAGTACAGAAAGTTGAAGCAAAAGCAAGGCGACAATGGACAACTCTTAACACTATTTGTGACGGATGAACAGGGTTGTCCAAGTTCCACCCTTTTGTGTTTATGATTTAAACCGGAAAATTGAAAAAAACTGGTTGCGTGATAAAGTAGCAAGGTGATCATATAGCATTAGCAGGGTGTTTGGGTAAACTTATATCAACAACTTAAGCTTAATGCTTTGATATAGCTAATAAACACTTTCAAATATTTGGACAGGAGCAAACAGCTCCTAGACTCATCACCTTAATTAAGCTAAGAAGTGAATCCAAACAGCAGGTTTAAGCTAATAGGTGAAATCCTATTTGAAAGCTTAAACTTATTTTTAATTAAGCGAATAAGCGAATCCAAACAATACTTTTAATCATTGTATATTTTGACACCACATAAAACTATTGACCCTTTTTCTTTATCAGCAAGCATATTTTAATTTTCTTTTTTGTAAATAACCCCTTTGTGTGATCTGATCAGATATTGAATGTGGGGTGATGATGGGACCCTTTTTTTTTTTTTTTTTTTTAAGTTACACTTTTCACTTGCAATTATAAGGAATAGCACACATCAAGGCCATCGCCTTTTTTTAATGCTTCTCAATCTACTTCTCTGAAAATGCGTATAATTAAGTTCTCAGTAGCAGAAACATAGTCTGCTTTCCATAAATGATGCAACCTAAATAACCTACCAACGCAACCACTAAACATCAGAGAAGACATGAAACTATATTTATATAGATTTACGTGATAGCTAAAGTCTCGTAAATACTCAGAATCTAGTAAACGGTGTAGTGAAAATCAATATTGATTATCACATTTAAATTATAAACAAAGAATGATGATACTAATCAAGAAAGTACTAATGAGGCAAGTGTAACAAAGGTACTAATGTGGCAAGTATGGCGACATATGACAATTCATGCAGTCCGTAAGTGGTTATTCTTCATCACAGTTTTATTATTCTTATGGGAATTTATATTTTACGGTTTCTTGAGTAGTATATTCTTTTCTTTCCATTATAAACATTTAAGTAATCAAATACAATAATAACTGAACCTAAAATGTATAGCAGACCTTTTTAAACATGTTTCAACCCAATGTCATGTGCCATTTAAACTGTTTATTCTATCCATGACCCCCCCCCCCCCCACCACCACCACCACCACACACACACACACACACAAATACCCTTAAAGTTATATCAGTACTAATCATCAACCATATAAATTACCCACTAATATTGTACACTATCGTTTAATTTAACTTTGGACCCACTAACATTGTACACTATCGTTACTAATATAAGAAAAACACTTTCGTTACTAATATAAGAGCCTGTAAATCTCATGTTTGATCATATACAGATTTTTTATCATGCATTAGGAGTATCGATGTACATGTACTGCAAGGTAGGTATGAAGATTAAAATCAGATATAAAACATGAGATCCATTTGCTTAATAGGTCACATAAGTATTTAATCAAACTTGTAGTTTTATTCCTACCCTCCACCTATGGGATTAGAACCAGCAAGACAGAGCATTTAGCTTGTAGAAAAGTTACGACTCCATCTTTAGATATGTTAATGCTATGCTACTTAATTGTTTCGTGAATACTCACCTTAGCAAATGTGAAATATGTATCAGACATGTATTAACATTTAACTACTAATAAAGCTACAGAAAACAATAGACAGAGATATATTACCCATCTTGATCATTTATTTTGTCAGATTCTTCTATAAGGCATGTCCCTTATGAGATAGCACAAGAGCCGTTCATTCTCATGTTAGTACATAACCGATGTGACAAGAACCTTGTGCATGTCAGATTCTTCTATAAGGCATGTCCCTAATGTGACTGGATCCTTGTGCACAACCAATGCAAGTTCAACAAATGAAGCTCTTTTTCCTTTTGTGGAAACTGTCCTCTGTTCAGTGTTTCAACATATCTTCATAACGAAGTTATGAGAAAGTTAGTGCTACTGCTGATCTTATATGGTCCTATGGTAGTAAAAGAAATAGGAAGCACTTACTTTACAATTTGAGATATTGCAGTCCCCGATCACATAACAACACATAAATGTCTCCACAAAATCTTTATGCTTTCCTTGCACATTTTTCTCCGAACCTCCAAACATTGCAGGAGCTATTGCCATCTTTATGTCCTCAATAGTATACATTGTAGGAGCGATGGACTTGATAATCCTTCCAATTTCCCACAAAATCCAATTTTCAAAACCACCATACTTCTTTAAATCTTCGACCTGTCGCAGATTATAAAGACACAATTTGAGAATATATCTAGAGAAACACAATTTAGGTTTTGTAACAATATATCAAACGGGCTAAAGAAATTTAAGACCTATATTTACTTTTTATTTCTCCATTTAGACTTAGAGAGAAACTCATAAAATATTTACTTTTTAACATGGATAAAAACCTATATCCATAAAAATAAACGTACACTTTTGAAATTTTCGACCCATTTGGCCCGTTTCCGTTCAAGTGAAAATATTGAGGATTCATCACATGTATATATTATCAAGTTGCTGTAGAGCTGAATTCCAAATATAGGAAGCATCAAGTCATTAATGAAGCTGCAGTATATACCATCAAGCCATTATGGGTTCAAATTTTTTATCCTTGTATCTTATAAAATTGACCCAAGAGATTGATTACCTGATAGATTATACCATGCATTAATAAATCATTTTAAACTTTGTGGTGTAATTGTTGCAATAACATTGAGGACAAATCACTGTCCACAATGAATGACTTGCATATTGGTATCCAGCATCAACAATCAATGAGTTCTTTCGTGCTATCAAGTATCAGCGACATATCCGAGAAGCTGCATAAATATTTGAACAGCTCAAACACAAAAAATAACAACCACTTTCCCACAATCACACCTGCAGAATGACTCAAAGCAACCACCTAAGCAAACAATGTCACCGAGTCCAAAACTGCATAAATATATAGAATCAGAAAATAAGAACCCTTTCTAAAAAATATGGCAGTTAAAATATAGCATGAACGTTGTTGTTCTCGGGACTCAACATAACTACCAGCATACATGTAGCCTCGCTGCCTTGATATAACTAAAACGGAATTACAGCCAATATTAGATTAGATGAACATAAAACAACAGCCGTATGTACAAAGAGAACTAACCAAATAATCTTTCTAGTATTCATAGGTCGGACGTGTTTGGTAACGGGTTTGGCTTTTTGACCCTTAGTGCAACGGAGCGCTTTACGCTTTTTAATACCCAGGGGTCAACATAGGTACTTATTGTTTAAGTCAAAAAGAGCCAGGCCACGTTCACCCATATCACGTTTTGTCTTTTTTTTTTAAGTATTTTGTTATATTACGAATAATCAGTGTGATAAATATTAGTACATAAAATTAGACGCTAATCCGAGTCTTTAACTAAAGCAATTCAAATGTCTGCAATAAAGTTAGACTTACGGGTTAACTTCTAACTTGTTTGACCCACTTACTTCGTTCATGTAAATGAACCGTAGTTTACTTCGCATTTTTAGCAAAACAGTTAACTAACCAAACATGCAAATTAGAAAGTTGCATTAAGAAGGAAATATTTGTTTGGTACAGATCATATACATGTAAATGAACCGATATACATATAAAAAACTAATGACTCGTAACTATTCATGCGAACCATTAGTTAGTAGTTTGGTTGAAAGTGAAGCGGGATCAAGTTCCCAATAGTCTCCTGAAATGCGTGGAACCTCTTTTTGAGAAACCTTCCTTGTTGGAATCTGATTTGAAAACAACTGAATCTCATTTTTTTCAAGCCATTTGATAACAAATAAGCTTCAGACTTTATAACAAACACATCTCAATTTCAAGATTATTAATATATAGCATATAATTTGCTAGTGAATGTCAAATGGTTGAGTACCAATAAATTTTTTATTAGTCCCTTTGGTCTAAAATTCAATTCAGTAAGGAATTTTTACAAATACATAAAACGCATTGCTCAATATTTGGGGTAAATGAGACACACTCTATTAGATCATTTGCATTTGTATTAACAACAAACTGATCCCAATTTACCATTAAGATGAAGCATGATAACAAAACCCTTAATACGAATCGTCATAATAAAACCCCCAATATAAATTTCTTTCTCATAAACCTCAGATATCATCGACACCACCAAATCCCTTCCAACCAAAAAAACCCTACCAACTAAAACACCAATACAATCGTGGAATAATGGTTTTTTTTTTTGATTAATGAGTGTCGTATTGATGGTTGTATGGTACAGGTGTCTGATAAGCTTGTGAAAAGGGAATGTCTTTGTTATTATTTAATTGGATCCAGGGTAAGGACGCATGCGTGGATGTGACTGGAATCTCTCCTTTTGCGGGTATTGATGCGACTTTATAGGCCCCGGGGGTAGCATTACATAATGCTGTGAAAAAGAAGAAAAAGAAATACGTGTCCAAATGCGAAGAAAACGGTTACAAGTTCATTCCATTTGCTTTTTCCACTTTCGGGGAGCTTGACACAGAGGATTTGGAAATACTTTCACGCATCAAGACTATTGCTGTTAGCCACTCAAATAATGTTAAGAGTGGTGCTTTTATTTTTTATAGACCAAGTTTTTGTATCAAGAAATGAGTGGGAGCTCAACTAGTGTCTCAGCTTCCCACCAATTTCTTGTAAAATCCTTTTGGTTTTCTAATGAAGTGATGTTTTTGTAAAAAGAAAATAATAATAATAATAATAATAATAATAATAATAATAATAATAATAATTACAAATATAGATAATGAAAAGAAATTAGTAAAGTTTGAAAACATTTAATTGAACAAAGATTCCAATTAATATGGACGTGCCGAAAGAAACATAAAATCGAATACTTGACGTAATTTACAAATTGGAAAACCCTTATACTTTCATATGGGATCATGTAATTGATTATATTATAAAGGGCGTGCCACATTAGATGGCTCAGTTGGCGCTTCTTCACATATACAAATACATACATGCACAATAAAGATAAGTTTCGTGCACGCATGAATTTACACATATATCAAATTTAATTTAACATTTAGTTCAGTATATACACATATAAGAATTTGCCCATTAAAATTGTGATATAAGTACAGCTAATACATATGCATGAGTTTTTCATTATGCATTAATATTCATTAGAATTTGGTAAAATATTTGTAAAAATTCTGTTAGGTAACTCAAGGTTTAATTTTATTTAGCTGACAAATATGTTGATGTTGTTATTTAAAATTCACTACTGATATTATGTTGTACACATGATGCAAGTTTATAGCACATAATGAGCGTTGATAAAGTTAAACTATACTCTTTAAAGTTTTTTAAAAATGTTTTTCTAGATATCCTTATATAAATAAATAAGAATTACATGAGTCATTGTTATAAGAAAAATAGCGTATATTTATTTTTATATTAATGTAACCCGTGCTCACAATTTGATAATTATATTCCCGTTTTCATTAATTTAGCTGTATTTAAAATGTAAACTCATGTCCACATAGGTTAAACTTTTAAAAATGAAATAAATGAGTCCTTATTCAACGTATATTGTAAAAAAATTGATACTCATAATCTTATGCAAATTTATATATTGTTATTTTAAAACAACATATCCATTGTATTTTTAAGATATAAAGTATAAGAGGGTATTTGTTTATAATCCAAAGTTATTAAAAAAATATGGAGCCTTATAATATTACACTTAACTCTATATAATTTTTAAAAATTCAACCACTAGAGTTTTATTAATTATCTCCTGTTTTTTTTTAAGTTTTTGTTTTCACAAATTTGACACTTATATTTTTATGTATTTTTTTTATCAACCAAGTTTCTTCACAAAATTTATTAAAGTTTGACCAAAATCAATTTAATTTTGACTTTTATTAACCAATCACATCACACGATTTTGCTTACTTGGCGAAATCGAGTTCTCTTATTGGCCCAATTGTTTTTTCAATAAGAATAAATTGACAAAATCACTCCAAAATAATGTAATTCCTTTATTATATAAAAGATTATAATTTTATGCTATATATTGGGTAGTCATTTCTTTACTATTATGGTTTTAGTAACTTCCTTTTATTTAAACTACTCCATATTTTTAAGCGTGATAGGTTTTTGTCATTTTTTAGTGTTATGGTATTCTAGGTATCTACGTATCGTTATTTATTTAGTGCACGACATTTCATTTGTTTAGTTTATAGTAAGTATTTGTGTTTGACGCAAGAATGTAAAGCCTAAATCAATTTATTATAAGATAATCTCGACCCAATTTGTTCAAGTAGCGCATTTTAGCTGCCATTTAGCAAACCTGACCCGGTTTGTTCAAGTTACACTACAAAACCCTTTTACTGCTGATGCCCCCTTTAATTACATATTCTAGCTCCGCCACTGTTGGGATGTGTGTGTTTTTCAAAATTAGCAGCAGCAGTTAGTAGTAACAGTTAGCAGACGTAGTTAGCAATAAGCCGTTAACAGTAGCAGTTTATTTTTTTAAAGTGTTTGATAGAGTAGCTTTAGTTGTAATATTAATGTGTAAAATGACGTAAAAAATCATACATATTCAAATATAAACTCTTTAAATAAGTTGCATGAGTGTATTTAAGTAATTCTTTAATTTTACCGCTCTTAAAATGATGTTTCAATGAGCATTTAGCGTTTAGCGTTTCCTTCTTCATAAATGCTAATTGATAATCATTCCAAACAAACATGCAACCAATAACATTAAATGTTAAATGTTAATTGCTAAAAAATGCTCTTTTATGTTTGCTACCAAACACACCCTAAAGTGATTGATATAATAATAATTTAAGATTCTTTATAAAGGTAAACATATATAGTCCAAAATCATGTGCAACTTTAAACGTAAAAGCCTACTCTTAATATGGTTCTAGTTGTTTCATTCATTTGTTCCATTCATTTAGCATTATCTTGCATTTTCTATAAAACAAGCTTCACCAAACTTTCGACAGCATTGGTGTCACTTTCGATTCTATGTTTCACATAGTCTATTATGTCTAACAATATTAATGACTTGATCTCTTTACAAACCAAGTCTACCCATATCCGATCCATTTGAGCTATTGTAGCTCCGGAAAGTTGTTCGACATCAACATGAACATCAATTATATAAGAGTTTGTGTTGGGTTCCGAATTTTGTCTTATATAAGCCAAAAAGAAAAGTGTAATATGTTAGCATATACATAAAATGATAGCATGATTAAAAATGAAACCAGGTGTCTATACTTGGTAAGGCCACTGATTAAACACAACATGTTTGCGATTTAAAACATCTATTAACAAGTAACCTAATAAGCACAAGTAGTTCAACATTAGCTTACGAAAGTACATAATTTAACAAGCAATCACAATAGTATGCTGACATATTGATGTTCAAAAACATTACCATAACATTTGTTAGACATTTTGGTCAATCATGTTGACATCTTGATCTTCAAAAAGATTTGATTCATGCGCGAATGTGTTACTCAAATTCATCATTGGAGGCCTAATGATCAGTGTACCTTAGAAGTTTATTTTGACGCTAAGTATATGTTTATATAGAGTTGGTGATTATATATAGGGTAATAAATACAGTATATTGTTAAGTTTTAATAACGGAACAATGCAATATAATTCTAAAAGATTTACTTGAATGGAATAGTATGCATGAGTACGTAATGTGGTATGTTGCTTTTTCACAAATCTTAGTTTTTCATAGTTGGTGATGGGTAATTCACATGCCCTTTTCTCAGTTATCTTTTGATAAGAGATAAGTGAAAACAAATAGTCATTTACTCATTTTATAAGTCAGATATGTTGTTTTTTCACATTTGTACGTTGTAGCAAATTAGCCTACATGTATATTTCACCCACGACATCCTCTTATGAATTGTTGAATTATTGAAAAGTTGAAATTAGTCAATGAAGAGAGAAATGCATAATGTAATTAACAAGGCTGTCAAGATCGCGATCCCGCGTGGGATCGTTTTTGTCTTTGCAAAATCAAGATCGTAGGATCGCGATCCTACGATCCTACCAATTTGTCATAGTTTATAAACAAATTATAAACGAGTCAAACTGTTTTACATTTCTACTCAACGTCAAAGATAAATTCATATAATATCCTCTTGAAAATGACAAAGTTCAAATTTCAAACACCAAAGTAATAATAAAACACAAAAAAATCAAGTTTCAATCGTTAAATTAACGATTTAGCCTCAAAACATACGAGCCATCTACATGATTTCAAGGATACAAACACTTTATTAGTGGCATTCCAAAACATACCCTTTGATTAGTTTAATCACAATGAAGTAAAGTAAATTGAATTATTGAACACATTTAGACTATAATCTATTTAGAAAAGTAGAAAACTAGGTATAAACTATAATCTATTTAGAAAATGAAACAACAGTGGTTTACTTATTAGACAATAGTAAAATACACGTTTGTTTTTTGGCCTAAGCAAGTGAGATGGACTTAAAAGATAGAAATAGTTAAAAAAAAAAAAAAAAAAAAAAAAAAAAAAAAAAAAAAAAAAAAAAAAGTGTACTCGGATCTCGTGACGATCCTACGATCTTACGTGCGATCCCACGATCTTGCTTACGATCCTACCACATATGCGATCCTACCACGATCCTACACGGTTTTAGCTAGTAAACACGTAAACTCGTACGATCCTACGAGGTTACACGCTATCTTGACAGCCTTGGTATTAATACTCTTATTAAAATACTCTCATTAATTAAAAGTACAATAATTTATTCACATTGTACAACCAATTAAAAGCACATCTGCCAAATTAAAAATAACTAATTAAAACACTCCTTACTGAAAAGTACAATAAAATTTTCGTAACGTACAATTTAAAGAAGCTATAACATAATCCAAAATATAAAATAATTAAACACACTAATTAATGTTATTTTTAAAACACCCTAAAATGAAAATTACATGTTATTATACACATTATACAAATTAATAAAACAAACAAAACTTCATACAAGCTAACAAGATATGGTACATATAGTTTTGAAAACCGAACCGGACCAACGTGTTTAACCGGGATCCAGTGTCGCCACCGGTTCGGCTAACCAATTAAAGCCATCCGAAAACGAACCAGAGATGACCCGTTGAAACCGATACAAACTGGTGAATCAGATCTTATCGAGATCTATTTCTCCAGTTAATCGTCACAGGATACCCGCCGCCGAAACGCACGGGTACCCTGCTATAATAGACATCGAAAACCGGGTTGAAAGTGAAAAGTTGAAACTAAAAGTGAAATGTTGAAGACATATATTTCAAAAGGAAACTATTAATAGACATCGAAAACCGGGTTGACCCGGGATGCTTCAAACCCGACGGGTTGACCCGATTTAATTTGACCTGTTTTCGAACCAACCTGTTGGGTTGACTCGTTTTAAATCGACTTTTTTTTACCCGAACGGTTCAAACGGTTGAACCACCCGGGTTGAACTGGGTTTCATATTTAACAAAATTATATGAGAAATGATGAAGTAGTTTTGGAACCCGTGACAAATTTAAAAAAATGAGAGACAAAATAATTATAGTTTTTTATTGTTTATTTTGTTTTGACACGTGTACTTTGTTATTTGTATAATGTTATTTTAGAAAAATATTTGGTCTTGCACCACTTAACGGACTAGCATATATGAATCGTCTTCTAAAAATTAATATATATTATAGTCCTTTGTCCAGTATATAAATAATGTTATGTAAGTTTATTAGAATCACAAAAATTAAATAGTATTGTTATCTTTAACGATAATTATTTGTACCCCAAACAAATAGCTTTGAACAATGCTTAAATATCTATGCAAATTAATAGTACAAGATAATCTTATTATGGTGATATCAAATTTGTAAGGTTACAAGTTTAAAAGCCACACACCAAATAATAAACACTACACATGTAAATTTTTTTTTATCACTGCCTTAATTACCGAAAAAGCAATAAAAGACAATCAAACACGTTGGCTATACCTCTAAACTATAATATAATATTGTCAACTACATAATACCACTGCTTTTTGTAATGCTTGAATATATTATTACTAAAATTTTAATAACTTAAAACAATTCTATTAAAAAATATACTCCCACACTTAGATCAACTCCACATAATTTTTTTGAAAACTGTATATTTCTGCTGTTATGCAACCACGCATCAGAATTATAGTTATTCGAAAATGATTCTCCAACGCTACAAATACAATTTGTTGAAAGAAACTTATGAGTCGTTTGAATTTTGCATAAAACTAAACACCACTGCTGCTAGACGCGGGTACTCGTCTACTTTAAAAATAAAGCTAAAATTTGATACTGACTTGTATAATACTCAATTAGCGGTTAGAAAAACACACATGAATATACGTAGTTGGAAGTAGAAAGTTTGTGCAAATGAAACTTATGTGTTAGAGGGGAGGGTACCCTGCGTTTTGAGAGGCGTTTTCCCACAAAACGCAACGCGACGGCACCAAGAGGGTACCGTCCTTCGCGTTTTCGAGTGCTGAGCCATCATAACCAGCCGAGATGGTCTCGGAAAACGCAATGCCACGGCGCAAGGAGGTTACCGGAGGTCGCGTTTTCCCATTTTTTGTGGCGTTTCCCCCTTTTTTTTCATTTTTGTTGTGAATATTTTGAGATTTTGGGTAAAACAAAAGTTGGTGACTGCAAGTGAAGTTGAAGTGTGAGTGAAATGAGATTTAAGAAAAGTGTAGGTAAAACAAAAGTGTAGTGACTGCGTTTGGTTTAGTGAGAGTGAAATTAGGGCTAATTTGGTTTGGGCTGAAATTTTGTTTGGGCTACAGTTAGGTTTACGCATATGGATACATATGTATTGTTTGTATTTTTTTTTTTTGAACGATATTGTTTGTATTTTTTGTTTCCTAAAATGTGAGGAAGCCTTATTTATTAACTAACATAATAGTAAGTTTATTACCAACATGTATCAATTTTAGTTAAACGTTTTTTATTTAAATATATGAAAATAAAATATATGGGGTCCAGCGGTGCACGACGGCACCAGAATATGATGTTATAAGAGGGAGGGGTGTTTTTGGTGTTATGGGTGCTTATGTGGCATCACTTTTTCTCACGGCACAAGCGGAACGGCTCTAAGGTACCTAATGCTCATACTGTATAAAACATAGGAAGCGTAGCACGCCCCCCGTGACGTTCCTATTACTATTTTTTGAGAATAAAGAAAACATATTCTGTTTCCTTATTTTTGACAATTAAACGTGTTTGGACCTACATTACTATTTTTTGAACCGTTATCCCGAGCCGCTAATCAAAGAAAAATAATATCAGCACGCATGTTTCCTTATTTTTGATAAGTTCAGAATTATAATTAAGGCTTGGAGCTCAAGTTACGCACGTTTTCTATATATACCACAATAACAAAACAGAGTTTATCAACAACCCCTGACTTCCTCAAAGTCGATCATTTCTTGTTCTTCAGGTAATCGAATCGTCATGGATACGTTAGAGCAGCTATGTGCAAATCTAGAAATCAAAACTGGTGATGACGAAGATCTAATAAGTTTGTTACCAGATTGTGTAATTGTTCTCGAAATCTTGTCCCGTTTACCAACTACAAAAGATGCCGTTCGAACATCCTGTCTCTCCAAACGTTGGAGATCTCTCTGGACCTCAGTTCCAAATCTCGTATTCATAAACAATAATGATACCAAAGACGATGAGCCTCGTCGCTATTTCTTTTCATGCGTAGATAAAACTATAACTCAGTGTCGCCCCCACCTCAAGCTCAACAAATTCCAACTGCATTCCGTTTACGTACGAGTGTAAATATGAATCGCAAGTCAACAAATGGATCCGTTATGCTATTAATTGTAATGTCCAAGACCTTGATCTACACTTATGGGGTTATTTTGCATTCATTAAGATTGTTTTAGATGATTTGCTTTTCAACAATTCGATTTTCACTCATCTTAAACTCTCATGCTCCTTTGTTAATCCAACTGGCACGTTTAGCTGGAAAAACCTCAAGTCTTTGTATATTTCAATGACGGATTTAAATGAAGATTTGATCCGAAATATACTTTCCGGAAGTCCTTGTCTCGAAACATTCACGTTGCACGATTGCTACGGTTTCAAGCAGCTTGATATTACTTCAAAGAGTGTTAAGAAGTTTGTCATCTCTGGAGACGAGCATCCTAATGGCCGACACGGACATGCATGTTTAAACGCTCCTAATATTTTGTCATTAACAATCCAAGGAAGTGTGATGTTACAGGAGATTGATTTGTACGATTTGTCTTCCCTAGTCGAAGCTCACTTAGATTATACCGAAGATGATGGTAGGATTCCAGGTGTAGACTATGAAGAAGAAGTTATTGAAGTACATATTTGTCGACTTCGCCATATCAAAGAGCTTAAACTTGGGGTGATGTGTTCAAAGGTAACATGTCGATCCTTTTTGGAAAATTTTGTCTTTGCAAAAGTTATTTGTTATTAGTCGTTTTTTTACAAAACTACCATCACATGCATTTTTTATATCAAGGGATGCGATTGCAATTTACTCATATTACTATTTATTTGTTTGAAGGTTCTCTCCCGTTTGGAGGCTAAAGGTTACAATGTTCCATCAAACATCGTACACGTTGTTGATGATGATGGTTCTGAAGGTGACGAGGTTGATTGATAGATATATGGAACTTTATATTCTTGTTGGACGGGCCTTGAAACTAGTTAATTATATTTAAAGATAAATGAGGAATGAATAATTCCTACTAGGTGCAAACAACTTTGAAGTGGCCATGCCAACCTACTGAAAAAGGAGAGCTTTGCGTTTGAGTCTGCCGGTGGGTTCAAACCCCGTGGATTTGTCGGCCAAAAGGTTGGAAACTATTGTTACCCCATTCTCCCAAAAAAGAGAGGAATGAGTCCTGATGTTGTGCTTCTGCATTTGTTAAAAACTTAGTGTCACATTGGGAGGTATTATTATATAGAGTTGAGATCAATATAGATCTCATATTTTGCCATAGATCCAATAAATCATTATTAGCCATTCATTTTTTATCAAAACTAATAAATTGACAATTTTCACCCTTTTTTTAAAAACAACATATCTTGCAAATGGTAAATCTTCAAATTACAAAAAATACACTATCGCAACGAGAATTAAATTATCTTTCTATAAATATGCACTTCTCTATATTTTCGACAATTTTTTTTTTCAAAAATTCCGCCCAGAAAAATCATATATGATTTGTAAAATTATAATATGATTTGTAAAAATCGAATTATATATGATTTTCACAAATCATATATGATTTTTCTGTGTCGAAATTTTGAAAAAAAAAATCGTTAAAAATATATAGAAGTGTATATCTATAGAAAGATAATTTAATACTCGTCGTAATGGTATGATTTTTTTCGCGTAACGATTAACGATTTGCGAGATATTTAATTTAAAAAAAAAGAGTGAAAGTTTATTTTATTTTATTTTATTAGAAAAATGAATAGCTGTTATTGATTTATTGATCTATGGTAAATTTAAGATTTAAATTGAACTTTCGCCTTATTATATATTGACGATTATAACTTTGTGGAAAGTCTAAACTCCTTTAATTCTGTTATTAATTTAGATTCATATATATATATATATGTACGTGGCAAAAGGGTGATGGTGACTTTGTTTGGTTTTGAAAATATTGGGGAACTTGAAACATATATGTGTATGGCTAGCAGCAGTGAGATAATACAGTACCCAAATTTCATTTTTTAACAATTAGAAATATTAATATTATCGTATAAAATGAGTTAGTGTTTCATGAAGATTTGCTTTATATGCCTTTAGTTCGAAGTACAGTAGCTAGTAAGCCTTGATAATAAGCAAGATATAAATGACATACTTTTTGTATTTACCATTGACAATAAGCGTTCTTTAAGTAATTATGTGACCCTTGTAGCATGAGGACCTTAATTAGTTGAAACATCATGCAGTCCAACATTATTATGAATACGAAAACTTTGCTAGAAAGCACAAGTTGTAACTTCTTGGTTTCTTATGCATGCGGATGCCTCACTCTGTGTTCTTGTGTTTTCCAAGAATATTCTAACTGATACATGCTATCGTTCTAACTGCTGATCACCAGACCAAAGATACTACGATAGGACTGCGGCCAATGTGTAGGCTGTCACTCCAAGTGATACTTGTTGGCCCATTTTTCTGGATCTATAATCAAGATATACCAAAAGTAACAAGAAATAATTGAATCAAAGAGACTTTACTATATTTCAGTTATAAAATCTGTTTTGATACAAATGCTATCTATTTATACATATATGAAACGGTACAATGAAAAGTCATGTTGGTTCATAAGAACCAACAGGTATGTTGGTTATGGCATAACTGCCATTTAGCAGTTATTTCGTAACTGCTTGTAACTGTTGTGGTTGACTTTTCTGTGTTTGACTTCTGGGTTGACCGGGTCATATGGGTGTTGACTGGGTCGATTTGGGTATTGTGATGGGTCGATTGGGATTAACCCAATAATCCTTCTGTTTCCACTATCAACTCAAATTCCTTCTTTTCACATACACAATTAAAGTGTAAAATAGGTGGATACACCCTAACAGAAATTCCGACAGGTGCTTCTACAATAGCATAGTAAACACTCCCTTTGCCACCAACATTAATTGTGACCGTTATTTCAATAGCTACTTTGCCAATTAGTTCTGGGAAAATGAAGGACATGTTGTTTTGATTAAATTTATATCACCATGACTGCAAACAGTTTTTTGCTCATCTCTTTCATCTATATAGTAATTCGAATGAAAGCAGAGTTTAAGAGGAACTATTGCTTTGATCATTAGTTATTATGGTGATGAGGTTAGATGGTTAATGGCACTTTGAATTCAATGTATAACCATGCATGGTTCTCCGATTTATTGATGTAGTTGTTTGATATGATTTTTGAATTCATTCGATTTTACCGTTTTGTGTTTGTAAAGTTTGCACCGGTGTGGTTTCGTCCTTGATGTTGTGCATTACTTCTTTTTATCTCATTTTTTATTGATTAGCTGTTTTTTCATTCTCTGTTTGGGTTTGGGTAATTTATAAGGTGTGTGGGGTTGGAAATGTACCCTTATGCTTTCCAAACGAGTGTTGATCGGCACACTCTAATATAAAATCTTCAAAGGCACATGTGATAAATGTACAACTGTTTAAAGCAAAATTTGAAGTGTGCAAATAAAAAATGAGAGTGTGCAAATTATTAGTCTTTCCAAATGGGTTGAATTGTTAATATATTGTTGTCATACTATTTTATTTTTGGGCTAATGGTCTGAAAAGCATCCAACTTGCCATTTTTTCTTTTTGTAGTCACTCAACTTTTAATTTTCTTATTTAATTCAAAAACTTCCTTAATCTTCCTATTGTAGGCATATTACAGGTAAGGTTTGATGTGGCACAAATTAACAGTTTAAAGATATGTTAAATGAGGGCAATTTAGTCATTTTACCCCTTCATCTTTTTTATCATATACCCTTCATCCCATCACCAGATTCATCCATAACCACCAACACCCATATTGCTTCACCACTACAATCTTCATCTTTTATACATCTACATTTCATTTCCATCATTCACATACCACACACAATGACAACACTAGTAACAACAGTAAACGAGCATTAACTTCATAAAAAAAGAACTAGTATCCTGCAAAAATTTATAGAAAAAAAAATAAAAAATTCACACCATCCAATCTTGTCATGTAAACTAAAATTTAACTCAGCAACCCCAATGGGTATCATCTCATGGTGGAAAGGTAGTAGCAGTAGCATCAACGTGACTAAACCAATTCCCTCCAGCACCAGGAACATCAAACCAAACAGAAACACACACATGAACATCAACATCAACATCAACAATATTCAGAAAAAAAACTCAGAGATTTATAAACAAGTCTTATCACAAATATTAGTGTTGTAAAAATCGGTCATGGCGGTTGGCGGTGGTCCACCGTCACGCCATTTCACAAATCGGTCTAATTTATCGGTTTTGGTCAACGACGATCAAAATCAGTCCTTGGCGGTCAAGATTCGGTCAAAATCGGTTCGGTTTTTTTACTAGATCCGATGTTTCCAGCGAATCTAAGATCCGGTCAACGGTTTAGGATCCGGCCAACGGCTGTTTAACAAGACAAGAGAGAGAGAGGGAGAGGGAGAGAGAGAGAGAGAGATATATATAGAGAGAGAGGTACCTTTTTAATGTAAGATCATAAAGGTCGGGTCAAAAATGGTGATTGTGTTTTCCGATGGATCTGTGTTGAAGGAGGGAAGAATATGGTGTGGCTGCAAAAGAGATATGAAGTGACGAGGTGTTAAACCTAAAGGGCTTATTTTCTTTTTTTATTTGGGCCTAGTTAATTAGTTACAAACGAGTGTGGAAACCAGCGCGATGCAGCGGGATTGGCTTCAAAGGACTTACTTTGTAGCGACACTTAAACTTTAGGGACTAATTTTGCCAAGTTGCTATAGTTAGCAATTTATGCTACAGGACTTACCTTGCAACGCCCCTTAAACCTTAGGGACTGTTTTTGCCAAGTTGTGAAAGTTTGCATTTAATGTTTGGACTTACTTTGCAGCGCCACTTGAACCTCAGGGGCTATTTCTGCCAACTTTAGAAAGTTGGCATTTAATGTTTTGCTTGTTACTCTCTCTCTTCCCCGACATTTAGTATATATACGAGTCTGGAAACCTGCGCGATGCAGCGGGATTGCTTTTGTAGACGTGAATTTTGATAGGGACTATTTTTGCCAAATTGCTATAAAGGACTTACTTTGTAGCGACACTTAAACCTTAGGGACTATTTTTGCTAACTTGGACTTACTTTGCAACGACACTTAAACTTTAGGGTCTATTTTTGCCAACTTGCGAAAGTTGACAATTAATGTTGGGACACGTGGCATGTGAAGAGATTGTGTCTTGGCTAATAGTATATAGGATAATATAATAAGCCAATTAAATTATTCAATTTAATCTTAAAAATGATCTTTATGTTAATTTAGAGTGGGAAATATTTAATTAAATGCATATACAATGTAAATTTTACGACATTTATATAAAATATATAATTAAAAATATTAAATATAATGATAAAACTTATAAAATTCTATAAATATGTATATAAAATATATAGATACCTTTAAAAAAATAAATTCTTTTATAATTTATGGTATCCATCGAGAAATCGATATATCGCCGCCAAGACCGATATTGCGCTTGAATGGGGTCGACCGCTACGATACCGCCGACCGATTTTTACAACCTTGACAAATATTACCACCACCATTTCTTTTTATATAATCGATCAACTAATGCCCATTTATTCATTCCTTTCAAATAGATTGAAAAACCCAAAATACTTCATATCTCCAAACTAAATTCCCGAGAAAGAAGATCTGATTTAATTGTATATTTGTAAGTTCAACAAATAGCCACACTAACATAAAATATAACCGTATCAAGCTACCTACCGTACACTAAAACTTAATAAAAATCTAATGCATACCCATAGAGCATCTACACTGCATCAAGTTTTTAAGACTTGATGCCTTTAATGAATAATACACTTAATAACTAAAGCTTGAAGGAAAGACTTGAGGTTCACCAAGTCTTTGATGAAAAGCTTTTCAAAAAGCTTTTGATGCAATACAAAAAAACCCCTTAAAATGACTTCTAAAAATAGTGAAAAGCTTTTGACAACTTGATGCTCTTAGTAGTTCATGATAACATATGGCAACAGTAGTAGTAAGGCAACCACAACAAAATAAATTGAAAATTTTATATCCATAAAACTAAAGATCCAAACTCTAAATCAACGAACAACCAACCAACTGCCATTGAAATACATAAGAAGCACGAATAAATCACTTTGTCTACAAAAATCAAACTTATGTCTCTAACCGGTGACGATGATGACATTTGTGATTGACGGTGGCTCAGATACGGCGTCCTAGTGGTAGTTCTGACCGCCGGAGATTCAGATTCGGCGTTTTGTTCAAATCAAGCGCCATGGACATGAGGGCGTAGTAGCAACCACGTTCCATCCTAACCGTTAACGTTTCCTCTGTCAGAGATCCAATTGACTCATATGATAGTTGAAAAAAGTGGATAAGATGATTGTGATTTTTAGATCTGTGAATGATAACCTAACCCAAATGCAACCCTTAAAATTATTGACAAAAGATGGAGTCGGTTGGTGGATTTTTGGCCGTACACTTAGAGGGTTTGTGAAGTGTTAATGGGTTTTTATTTTTTCTAAAGTGGTGGAGGAATATGGGTGCATGTGGTATGTGAATGATAGAAATGAAATGTAGATGTACAAATGATAAGGATTTAAAATGTACGTTTTTAGAGGGTTATTTAAGCCCTAAACTAATGTATTTATGATCATATATTGTCTAAATTCGTTCATTTTCACTTTTTGGGTACCTTGGAAGCAAAAGCTGGAAATCATGCATATTTGGATGAAAAGGGATGAAAATGTGAAGAAAACGACCAAGTTATGAAAAGTTTGGAAAAAGGCACCAGACGGCATCACAACCTACAAGGTGACGCCATCACTTGCAAATAAAAGTATCAAAACTGCCCAGATTTTACTAGAGACGGCTCAGTGGAAAAATGAAGAAATAACAAGTGACGCCGTCACTTGTTAAAAGAGCTGGAATTCTCTGTGAAAATTATAATGTGACGGCCTAGAAAAAAAATAAGGGGACGACGTCAGAGATTCTGGGATGACGTCTGAAGGCATAAAGCGACCCCGTCACAAGATTGACTTGGAACAGACGAAACCCTAATGGCGTCGACTTGACGGCGTCACAATTATAAAGTGACGCCGTCACAAGTGTAATCCTATATATATTTTTAGAATTTTCAGCATTTAGTGTGCACACTTTGGGAGAAAAGTTGGTGTACGAGTTTTTTAGGTTTTTTTAGTAACTTAGGGTTTTAATACCCTTATTCCATAAGAGATAAGTCTCTTGATTACTTCTATCAGTATGTTTAATTCAAGTTCTATTATCATTACATGCTTTATTATCTTTTTCATGTTTAGCTAATTTAATTTAGTGTTTGCTTAGATCTAATGAAACCTAGTTGTTAACTATTGATTATCGTCTCTTGTTTAAGTGGTTGTTAAACATTAGGTTACAAAAACTTGCTTCTTCCGTTAGTGTTGTGAGCTTGAACGTCCTAAAAAACGTATTCAGGTCCTAGAGTGTACTAGTTGACTTTTACTTGTGTTTATTGCGTGAATTGTGGTTGTTCTCAGTTACATTCATAGAAATATGGTGATAACATTAAACATCCTGATATTCTAAGTGTTAATTTTCCCCTTTTATTGACATATTATGCTTAAAATGATATTAGAATTATCCTTATTCCTTCTTATTTCATTTCAGAAATTATTTACTATGAAGAAGCGGCATTTGGACATTTCTGAGCTCAAGGACGGATTACTCTCACATTTACTAAAGACCACGGCGTAACTAAGTGATGAAGTTATGCCGTAATCATTTCTATGAAGAATACGGCGTAACGAAGTAATAGAGTTACGCCGTAATAGGACTACGCCGTAACAATTAGATCATGATACAGCGTAATTAACAGTTTTTGAAGAGTACGGCGTAACCATCAGCTCAGGTTATGCCGTAACCACGGATAAGCATCAAAGTTATGAAGAACTACGGCGTAACTGTTTCATAAGTGTTACGCCGTAGCTAGGTTTTACACCTATAAATAATCAAAGATTTCTGCATTCCAAATCATCTCTCCTTTCCCAAACTTTTCTAGGGTTTGGGGAGATCAAACACAGAAGAAGAATTATGGCTTAGGAGCATGAGGAACGAAGTTCTCGTCTACAATTTCCATTGTATTCGAGTTTGGATTCTTTTTATGTTTTTCTAGAAATCATATTATGAATTCATGTTATTAATTCAAGTTTATATTTATGTTATTTAGCTTCTCTATATTTCTTTATAGACATCTACTTAGTCTTATCATATAACGCTAGTCTCGGTAATATTATAAGCTTGTTAGTATCTACAAAGTTGGGAGAATTGACCAACTGACCTCATTTCACTAGGTTGCGAAGTATGGAGGGAATTGGCCATAGTACAACCATTCTTCGTGTGCGAACTGACCAAATGATCACCTCTCAAGTGGAGGTATTTAAGAAGCTAGGGGAAATCTAAGTTCCTAACGGCCGGGTTTCCATAGACTAGATCTAGTAGATTTGGCTCTTAATGACTGCTATTAGATTACTGAATGATCTTGGGTGACCTTTTCATCTGGGAGAGGGATCTAAGAATCATAGGCTAAGACGAATTGACCAAAGGATTCTAGCGATATTCACCCACTATATTGAACCTTAATATTGAGAATTAATTCATATCTATAATCTTGGTTAAGCTTCACTCTTCAATCTCTTTATCCTAAACTCTTATTTCTGTGTATTTAGAATAATTCTATCTACTTTATCATACCATTATCAAATTATGTTAATTCTTAACATCTTAGTTCTTTCAAGGTCACATCTATCTTGGGACGACACTCGGATTTACCTAAGGCTTTACTTCATCTTATCGGATTCTTTGCTCGTTAGCATGTGTTTATCCTAGTTTATCTCAGTTTTATAAATATTAAAAGCATGATGAAATAACACATCATATGGCATTTGGCACATCACTACGACCTTAGGAATACAACGCGCCAATTAAACAAGGATGTGACAATCCGACTAATCAATAGGAGATAACTAGGGAGGTAGTGAAATCTAAGTGAACACACTTTTACCTATCATTTGAATCTCATTTTAATTTATTTGTCATTTAGTTTAATTATTGGTTTTAATTAATAGTTTAAGAAGTTGATAATCAAACGAACAATCAAATACCGATATGTTACTTTCTTTCATAAATTATATATAAAAAAAAGAATCATCCATCACCTTAGACCTATTCGTCATACATCCCGACCTTCCCAACACTATTCCCCTAGAGAACGATCAATCCCCCGTGTCTTACCTATACTACACTACAACGGTTAGATACACTGCCTATGAGGATTTTAAAACTCGTTGTGAGGTTTGTAAGAATCCGCATCAATAAAGGATGAAGATTGGTAGTGGTGAAGCAATATGGGTGTTGGTGGTTTTGGACTTATGGATGAATCCGGTGATAGAGTGAAGGGGTAAATGAAGATAAAAGGGATGAATGGGTAAAATGACAAAATTGCCCTCATTTAACAGATTATTAAATTATTGGGCTTGTTTGGTACGGTAGAATGGAAAGAAGAGAAAGGAAACGAAGTCCTTTTCCATTGTTTTTTAGACACGGGAAAGGTAACGAGAAATTAAAAAACCATTCTCTATCTCCATTATTCATTCTCTAAAAAATATGAAGAATACAAAGAATCGACACATTAGGCACTAATATTTCACGCTTCCATTTTATGGAGAATCAAAAGTGACTAAGAAAAAGTAGGGGTTATAAAAGGCAAACGCATGTGTGATGCATATGCTAATATCATTTGGGGAAAATCACATAAACCCTATTTAACACTTCTCTTTGGAGATTGGTATTATCCAGATCAGACCCTCTTCTCTGGCTCACTAAATCATTGGATTGGAAGGCTTTTTTCTGATTCGTCTATATTGTTGCACCATCATTACCATCTCTCCTACTCGTCTGTTGTTGAAGAACATGTTGTTCATATCAAAATATACACGCCTCTGTTCAATATCCAAAGCACATGAACAAACATAATTTCAAGGTGTAAAATCTAACTATGATTAACATCTTTTATTTCATTAGTTAGTGTAATGACATTATTAGTGGATATGCTTCTTCAAATTTAATATACATGCGAAGAGCTGATTCATATTATATGTTAACAAACTAATTCAAAGTAGATGTTTTTAATTCCTTGCTACTGTCATCATAAGCGTTGGCAAAGTACAATGTATATTATAATTATCCAAAATAAAATTAGTTAATTATAAAAAGGGTGGAAGAAATAGAAGACTATGGCTTGTTATTAGATACAGATGTCAAGATAAAAAGGTACTCGTATCGTCAACACATTATTTTTCAAAAGGTTAAAAGATTACTTTTCTTAAAGATGATGTTGGATTAAAAGTTACAACAAATTAGCTTTATAAAAATGTACAAATTAAGATGGATAACTTAAGTAATGTAACCATTTTCATTTCGTGTCAAACAAAAGAATAGAAAATCTAATATAATTTTGTATTTCATTCTATGTTGGTATCAAACGGCGGAATTTATTTTCTTTTCTTTAAGTCATTTTCTATCTTTGTCATTCCGTTCTTTACTTCAATTCCATTTTTTATGATTCAGTCGTACCAAACGCCCCCTTAACAGTAATATGCCGACAATAGGAAGATAAAAGAAGTTTTTTGATTTTTTAATAGGAAAATTAAAAGTTAAGTGCCTACAAAAAAAAGGTGGTAAGTTAGATGCTTTTTCAGACCATTATCCATTTATTTTTTTACAAGTTAGAAGCGTGTGTTGGTTATTAGAAAAGTATGTTATTAGAATAATGAACAATTTTTAAAAACAAAACAATAAAGGTTCTTGAATCTCAATTCAAGAAAAGAAAACAAACTCCCAAAACAACGAGGACACAAGTTTTGATCTTAATCAGAATCACCAAATCCACCACTAGTTATTCATGTGTGGATCTATTATCTAAGTGATAATAGTTTTATTACAATAAACAGAAACAGAATGAATCAATGGGAGATACAAGATCAAAGTGAGAGAAAATAGGCTAATATCTGATGACGTATAGTATGTATAACAGGCCCACTAGGCCAATACACTATACACATACTGGGTCCTGGCCCAACAACAATAAAAATAAACTACGGACTCTGGACCAACAGTAAGCCTAATAACGAAATTGGCTATAGTCCAGACCAAAAGACGCACGCAAGATACTCAGCGGGCCAAACCTCCGGCCCGATGAAGGCATCCTGTGTCCGCATCCGCGATTGACACGGAACCTTGTCCGACAAGGGTCCGGCTCCGGCAGTTAACTACTATATGCGAGTAACTAGGAAAACCTAGCGGTAAGCCTCACCTATAAAAGGGGCTCTAATCCCCATACAAGGTACAACTTTCTATCTCATAATTACACACATATACTCTTACTTATCTGTCAAGAATGCGTACTTACTCTCACACCGGAGTCTAATCGTGGGGTCCGTCCACCACCACAATGCCTCATAACACCCTTCCACTCAAACCTACTCCTATGGCATTTCCAAGTACCTTGCTAATTAACGCGGCGGCACCCGCGACCAGAGTCATACTGTCGATTAGACTCCCAGTAGCCATTGGGAAATAAGACCGTACAGGTGCTCACGGGCCAACTGCAGTGGCTGCCAGGGCAAGTAGGCACGAGGGAAGTAAAATGGTAATGGAGGGAGTGATAGAGCTTGGAAAAAAATGGTCCTCGGGGAAGGGTAGAAAAGAATGTTAGGGGCAATGAATTATATCAGACAGTCCCTAACCAACAAGAAGCTTCCCTTACAATGTCAAGCAACAAAGGATGTAAATTACACCTTCATCCTATTGTTGTTGTATCTTAGCCCCCAAACAAGCACACGTCTACCAGTCCGAGCAAATCAGAATGGATAGACGGAACTTAAGGTAAAGATGACCAACTTGCGGGTCCCGGGATACATGTGTAAAAGCTACCCCAACATGCTACACTTTCAAAAAGACGGAACTATCCGAAAAAGATCCTTGAAAGGTCTATCGCACTTGCTGTAGGACCTACAGCATTGCAAACTCGCCGCTAAAAAATTATAAGCATGCTTGGCTCGCATTCCAACCCTTCAAGGAAAAATAACAAGCCTGGTAGCTCCTCGGGGAACACCGTCAGAAGAGAGTGACAGGAGATTCCCCAAAGAAAAAGGGTAGTAGGCAAGGAAAGGATTCTAGCCCATAAGGGGAGAAAGAATACTTGCAAAGACATTACCCACACCGGAAAAACCGGCGAAAGGTAACAAAGGCAGCAACAACACGTTCAAACCGAACAATTCTTCAAGAAAGAAAATTACAGCTATCATAAGCAAGAAAACCCATTGCGGACAACTGCTAAAATAGACTTCCGCAAGAACAAAATAAACAAGGAAACCTTCCAAGAAGCAAAGCCTTAAAGAAAAATGATATCTGCCATCAACAAAGTTCCAAAAGAAGTAAGGCCCCAGCGGTCATAAGACAAAGTGAAAAGGGTAAGAGAAACTGGTAATAGGAAAAATGTACAATGTATTTGAATTTACTAATTTTTGTAATATATTTTGAAATATATCAAATCAATAAAAAAGTGAAGATTAGCTACCTTCATTGTTTTATTTTTCCAATAAATTCATTTTGATTAACTGCATAAGACGCGCAATCACAAGATTAGGCATGACCCAAATATGTTATTTCCGAATAACAAAGAGTTATTACGAATAACCAAAAGGTGAACAACATAATCACCAAGGTACATAAGAGGTATTGCAAGCCCAGTACTGGGAGGATAGCCCAAAACTGTCCAAAGGCTATTAAAAACGTGCATATCCGTATAACGTTAAAACAATAACACCGCACGAATTCAAAAAATAGTGTGCACAAAAGACTATTAAAAACGTGCATATCCGTATAACTTTAAAATAATAGCACCACACAAAACAATGTGTGCAGAAGGTACTAAAAACATACATATTCGTATGGCAAAAAGATAATCGCATAACACAAATCCAAAGGAACATGCAGAAGCAAAAATAAAAACGGAAAGTTTGTAAGATATAACTTTTCACATACACATCAAACCATAACACAAAGTAGCATATAGATGGAATTCTAGAGAGAGAAAGTTAGAGGTTTAGGGAACTTAGTGAGAGAAAGTGAAAGATATTATTATGAGCTCCAACTCTCTACCTTGGAAGGTAGAGAGTATTTATAGTCTTACATAAATCGCCACACATCGGGCTGTGGATCAGGCATACAGTGGGTAAAGACCCGTCCGTCCTCCACGGTGAAACTTAACTAAATACTACTTAACTTAAGAATTACTACGACTACGAGCTTTCTAACGATTACATATACTTGAGGTGACCGACTCTTTAATACCGGGAATTTCTAATTCCTAACAATCTCCCCCTAAGGGAGGTCACCTCAATCATGTACCAAAAACACATTGAATACAACCAGATAATATATTAACAATTGATCTTGCATTCTTGATGTAGTCCTTTGCTCCTAAGCTCGTAGTCATTGATTCTTCACATTGCATGTTTGGTTACTTCAAGTGGAGGTCTTTTACTGATCCACGTGATAGTCATTTTGAGCCATCTTTTGAGATCATCAGCTATCAACAATCTCTGACACATTCTTTGTGGTGTTGGTATTATGTGATGTTGTGACTTTAGGACCGACATGCTCACATTCTGGATCATGAAATCTTCACATCAGAGTAGCGGAAGCTTTTGTTGAATCATGATATTGGCAGCAGCGTAGCAGAAGCTTGGTGTGAAAATATCAGAGTCATTGATGCACTAATCATGATTTCTTTGAGTTGAATGTGTTAAGTGAGCATGCGGCTATGGTTTGACCGCTCCATTCTGATCAGCTGCAAACGTCGGGCGTACCTGCATACAACAGTTAGCAATAAATCGCACGAAAGTGTCTTTGATCACTTTCGTTGAATTGAGGTACACGGCCCACGGTTCCCCGTTGATCAGTACATGTACTGCCTGTGATCAGGTATAATTCCGAAGAATTTCCTTGACAGGGTTTCGCAGCTGTTCTAGCTGTTCTCAAACCGGAACATCTCAAAGAAGACAACACGGAGTGAGTGAACCAGCGAATTTTAAGTCCACTGATTGATGAAAAAAGATTTGAAAAACAATCGTGTATCGCTCAATAGAAATTGTTTTTGCAATACAACGAAGGTTTTATAGAAAATCAATTATCAGTCATAAACATACCTTTTGGTTTGAAAAATGAGTACACGGTCGATGTGCTAAAGAAAAGAGTTTGTTAAGCACAAAGACCGGTTTTTCAAAGGTATCCGTCAATCCATAACCTGAACCAGGATTGATTCAAGAGATTGAATCGCCCCATTGTTTCTGTTCAGTTGTCACATGTTTGATCTATATAATAGATCTCACATGCCACCTACCAGGAGCTTGTTTGATGTTGGCTCCAGAAGGCTTTCCATCTTCATTGTGAATATGTAAACACATCACTCAGATGTTCTGGCAATACCACAAGGATAATGCGTAGGACTCAAGATATAATCTCTCTTTCCACATTGTGTGAAACAGAGAGTCTTCATTGAAAGTGTCCTAATGAGATTTATTGATGATCTCGTGGCTCTAGACTCAATTTGTGCATATTTGGATCCTGTGCCGGAGACTAGGGAGAGGGTCTCCTTCTTCAATATCAACAATCTCTAAGAGAAAGTCGATAGATAATGTCGATTCCCCGTGAGAATGAAACAAGTCCTTTTAAGAGGAACTTGAGTGGTTTGGAAAGTTGAAGTGAAGTGCGTCACTGGGTCCATGACGTCTTTGTCTTCAATACCGATGTTACCATCAGTAGCATATGAAGTGAACCCGGTTTCTGCCCTAAGGTTGAATAAATGGAGGGCTATTTGTTTTCACCCTTTTCTCATTCAATTCTTTTTAATTCTTCAACCCCTTCAGTGCTTACCGAGACTTCATAGCTAGAACCTTGTTGGGTTTATTCCAGTACTAGCTCAGTCTTAGTCCGCACTCTTCCCATATCTCATTTTTCTCCTTTTGTCATCATACCTAAGGACTTCTACACTAACTAGTGGATTGTCCCTGGGTAGATCCCTCCGGTTCTGGCGGATCATGGGAACCAATACCTAACCTTATCATCCTTATATCACCGTACATAAAGTAAAGTTGGTCGGTCAATTTGGTATTGTTCGTCTGCCATAGGATCCAATTGAAAACCATTTTTAAATCAATTCAGATACTTGTGATATATTATCAAAGCATTTTGTACCTGAATTGTTTTTGATATTTTTAGAACGAGAACTCCCCCTCAACATGTGCATCAATTATTTGAAAATGTTTTGCACACGGAGGCAAGAGAAAGAATTAACTTCTTTGATTACCATTTTCTAAAAGATATCAACATCGCTTCCTACATCAAATCAAGTAGAAATAGCATTTCCGGAAAGGATGAGGTTTCCATAAATTTGCTCCCCCTCAATATGTGCCTCGAGGTTTGAAAAGAGTTTTGCACATACTAGAGGGAACCTGCACATTGGGATGAATGATCACGTTTCAAATCAAAGGTTTAATATAGATGCTCCCCCTCAACATGTGCATTTAAAATTTGAAATCGTTTGTCACATGTGGGAAGGACAGCATGTACACTCTTATGAAACCATTTACCGAATTATCAGTTTAAATCCAATTTAAATCACACATTCTCCCTCGATCACAATTATCAAAACATTTGAGATTTGTGATCTCGTATAGATTTAAATTGATTTTGAAAGCTTTTGAACTGATAAGGATCGGATTTTAAGACTTTAAACTCCATTGATAAAACATGCATGTACATCTTTTGAAAACAGTTTAATGCTAAATAACTTTTTAATTTAATTGAAATCATTCTCCCCCTCAATCAATGACATAGGTTGTTGATTGAGAGATAGAGATTTTGACAAATAAGTCCAGATGATTATCAAAAATAGAGATCGAGTTATTTTTCAAAGCATTTGGTTTTCAGAGATAAATGTTTATAGAATCAGAGCATGGAATGTGAAAACATGTTAAGACATGGCTCTGTTCATTCTATTTAAACCGGGTTATTGTCTGAAAATGACAATAAA